>VZTQ01009369.1:0-322229 GCA_013400755.1 Pelecanoides urinatrix
TAGTGGCAATCAAGATATCATCCACATATTGTAGCAGTTTCCCTTCCTCGGGCGGGGCTTCCCAGGACTCAAGATCTTTTGCGAGCTGGTTACTAAATATAGTAGGGCTGTTTTTGAACCCTTGTGGTAACACCGTCCAAGTAAGCTGAGTTTTACACCCGCTTTTAGGATTTTCCCATTCAAATGCAAATATTTTCTGGCTGGCCTTATGGAGAGGGAGGCAAAAGAAGGCATCCTTCAGGTTTAAAACAGTAAACCAGGTTAGTTCAGGTGTCAGTACAGTCAGCAAGGTGTATGGATTCGCCACTACCGGGTAGAGGTCTTCAGTTATCTTATTTATAGCCCGTAGGTCCTGGACCACCCGATATGACCTGTCGGGTTTACGGACAGGTAATATGGGAGTGTTAAAATCAGATTCACATTCCTTTAGTAATCCCACTTGTAAAAATTTTTCTATTATTGGCCGAATTCCCTCCCTGTCCTCCTTCCTCAGGGGATATTGTTTGATTCTTACCGGCTGTTGTCCATCTTTGAGTTTGACCTCAACAGGTGAAGCATTCTTTGCTTTCCCGGGCACATCGATGGCCCATACCCCGGGGTATACCTGGTTCGTGATTTCTTCGCTGATTTTTCCTTCTGTGGGAACACTAACTAGGGATAAACTCATTATTTGGACATACTACTGGTCATTTACCTCCAGAGTAATCTCTCCCTTTTCAAATTTGATTATTGCACCCAATTGTTCCAATAAATCTCTCCCCAAAAGTGCTTTCGGGAAGTTGGGCATGTACAGGAATCTGTGGATGCCCCATTGTTTTCCCAGTTTATATCTCAGAGGTTCACAAAAATATACTTTTTCACTTTGGCCAGTTGCCCCTTTTACCATGATATAGTCATTTCCCAGGGGCATCAAAGCTTGGTTTAAAACCAAATACGTTGCCCCTGTGTCAACCAGAAATTCTAACTTCTTTTGCTCCTTCCCTAGCTTCATTATAACCAGTGGATCTGCTAGGGTGGATTCCCCTGGTTCCCGCCAGTCTTTCTTCGCATGGGCCTCTATTCTTCCTTTCTGATTGTTTTGTCCCTTCTCCTTATTTTCCCACTTTTCCGGACAATCATCTTTCCAGTGACCAAATCTTTTGCATAACGCACATTGATCCTTGCCTAATCGAGGCAGTCCTCGCCTGGGTTTTCTTTCTTCTTCCTCCCTGACGCCCACCACCACCCTTCTTTGCCCCCGTTTGTAATCTTCCTCTCTATTACTGAACACTCTCCATGCCTCATCCAGCAATACTTCCAGCTTCCTACCTTCTGTGGGACGCAGCTTTTGGAGCTTGCGCCTGATATCTCCTGTAGACTGACCCAAAAACAAAGAAACTAGTTGTTGTATTCCTACCTCTGACCCAGGATCCAGCGGTGTATTGCGGCGCATTACGTCCCTTAGCCGATCCAAGAATTCGGATGGTGACTCAGAAGGACCTTGTTTGGTTGCATATAGTGCTGACCAGTTTATGGTTTTGGGAATGGCCCTTTCCATTCCTTTCGAAATCCACCCCTGGTATGCCTGCAGTTTTTCCATGTGTGCAGACTTATTTGCATCCCATTTTGGATCTTGAAGGGGGAGGTATTCTTTAACATCTCCTCCTGTAGCTTTATAATGAACTTCAGCCAAATCTCCTGCAGTCTTTAAAATTAATTGTTTTTCTGTTTCTGTCATATATTCTAATAACAACTGTATGTCATTCCAATCGGGGTTGTGTTGTTTTACAATAAACTGGAAATGTTTGGTTACACCTACTGGGTCATNTGCTAGCGGTGGGACTTTTGTTTTAATTTCCACGCAAGTCTTTTCTTACAGGTTCTTACAGTCTTTTCCCAATCTTCTTCCCAAATGTCCCAAATCTCTGGAATTAGGTTTTTCTTTCCACATACAAACTTTACTATTTCAGATTTTTGATGAGTCCTTTCCCAGTCATAAAACCGTGGGATTTGGGGAAAGCACTTAGGACATTCAGCTTTCCGCCTCCTAGATAAACAATACCACTTTTTCTCACAAGATGTACATTTCAACAGGACCCAAGCCGAATGCCAATTTTCACGTAATTTGTTAGTAAACCCACACACAAAACAAGGGATCACCCCTGTATGTCCATCAATATGGGGGTTTAGAAAGGTATCTGGGACAGGTTGTTCCCAATCTAGGGCTACTATCTGTCCAGCTGGTGTTAAATATGCTCCTCTTAATAAAACTCGTTCCTCTCCCCTCCTTATTCAGTTCCCTCCTTTGTTTAAATATTCCCAAGGTTCGAGCCCAAACCACCGAAGGAGTGACTCTCTCTGTCCTGCCACTTTGATGATCAGCCAGACCCCCGATACTTAGGAGATTGACTAAACACCACAGCGGCCCAACTTACACATTTCAAAACATGTACAAATCTTACAAACGTTCCAGGCGCTTTGTCCGTCTCTGGCCGTGCTCCTCACGGAGTCACGGAACCGCAGATCAGGACTCCCACCCGCTTCACCGTGGCACTGTGTCTCAAACACAGGCACATACACACAAATGCTTCTGACATAAAATACCCGGGCGTTTCATAGATAAAGCATACACTTCATGCTCTAGTTGTTATCCCTTCAGCAGCTGCAAAGTATACCACAATTTGAGGCTCGCTTACCCTTCTCCTGCTTCTTATACAGTCATTAGCTGGTCCGTCCTGGCTCCCGATGCCGGGATGCAGCGAGAACCTTGGATTCACTCGATCTACTCCCAAGATTGCTGGCAGCCGCTCTATCCGTCAGCGAATCCCCTTATTACCGTATAGGATACCCTCCTTCCATACAGGGACTATGCTGTACGCCAGTCGTCACCGCACGGTTTACCAGCGGCCTCGGCCAAGCGTGGGCGTCCCCTACGACTTACTGGCCCCCTTGTTAAACATACGGTTTATCCGTGGCTTCAGGGGGTCGGAGGCTCCTCCGAGGAAAGTACTCGGGGCGCGCCTAGGGGCGTCCGCTCCGCAATGGATCCCGCAGCCGAGCAGAGTGTCTCCTGGCCAGCTCGCCAAAATGACGTGTGGAAAACAGACTCCACAACCTAGAAGGCTGTAAAGTAGGTATGTTTATTCAGCGCCAGGCGGCACGGGGGGGTCGCCCCACCACAATCCTGCGCGCCAGGGTACTTAACTTACAGGGGTTATATGCAGTCAAGATATACATATTCATTACATTCCTTAGAAAAG
Source organism: Pelecanoides urinatrix (assembly GCA_013400755.1). Classification (NCBI taxonomy): domain Eukaryota; kingdom Metazoa; phylum Chordata; class Aves; order Procellariiformes; family Procellariidae; genus Pelecanoides; species Pelecanoides urinatrix. The sequence goes on from VZTQ01009369.1 coordinate 3,240, forward strand.
GCGGTCTTATGGAAACGAGTTCCTGGAAGTCATTTACATAGTCCAGGCATGCGCAGCACAATTAGGGTTAGGGTCTTTTCCCTCTCTGGTGGTCGTCCATAGTCTGCCTGGCTGTCTCTGTTAGTTGAACTCTGGGATTCCTTTGTCTATATATGGTCATTTAATTAACTCCTCAGTTCCTGGACTCTTGGAATGTAAGGAGGCATCTGGTTATCTTGTCCTTTAACACTGATCCTTTCACAGTTGTTTATTGTTAGTGATTTACATGGGACACTTATCTGGTCACAGCTGGTACATAGGAGGCCTAAGGAGCCAGCTCAAGGTCTATCCACTCTTAGCTCTTATCAAGTGGGAGGATGCACCACAGTAAGGTCTCAGTCAGGAATTGTTAGTTACAACGGCTCTGCTATTAACCCTTAAGTGTTAGTTCCCTCTATCACAGGGCAGCCCTTGCTATCGGGATACTTTTGTGTTTTAGAGTGTCGAGGATTCCTTTAGAAGGTGAGCACACACAGACTACACAAACTATAAGGAAGGGGAAAAGCAAAGCAAGCACTTTATTAACTACAATCATGCATTACATGAAGGGTATTGTGCAAAGCGATTGTCTTACCAACCCGAGGACCAGGAGAAAGATGAACCATCTGGACATTCTTGTATCGTCTTTCACCGCGAACTCAGCCCAGCAGTCGGTAGGTGCCAGCTTTACCTGGGCGTCCCCACGGAGGCAACCGTGACCTCGCTGTACACCGGCCCCCTGTTCTTGGGGAAATCCCGGTATTTATACATTTGCAAAGGAAACGGTTTTTGACGCACGTGATCAACGGGTGCCGAAACACGCCTCGATTGGCAACTCTCAACACAGGGAGCCTATGGCACATGCGCTCGCCGATCAGGCGCGCTGCACGAGCCACAGCCACCTGTCTATTGGCCCGTGGGCCTTGTTCACGCAACGTATTACCACAGTCCAGCATTTATGTATTAACCTATGCTCAAGCCAACCGCAAAATGTATCAAAGCAAGCAAAAGTATACATTGTACTTTATATTCCTTCATTATTGCATGTCTTCCACGTCCTTCACATCCTCCCCTAACATTTTCTCAACTTTCCTTATCCTTTGGTATTCAGCATTTTCACATAATAGACAATACACCGTCTATTTTCTGTGCTGACTGCGGTTTTCTTAGCTATCTATTTCTCCCCCAGTGTCCATCCACGGACCAAAATCCTATCTTTTAACCCTTCCATATATATTTTGCTGTCAGTACTTCAAAGTCAGAAGAGAAACAGCCTCAAAAAAAAACCACGCCGGGTGTTTTCGATCCCTATGCCACCTGCAGAAATCGCACCCATAGAAAAGGAACATTTTACTACTTTCAGTTGTTTTACAACATAACATGGCATGTGTCTGGCTTGCTGCCAACACTGTCAGGAGGCTGGAGTGCTGCAGAGCACCTTGTCATTAACAAATGTCAACCAAAGTGAGTACCGCAGAAAGCAGAGGTTTCCTTAGAAGTCTCTTGCTTCCCTCTCTTGCTCCTCTCCCTACCTCCCATCCCCACACCAGCTCTGGCTCTCAAGAAAGCAACCAAGCCTGTCAAAGTATTTGGGTTTTTTGGTACTTGCTTTTTTTTTTCCTGGCAGTTGGATGAACTGAACTTGTTCACAAAGGGGACAAATAAATCACTAGAGCTAGCTGACGGCAGAAGGTGAGCTCACCCTTTTGAGCAGCAGTGAACCATCACACCAGCTCAGACAGCCTAAGTACACTCTTGCTTCACAAACACCACTGAACCAGTTAAAGCTGATTTCACCTGCTTCAAAGTTCCCAGATCGTAGCAATGGAAACAGGGTGCTGGTGCAAGCAAAATGCACTCAGCAGTGGCCAAATTCCACCCTCCAACAAAGAAAATCCAAAAGGACAGGCCGAAGAGGTGCCTGGTGAGGAACATTATGCCATGCATGCAGTAAGGCATGTGATCATCTTTGGGACCTGAGGGCTTGCAATACCCCACCTCGGATGAGGCTGCTGGACTGGTTTTCTGGTATAGGTTATAGGTTTTTTATATTTTGCAGTTAAGGTTGGGTTTTAGCTAATGATTGACTTTTTAGTCCTGCTTTTTTTCAATTCTGCTAAAAAAATTATTCTTATGTGAGAGGTCATTCTTACACCGAGAACAAAATCCAGGAAGTTGGAAAAACACAAATAACCCTCAAATACTTTAACACGCCCCATATATACACACACACCAAAATACACTTCTGTACTATTTAGACCTTTGAAATAGCTAGTTTCTGTAATTTCTGTACTTATTTTCAGTGGAATCACAGCAGCAGGATTTGCTATTGATGGCAAGGAAGTACATCCGTGCGAGAGTGAGATGCAAAAAGTCTCCCCCCGCATTGAACTTCTAACTGGGATTAGTTTAGTGCATTTCATAAACTTTATATGGAAGACACATAACTGACACATTAGAAGGGAACAGAAAGAGTCCACAAAACAGCCTGTGGGAGAAAAGGGAATGAAACTGGTGTTAAATGCAGCAATCCCATATACTGGGACATGGCTTCAGGTGGAGCTGAGCGAGTTGCACAAGGTGCATTGCTGCCCAAAAGGGAAATTCTCCCTTGTCCTGTCACCCCTCAATGCTTCCTCTGCCCCTGTAACATCTGGAATTAGATGGCAGAGAGTACCCGAGTGCCAGAGGTGGTACAAGCGCAGGAACCCTATCGCTGGCAGTGAGCTGCTATGGTGCTCAGCTAGACTGCATGATCCTGCCGGATTAGTGAGCTCTCACACTGTGTTTTTTAAATAAAATGCCTCCTATCTTATGACTAAGTGTATGTTGCTTAGTGTCAGCCTGCTACAGGGACAAAGTTCGTGCCAAAAAAATGAGAGCAGTAGATTAAGTTTAACTCTAACGAAGATTAAGGCTGTTGGGGGATATATATTTCATTTCTAGCTTCATTCTTTTCAGCTCTTTAGTGCTTATCTGGATATATACCTGTATGACCACACATGCTTACCTTCCTTTTTCACCAAGTATCTATCAAACATCAGGACCTGGCCGTAAAAGCAACTCCAAAGCCAGCACTGCTGTACTGGAGTATAATGGTGGTTGATCCGAGAAAAATACAGCAATTAACCAGGGTCAGAATTTCTAATACATGCGAGATTATTTCTTGCATATGAACGGCCAGCAGTTCAGAACACTTGAGATTCTGACTCTTTCGTTGCTGGACATTAAAGGCAGGGATTGAGAAGAACAGGGCAGACATTCAAACCCCTCAGAGGGTACAGCAGTACCGTCAGGACCATAGAAACCAAGTGCCTCAAACTGCAGAGACAGCTGCATCAGGCATAAACTTCAGGGGTTTGGCAGCAGATGACTGCAGGGGTGACCTGGGTGGGAAGAGACCAGGAACTGCCCTGCACCACTCCAAACCATTCCCAACCTGCTGTGAAATCCTAAATAACCCGTTACACCAAAATGTCGGTAAATCGGAGGAGCACGTGGTGCCTCTGCTCAGGCACGCTTGAGAACGGCAGCAGTTGTTGGGAGATGTAATCTTGGAAGGAGGAGCTCCATGCCAGAGCAAGAATCTTTCAAGCAAGTTAAAAATAAACATCAGACTTCAGAAATTGATTGTAAAATGAGGCTGAATAGACTTAAAAAATAAACTCTCTTTCTCCTCATCTGTTTTGAAAATAGAGTTTACTTCTTACATGCTTATCATGACTAGAAAGGCTGAGCATCACTAGAATGAAAACAGTCAATATCTCTGCCTCAAAGAACACTTTTAATTAATGAAGTATTATATTTAACTGCCTGGTTAAGACAAAAAACTACCCAAACAAAGGTAAGGATTAAACAGAAACAGATGTATATTGAAAGAAGGCTTCCAGCACAATGGTTGAGGCAGCAAGAGGAACAGTGAATGATTTGCAACTGGTCACCCGTTGCAACTTTCTCGAAAAGTATCTTAGAATAGATCATTTATTTATGAGAAACCCACCATTAACAGAGACATGCAGGCAAAGTGAAAAACCAATTCATATTTTTGGCTTGGGGTGCTGTTCATGCTTTCAATAAAATTTCAGGTTTGGTTTTTTTTTTTTAAACTTAAAACATCAGAAGATACTGCTTTGAAATATTTTGTTACAAATTTCCTAGAAATGAATTAAAGTCTATAGATCATCAATGAGGTTCAAAAAAACTACAAATTTCAAACATTTGCAAACTGTGATTAGCACACACATTGCAGCAATGTAGATTGGTGCTTTGTTCTCTTTCAAACACATACAGTGGAAAAGTATCTCATTACAAGCAAAGAAAGGCCAAAAGAGGTTTCATAATAGCAACAGATGAACCAATCTAACAAGAATACTCCCTCTGCTGAGTAGCAGCTGGTCAGCTCTTCACGAGTCTCAACTTCCTACAGGCCTCAGCTTCCCCACGTCTAAATTGTAATTCTTTTGAATGATATCAGTTTTAAGTCCAACTGGAAGAGAGTATTTGGCAGTCCCTCTCAAAATGGGGGGTGAACAGTTACAGCCAGGCAGGGTAGTTATGTGAATCTTTAATTATAGTTATGTCATTACTGACAACTCCAGTTTTCAGTTGCTTTTCCCACTTTTGGTTTAACTTTCTCCATCAGAACTGTCTTCTGGACTAACTATTTTTTCTAATACTATGTTTTTAATCAGACTCAAACCCGTTTGAGCACGAAAATCGAGTAGCACTAATAAAGGTAATATTATCGTACAAGAATAAAGTTGCAGAACACTAGCAATAAGAAAACAAAAGTATCTTTTTCCTAACAACAGCAAGAGTCAGATCTGCAGAAGTGACCTCTATGAACAGAGTTAAATACAAGCCAACAACCACTTATACTATTGGCATCTATGAAAGATCCTTGGCTTTGGCAGTGGGAGAATGATGTGGTTTTTCCCCTCTTTGTCCAAGAAAGGAGTTAGTATATGAGAGGGAGAGACAAAGAGTGTGTCTGCAAGACTGTCTGTCCGTTTATACTTGTGTTAGCTGTTGTGCAAACAATGCAATTCCACAAATAAACTGAAGCAGTTACTGGGATTTAGGCTAACAGAACAGTGGTTGTGCCAAGTAAAGCTTCCACCTTGCAGCTGGCAGACAACTGGAAATACAGACCCATTTTTTTTTTGCTTGTTTCCTCTATGGAATGTGCATGAATGATATTTCGGAGCCTTTTAAGATAAGGCCATCAGTTATTTTTGGTTTTAAACACTAACAGTATTCACATTCAAAATTATGTAAATGCAAGTGCTAGAAAATAAGCTGTAGTCAAAAAAAAAAAAATTAAAATTTTTTAAAGTCTTGGGGGCATATGTTATTAAAACTTCTCAGAATACACAACTTTGAGACTCAAAGCAATCCACCATGTGTCTGTGGTTCTGTCGATCTACTCCGCAACAGAGCCTTTAAACATCTGAAGGATCGTCTTTTGCTTATTCTTAGGTAGTGAACAAATATCATTTGTGTCACTGGTATTAACCACACAATTCAAAACTTTTCCTCCCTTGACGCTGGGTGATTTCATTCGGACTCTGGTAGGGGACTGCCAGTTTTCATTGTAAGAACCTTTCCGAGTCTTGCGGTGATTTGTTTCAGCCTGTTTTTTTGGTACCTTTGAGTCTTTTGCCATCTTAGAACTTCCCTTTCTAGCAGGAGCGTCTTTCACAGACTGAGGTGGTTTGGTGCGAAGCAGGTACTCATCTGGTGAGCCCTTCTGTCGATTAAGTGTCCTCTCCTCCTTGTTGATCTGTTTTTGTAGCTGCAGAGCCAAAACCCTGTCCTGCTCCTCTTGCATACGCCTTTCATACAACTCCTGCTCAAAGGCTTTCTGCATTTGCAAGTCAAAATCATTTATCTGCTCCCCTTGGCCCTCTAAACTTTCTGGAAAAGTTCTTCTCCTCTTATCAAGCATGCACAAGTCAATCACTGCTTCAGCTGGTGGCTCCAGTGACTTTCTTTTTGGAGTCTCCTTAGTGTTCTGCAGTCTCTCTGGTTTCTCTTCATCTGAGTGTCTAGCCACCTTCATGAGATCACATACTACACTTCTGCTGTCAGACATCACAGAATTTGTTGCTGACTGAATATGGGTACAAGTTTCAGCAGAGTCTTCAAGGTTTATGCTTTCTACATGTGTTAAACTGCCACTGTCTGACTCAATTCCATCATCTTCTCCTTTGGATCTACAAAGAACTGTTCTAGACCCTTCCCCTTTTGTGCTTCCATGACACGCATCTGGAACTTTGTCTCCTAGACAATTTGGTCCTGGTGTGTTTTCCTGCTTGACAACAGCGGTTTCCCCTGAAGCTGAGGCACTGAAATAGTTCATGCATGATTCCAAAAACGAATCCTTAACACTGCAATCTTTAATCACACCAGTCAGCTGTGGAGACAGTGTTGGCATTTCCTCTTGCTCATTTTGCCACACAGAACTGCTGCCTTTGTTGCTATTGGTCTGAAGAAAAAAGAGAGACCACTAATAAAGTAAATTTATCAAGAGCCAATGGATACAAATAAAATGCAAATCTCACTTCTCACAGCTGCACTGCTCATAACCACTCTGGGATATTAACTTGGATTCTTCTCTTTTTAAAAAAAATACATAACTGTTTAATATTAATGAAAATATTTAAAACAACCTACAGAAGCTTAGCTAAAGGACCAAAACCACAACTGCAACATGCTCATCTTATCAAGGACTAAAATCAACTGTTGAAGGTATTAGCCTGCTCATCTTCTTCTAAAGCTTAACGGGAAAGATCAGGCAGACAGACATATGGAATGATGAAAATCAGAGTGCAACCTCCTCCAGTGAGCTCCAGAACCATCATTTTAGTTTTATGCACCATTGGTTGCAACCCAGAGCTCACTGAAGACATTCAGGTAAGGTACTTGTAAGGCTACACAAAGTAACTATCAAAGCAAGCCGTAGGTGTGCATCTGTGGACTGTCAAGCATGGTTTCTTCCGTTTTCACAGATTCCGGATTACATTCCGGAATCATGAATACTGAAGATAATTCAAGAAGGGCAAGATAAACTGCCCAGTGCTGGTGTACAAGGGGAATATAGGATTGGCAATCTTACAGGCAAGGGGAAAATAACCCATAATTACTAACACTGAGATTTATAACAAAACGATTCTAGTTACCACTGAGCCAGAGTCAATCCTGCCTGTTTCTGTTGTTCTAGAGAATGATGCTGATCCCAATGCATGATGAAGCTTTGGAGACAGATACCTTAAATGAAAAAAAAAAAAAAAAGTATACCTTTTACAACTTTTTTCCTTGAATTGTCAGTCCTTTGCATTAATCAAGATCTACAGGTTCATTCTGACAAACAAAAACAAGAGAAGGGCAAATGTTTCCCTTCTCCTCCATATTATCTTATGAGGAGATGTCTTAACACTCAAGAGTTTACATTTGCCCCAGATTATCCAGGGAAGTTGGACTACAGGATTCCAAGGAAGCAAATGGAGGAGAGGGACACTATACCAAGAAACAGACCAGTAATTAAGGAAGAAAAACTTGAATTACTTACTTCTGAATATCTCCAGAGTTGCTTGGTTTGCTCTTCATCTTGCACAAATTATCTGGGGATGTTTCAGATGAGAGACTGCCTGCTGGTGAAGGACTGCTGAGCACATGTCCTTTGGAATCATCATTCTTCGATAACATGTAAAAATAGCATTATATAAAACAAATCACAACACAAACTGGAGAAACCCCAGAGAACTGCTTTGTTTCTGCTGCAGAATTAGTTACTTTTGTCCACAGAATTCTAGAATCGTAAGTAACGGAGAGTTATGGAATAAGAAATGTTACATGTTCTGTACGCTTTCCTGTATCTAGCATTAAGGCCGAAGAGGTTTTGGTCAAATAAGTACACAGGTTTCATCATTACAACTATTATCAGGTAGCAAAAGCCAACCAACCAAAACCCCAAAACAAATTAACAAAACAAACAAACAAAAAACCCCAAAACCATAAGGTAAACTTTCATCGTATGTTCCTTTTTTTTCAGTACAGGTTACAGACATCAATTTCTTCCAAAGAAGTATTTTTAAAATCATGGGGAAAAGGAAGTATACAGAAGAAAATCAACGTTTTAAAATGTTTCACAATGAAAACATCAAGGACAAATTTCAAGTGCATATTACACAGGTGGAAATGTTTGGGGTATTTTACCCTCCCATTGGTTCTTCAAAAGTTAATGGTCAATCAAGGATCTAAAGACTTGGGGGCTGACAACAGCTTCCAACTACAATTAAAATAAATTTAAATTATTCAAAACTTTAACTTTTGCTCTGAAAAGTCTAAGTTGTTTGCACTACCATCAATGTTTTCTACTGTCCCCCTTGATCCTAACTCACCAGACTGTTACTCAGCTGCCAGGCCAACTCTTCATCTTGCTTCAGCTGTTTCTCCATCTCCCTCCGTCTCTCTTCTGCCAATCTGTGTTCCTCCTCTTCTTCTGCTAGTAGCCGCTGAATGTACTCCTCACTTGCCTTGTTCTCCTCTTGTTCATGCGCTCGCCTTTCTGCCTCCACCTAAAAAAGATTTTTTTTTAAAGGTTACTACTGTTGGACCACACTTTACACCAGAACCTCTCAGCTTCTTAAATGTGAATGATCCGCTATTCACAAAGACACTCTGCACACTTCAAAGCCAGTATTTAACCAAACAACTCTCCAAAGATGTAAGAATCAAACTGATACTGTGTGTAGAGTCTTCAGTTTGATAACAGTGACCTACCTTTTGATTTCTGTAAGACTACACCATTAACCGTGCTACCATGCAAGATTAAAATTCATTTACTCGCCTTTTGAAAACAAAAACTAAGATCTCCACATACATGCATCACAGAGAAACTCAAATTAAGACTCTTTATAAGGTGGATGCCAGCTAGACCACAGCATTTGCTCAACCTGCTTATATCATCATAATGTCAACATGAGCACAAGATGCCTAAAAGACAGCACATCTTTCTTCTGAGTCCTTCTGCTCTCCTGAAACACGCAAAACCCAAAGCAGCAGACCAAGAATTTTAAATCTGCCTTCTTTATGGCAGACATCCACTCTTGGTACATCAGTTATCAGTAGCTCCACAAGGACAGCAACATACTTCAAGAATGAACAAAGCTTTCTTAACTGGGTAATGGAATTTGGAAATTTGCTTTAGAGAAGAGTGTAATACTACACAAGCTATGTTAAACCTGAGTTTGTTTCAAATCACGTGTCGATGACTTACGACTGCCACCAGACAGCATTACATATTTCACTGGGACTGTCTCTATTAACCATCGATACTATTGCTGCCAATCAATCTTATCCCATAAAAGAGAATCCCACAGTCCTCAGTTTCACATACACTCCCTGCTCTTGTAACAACCAGCAATGGGGCTGTGAGGGAAAGGAGCATTCTGATACCTCTTCCAACTATAATTCTTACCACAACTGTGTCTGAATTGGAAGAAGAAGGATCCTTTAGATCTTTAGACAAACATTAAGATTTCTTAAAAAATATTTTCTGATTTTCAAATGGACACAGATAACACAGGGAGTGAGCAAATAGGAAAGAAAATGCTGTATGTTCATTACCCAAGTTCATCTAATTGTGGTATGTTACTTAGGGAGGGAAATCGAGAAGGCAAGTACAAGACCAAAGCCAAAACAATTCCAAATTTTTACATTTGCTAGTCCGAAATACTTCATGTGCGTCTGAGGACCTATAAAAGGCATTTTAGTATGTGTGAGCAGGGATGCAGACAGTGAAGGGTGACACTCTAACCCTGAAAGAACTCCTCTGCAGTTTTGGGAAATGCGAGGTATTGACGAGCAGAGACGGGCCTGGGCGTTCTGCTGTGCGGGTACCGCTACGTGTTTCCTAGCCTGCGAAGCACACCGACTTGCAGGGACAACAGACAGCACATGTTACGGGAACGATTGAGAGGGTGAGGTAGGAGGTATAGATCAACTAGCACAAGAAAACTTGAGAAGTTTCGCCTTGTGTCAAACACGAGGAAGTCTCTCCTCCTCCATACAGGATAAAAATTCAATTCATGCTGTGGGAATGACCAGTGTGTTCTTGCAGCAGCAATGCCTTTTTAAGTATCTTTTTTTTTTTGTTAAATAACATTACAACTCTTTGTGGGAACAAACAAAATAACTAGATACAAAGCATTTATGCTTTTAAATGTATTTTTAGACTTACCTTGCTAATCTCTGCTTCGTATTCTTGCCTCAGTTCCCCAGGCTTGCTCAGCTTGTGTTGCGGATGGGGGACACAGACTAAATGAGAGGAAGGAAAAAAAAGTGAGGAATAAAGCACGATCACGACAGTCAACAACAGAAGACTTTAACAAAAGATCACTTCCATACTCCATCACAGGAATGATCTGACATAAGTCAAGTGCTGTGAAAAAAAAGCACTTTGTGTTACAAAGGAACAAAATAAAAAAGCACTATATTACAGAGTGGCCAGAACAGTTGGTGTTTTCCAAGCACTGTATATAAAGCAAATATGTATGCTGACCATAACTAGTCTTTCACTTTTTGTGATTAAAAAGACTTCATAATACCGCAAGTGGAAGAACATGTCATAGAGCCAACCTACCAATCAGCCTCCCCCAATGGAGCTTACAACATAATAAAACCCCAAATCCTTCTTCAAAGAGTTAATCAGATTTCACTTCCTTTTCTCTGACACCACAATTTTAGGCTCGGAGACTCCTGCGTAGACTGAAGCTCTGGAATTTCTAACCAAACTCATTAACAGCATCTAAGAGTTGAAGAACTTTTAACCACTTCACTTACTTGATAGTGATAAACACACACGCGCGCGCGCAAAAGCTCCACTTACAGATTTTACAGCAGAAGCTGTACCAGTAATGAATTACTGCCTTTGCAAGGATAGGCAGCCATACACCAATGGTTTGTGCAAAATGCATGAACAGATGTCCACTTAAATGATCAGACAATATAATTTACCCTCTGTCCTACAAACAAAAAAGGCACAGACGGCCATTTCCCTGCCTTGCAAGCCCCTTTCAGAAGAGAGCTCTGACACTGGGTTTTCTAGCAGTGACGCAGCCTGTCTATGCACGTTTCTTATTTCACAACGCCCAAAGCCCACCAGCAGTAATTATTTCGGTAAAGCAGAGACATCCCAGGACAAGTGACATTTTACTTACTTTCCTCTTCCAAATCCTGTCCGTTAATCCTACGTTCACACTCCTTCGGGTAATTCTTCTGAATCTTCTCCCAGAGTTCCCAGTTGATAAGAGTATTTCTGCGGGCATTATATCGTGCCCAAGAAGAGACTCGACGCCGACAAAAAGGGCAACAAAGACTGGCCTTTTCAACGGTCAGCTGGAAACAAGAATTACAGAGGGTATGGTTGCATGGCAGCGTCACGGGCTCCACAAAGATCTCCATGCAAATTTGGCAGAGGCAGTCAGACAAGGAAAGCGGAGCCTCCGATTTCTTCGACATGCTGACTCTAAGTGGAGGAGCAAGACTAGTACAACATCAGTACCTGAAAGCAGAAAGAAACATGTATTTTACTTCCTGTAATGAATATAAAAGAAAATAGAAAATGCTCAGTTTTGCAGCTACTTTACAAAAGCATTAGTGGACTTAAGAAGCCCGCTTAAGTGGTTACTTTTGCTGATGATCTGAGAGATTCTCCACTTTCAGAGGAAGACACAGGTCTTTCCAGAAGTCAGGGAGAAACTGCAACAGTTTTTCCTACCCCGGTTCCCTGTGAGTTGTAGCAGTTGCTTCAGGGATAGCAAGGAGGTGGTAAGGAGAGGGGGAAAGATGGTGAGAGTTCTTCCAGCATTTACTCTCCATTAGCGATAAGCTACGCTCATGTTTGGTGGATATGTTATCACAGTTACCTTAACCCTTCATTCAGTCAATTTTTCAGTCCTTCAAAATTTTTCACGTCTTTCAAAAGCTGCTTCTGGTACAGACTTGATTCCAGCATGTTCTCAAGGTGGAATACAACATCCCTATGCACCAGAGGAGAGGAGGTTCTTCCTCATTCATTCATTTGCTTAAGCTGGGACTAAAAAGTCAAAATACTTTTTGTTAACATAAGCAAAGAACTAACCAATGTGTTCAACACTTCAGCACCTTCTTGTACGGCTTAAAATGGTGGGGATCGTCCAGCCTTTCTATCAACCCTCCTCACAGGATTTTTCCACTTGGCGCAGAAATACTGTGGAACAGAAAAAAAAATAAAAGACACATACAGCAAAAAGGATAAAAATACTGGTTTTTAAGTTACAGGAACTTAAGAAAGTTCTTACAAGCTTCTTAAAATCAGCCAGCTTCACAGAGACAGGAGGTCCTTCTGAGGGAAAGACTGCAATTTCAGTCACACAGGAACTCGACATGGAGACAAATATACTTTAAGTCGGGTTTTATTGTTTCTGCTCTCTCTTTGTTGATAAAACAAAGCCTTTAATTTTTTAAAAACAGGACGCTAGATAACATGGAAACACCCAGTTTTACAGATGGTTTGTTAAAAAGAGCTAGTAAGTCTATGCGTACCTGTTCTGGACTAATCTCAGCTCGCAGACAGACAAGAAAAAACGACGCTGACCAAGCCGCGGACGCCCGAAGGAGGAGAGGGCAGGGCGGCGGGGCAGCCCCACACCCCGCCGCCGGGGCCCGGCACACACACAGGGCCCGGCCGCTCCCCCCAGCCCCGCACTCAGCCCGTCGCCGAGCGCTCAAAGCAGGGACTCAGCACCCACCTCCGCGGCGGCCCCCAGGCCCGGCGGCAGGCAGGGCCGCGGCCTCCCGCAATGGCCGCCGCCGTGGCGCTGCCCGCCCGCCGGCCGCCCCGCCCCGTCCCTCGCTGACGGGCCTCTCCCGCCGTCCGGCCCCTCGCTCCTCCTCCGAGCCGAGCCTGCCGGGAGACAGAGACCGAGGGCCTTCCGGCGGGGCGGCGGGGGGCGGCGGGCCCGCCCCGGGCTAGCGGCCCTCCTCCGCCTCGCCGGGCCCGCCCCGGGCTAGCGGCCCTCCTCCGCCTCGCCGGGCCCGCGGCGCGGGCGTCCGCCTCCCCGCGGGGCTGCAGTTTTATTGTCCGAACTAGTGTTTTCGGCCGTAAACCGTCACCGGCGGAGCTCGCGGAAAGGCGGCCTGACTGGCGCCCGCTGCCCCGGGCGTGCGGAAAGCAAGAGCTGCTCCAGAGACTCGCGGTTGGACGATGGAAAGACTAAATATGTACATTAACAGGGCCTGGCCTGGGTGCTAAAAATGTGAATCCTGCGGCCTTAGTTAATCGGATAAAGCAATCACGGTGTTAGTGAATTGGTTTTTTTTTTCCCTCACTTACTGCGGGACAGTTGCGCAAACAGACTTGATGTCCCTGCAATCGTGGAAGCGGCATGGCTGTTTTTAAACCACATAAATATGTCGTAGACGGTGTGGTTGGTTTTGGTTTTTAAAGAAACTGCTATCAAAGGAATTATGCTTTTTCCTCATATTGCCCGTTTCCGCAGCAAATAGCAGTCCCGCCCGGGAGAGGTAAGTTTGTCACTTACCTGGCGTTGGAGCGCACCCACGGTCACGCCAGCGTCACCTGCGCCTGCAGGATGGGGACCGACCCGTCCCCGCCGTGTGCTCACCTCTCTCCCGCTGCCCACGTCCACAGGGCCTCCCGGCTCGTCTCCTCCTCCAGCGTCGCCGCCTGCAGCTCAAACTTCTGCTCCAGTTTCTGCAAGCTGGAGTCCAGGTCTGTGAACTGAGCCTCCAAGGTTTGCAGCTTGGTTTCTACTCTGAGGGATGGAAAACAAGGGCATTTCGTAAGGACTTGGGCATTAACGGCGGTGCTTTCTGCCGCCACGGTGGGTGGCACTTACGTTGCACTGTGAACAGCTCCAGACCCCGTTCTGAGCCTCCTCCCAAGCTGTATGAGAACATACATCACTAGAAATGAAGTTTTTTTGACGTGGCCCAGGTCTTTTTGGCCCTTTCCTGGTGCAGAGGTCTTCTAACTTGTAAATACAGATGCAAGATTTGTATTTAGATACAGGTCCCAAGCATTTGCATTAACGTTAGTGGCGCAATTTTTTTCTCCAATACATGTTGAGGTGATTTGTGCTTTTACTTGTAGTACCATGACCCTTTGAACCGTTTTCATTTGACATTGAGCAGAACTTCTCATTCTTCCTCAGATTAAAAATGATGCAAATAATAAACAAGCCACCCGCAATGTTTCTTTTCTCCCATCAGCTCGTCCTGCCCTGGTTTTCCCTTTTATAGGACTGCGCTTCCACAGAACAACTGTGCGATAAGAAGACCTTAGTCAAACAGCAATAAGAAAACTGCTTTGTCGTGGGTGTTTATTAGCTGCTTTTTAATTACTTAGTATCTGTTGCATTTTTCCTTATTTAAAAAAATACAAAGAAAAAAAAAAGGTGCATCTTTGTACTCTCTTAAATTATAATCCTAAAGACGAATTTTTGAGTTTGAGCTACTCCACTCCACTTTTGATTAAGAAAACTGCCTGGTTTAAAAGAACTTACTGTGTCTAGGGACGCAGTGTGAGGGAATGCAAGTATTTATGCTTTGTACCCATTTGCTGCTCTGCACTATAGAACTAGGGTATGCTGTCCTTCCGGGGGTGGTTTTCATAAAAACGGTTTTCTGTAAGTTTGCCTCAGTTAGCTGATTTACGTCGAGGTGTCTTCGTGAGAATCCTGAGGATCTCAAAGCTATCAAAATATGAATCGTTCAAAGTCTCTTCCTAAATGCCAAACAAATACCTTGGTACTACGTCCTTGACTAGCAGAACATCAGCTACTCCTTACAGACTTTTGTGATTTTTCTTTGCATTTTACTGGCAGAACTTAAGGCTGTATCAGTTAAATGAAAACCATGCCATCACTAAATTTTATTATGGGCAAGACGCTACATTTTTTTTCTGTAGCGTCTCTTTCTTCACCCCCAGTTGGCTCCACTGTTTATGTTACTATGACTATTGTATTGTTCTAATGTTTAGGGAATTGGATTCTGAATTGTGACCCTCCCGTGATAAACACTCTATTGAGGTCTTCACCATGTTTGTTGTGGTCCTATTTTGTTCATCTTTTTTATGAGGACAAAATACACAGTAGCTTTCAGGTGATGACATAAAAAAAAAAACAAACCAACATAAAAAACTCTCCAAACAAACAGAGGTTAACTTCAGATTGTATAAACAGCAGATTAAATAATTTACCAATAGTTTTCCCTTCTTTCACGCGTACTCCACGGTATTTTAAAGCCTGTTGTTTTAAGAGAAGGACCAAGAACGCCATTGCTTTGCTACCAGTAGCTCCCCCCGCTACCTGCCTTCCTCTTCTCCCTCTCTCCTTTAGGTACTGCCTGCAGTTGATCTGAACGAGGAGGAAACAAAAAGGCATCAACAGTGACATATTTTTCTAAGTCTCCCTGACGTTAATCCATTATCTGTCTGACAGATCCTTGTCTAACGATTTTCTGTTGTTTCCTGAGGCTTGTTTCCTGTATGATCTTGTGAAAGCTGCTTACCTCCTGATCTTGCTTTGGTAGGACTTTTCATGCTTCAGCAAGATTTTTATTTCTCAGAGCCTCCTGTCTCCTGCTGGGTCACAGTAGAGATTTTGAAACTGGGCATGGTTGTTTCTGGGTGTTGGATTTCAACTAATTATCGTCCATCATGTTGCACATCATTTCTGGAGTAACTTTTGTGGGGGCTTCACCCATTCAAATGTATTTATGTGTGCATGCTTGCCATGAGAATTTTAGGACTAAAATAGAATTTTAGTTGGAAAATTGAGCTTGTGTGATATAGAAATGCAGATAATTCAGAAGAATTGGAATAGCCGATATGTCATAACGGGATCGAGGCTGTCAACACAGAGAAAGCAAGTGTATAAGCTGAGGTGAGGTGCGTCAATATTTGCTGTGAATAAATTTCAGATCCACTTCACACCTATAGCTGCACAAGCAGAGAACAACACTGTAATAGGATAATACAATGTGGCAGCGCAGAAACCCCAATAGTAAAGATTTTAGGAATAAGACGGGGCAAGCACTCTTTGAGAGAGAGAGGGGAATTGTCAGAAAATGAGTGTATTCTTCAAGGTTTGCGGGGTGGATGATGAGTGCCGTCCTGGGGGAATACTTGTCTGTGAATTGCTGCCTGACTGCAGTTTTTTATCAGGGTAAATAAGCTTCGTCATGGCCCATTCTTGCGAGCTTTCTCCTCTACAAATAATAGTAAAAGTTATCAAAGATCTCATCATTAATGCTACTGTCAGTGCTGTAGTTGTTTTTCAGCAGCCTTTAGTCCAATGCTTTAGAATTTGACCAGTTCTACCTTTCCAGCACTTTTTTGATATGGGGTATATTGCCTGTCTGTAAATTACTGTTGTGTACTTCTAAGCATCATTAGCAAACATTTCAGCATCTGTTAATTTTGGTTCTAAAAATATCTGTTCAGTTACACCATGGTATGACCGATGTCCATAACTAATCTTCTACAGCTTTTTGTAAATTCTGATAGAATCAGTGCTGCTGTTTCTTGATCCAAGTTCTGAATGAACTCTTCTGAGGAAGAACAGATTAAACCTCCCGCTTTCATTTCAATCACAACCTCTAAACACATTTTCCTTCAATGTAAGTGAAGTTACCACTGAGTGGGTGACCTCTAATGTCTGTCTAGTGTAGGCACAAACCACATCCCCATTCTTTACCAGAAAGCTTTTAAAAGTTTATCTCTTCTTGTTAGCATACAGAACTGTACTTGGAAGATTGGCAGTAAGAGATCTAGCTCCCGCTTTTCGGAAAGCGTGGTTGTATGCGTAACCTTATTTCTGCTGTTCAGGCATTTACAGAAAATGACATTTTTCATTACTTTAGAGCCATCGTATCGGTTTTATTTGCCAGGCCGATGCAGAGCCCCACACTTTTCCGCAGCTCTCCCTGTACAGTCTTCACTTCATGGTACCAGTCAGACACACACTTCTTCAGTCAGTTTTCCACAGACTTAATTTTCACTTTTTCTTTCAGGAGTGGTTCCCGTGTTTCTGTTTCTCTCTCTGGTCAGGCCTCTAGTACCTTTTTTTGCAGTTACCGTTGTGTGAATTGGGAGTCATAAAAGCCGTTGGTGAACAGTGTTAGTATCTCGACCAGAGGCGCAGTCTCTTACCAAGTCTGCCAGCTGGTGCTTGATCCCATTTGCACCGTACCTTTAAAGGTAGTATATGAAAAGCCATATGTGAAAGTCCACTGAGAGGGGACAGTCTCACCTGTCTCTAACGGTGGAGAATTTCAGACCCTTTTTCAACTCTTCTTCCCGAAGAGCCGTGCTCATGGCCTGCATTTGATCCCGCGATGGTTGTCTGCCCCGCTGGTTAGAGACACCGTCTACCAGCGACTGCGCTGTCGCATTGCAGCTGAACACCTGGACCGGTGCCAGCAGGGGCAGCTTGGGCCGGATTATTTTACATGACGCCAATGAACCTGTTGGTCAAGCTTTCCTCTTCCGAGTACAGGCTTTGAAAATGGAAGGTGAATCAGCATCACCTATGTCCCAATTCCTCAGCAACAGTCATTTTCTTTCTTTAAACTTACAAGAAAGGTCTGTTCTCGGGGGGTTTTTTTTTTTTGTAAATGATAACCACTTACTTCCTATCTTTGAACCCTCCAGACTCTGAGGCATTTTCCCAAATTCAGTTCATCCCAAATCTCCCTTTTACAACAGCAGCAGAGCGCGAACCCGAATTTCCCGTTACCCATAATCACCCGGCAACGCTTCATGCAGCAACAGGCCTTTGCTGATGGAGCAATTGCGCCAATCCTGCGGCACAGCGCCAGGACTAGCAGCCTGCAGGCTGGCCAGAATGGCGTTCACGAAACGCTGTAGCTTGTGGCCCCGTCCCCCCTCCCTCCCCAAGGAGTAAAGGAGAAACAGAAGATTGCTCGTGAACCCCTCCCTTCCCGCATACACACAATGTATATTTACAGCTTCTCCATCACCCACGAACATTTCCAAGGAAGCACAGGTTTGTTGCACTAACAGTCTTGTCTCCTCTCCCCTGCCCCGGTCCTCTACACCCCTCGTCCTTCCCCGTCCCTTCGCGCGGCGCTAGCACAACCCTTCCGTGACCTGTTCAGCGTCTCGTTCAGGGAGCGCAGGGAGATGCTGGCTTTAGCCATCCTCCTGGACAACACGAAGAGAAGAAAGAAAAGCTGGAGCGGGCTTGATCCTCCCTCCTGAAGCAGGCAGCAACAACAGGGACAGGGGATCCGACTCCCGCGGGAGGTTGTTTGTACCGAGGCTTTTTATAGCTTGTATATCCAAATATAGGTCATAGATGCACACGGACACATGCTCGTGGACATATCCCATACGGAACTACGCATGTGGCTGCTTGCTCTGACTCACTGATCCCCTCTGTCTTCGTACACAAAATTCATTTAGAGGTGACACGAAAATGGGTACCTACACTATCCTGCTTTTTTTGCTGTGTTTTGGCTTCATTTTGCTGTCGTGCCCACCAGTTCGTGTCTTGGGCCAAAGTCTCCTGCTGTTAAAGGCTGTACAAGCAGATTGCTTTTTTGCCTTTTTTTTTTTTCCCCTGTTTAAAAGGCATGATGCTAAAATCAGATCTGGATGAGAATGAGTTGTATTTGGTTGCAGGGAGCTGCTTTGAGGATACAGGATAGCTAAACCAAGATGGTTGGAATCTCTTCCATAAAGGATGGGCAGCCAGCACAACTGGCTAATGATTTTCAGGAGCTGGGTATGCAAAAAAAGAGCTGGAAATTTTTCCATCAAAGAGAAAAAACAGAAGGCAGATAGACAATGTGCATCTGGTAACAGCACAGCTAGCGGAACAAGACAGCTCAAACCCCACATCAGTGAAGCAGGTCTTCAGCCAGTACCAGGCATTCAGTTTTGTAAAAACTTAAGGACAACCTGAGAAAAAAAGCTTTTTTCCTTTTAATTATTTGCCCGTTCCACGGGAAATCCAGCATGAATTGAACACATCCAGAGCTGCAGCATTCCCACTTAGTTACATTCTCCCCACCTTCACCTTGCAAATTAAGAGATGCTTCTAGCAAGCCGTAACGGCCAAGTTCTGCTCGTTGTGTTTCTAAAGCTTTGGGAAGAGAGTGGCAGTATTTGGGTAAGGAGGAGCAGTGCCTTTGGCCCTCTGCATTCCCCCTGGGACGGGGTATACATTACCCTTCTTGACACAATTTTGCACAGCACATAAGTTTGGCAATATAGTGACTATAAGCACAAGGGAGCAGTGAGAGAGAAAGCATTTATTAAGACAAGTGTAATAGTTATTTTTCTGTGGGATAAACAACTAAACGCGTAAGACAGCTGACCTATTAAACAGATGTTACATTTTCCCCTGCTCTTTCGCTTACCGCAGTGTGAAAAAATTCAATTGACAATGACTGTTTAAGTAATTTGATTACTCATTAGTTAGTTGATACTTCTCTAGTCTTGTATGGAGCTGCTGACAAACTAATGAAAAATATATTTTCACTATGGCCAGTTTACGCTGTGTCACCGTTTAACGGGGAGAGTAAACTAAAGCACTGAAATAGTTCAAAATGCAAGGAGCTCAGCCAATGACTGCTCAGCATCCTCATTTAGCATTGTGGGTGTCCCCGTTAGCATGAATTTCTTCCTCCAACCTTAATTACATCAGCTTAGTCATGAACTAATATTACCCCTAAACCTATTGAAGCCCCCTTCACTAAAATTCAAGAAGCAAACTGCCAGCCCTGCAAGAAACAGCTGCAGCGAATACCAACAGCCGCTGAAAAACATAAGGCGAGGCCAGTTACATCACGAGCACTTGCACAGTACACAGCAAATCCCTTCCCCTTCCGAAGGACGCAGCAGGTTTCACTGTTCAGTTCACTGTCAGCTCATTTCAAACGCTCTGAGAAGCGGTTTTTCCTCACAAATTTCTTTAAACATCTCAGTGTCTAAGGTTCCGGCAATGGATACACAGATACAGAACTACTCTGATCAGCAACTAATACTCTCTTCGAGCCCTTGATCTCTGCGCACGAGATCCAGTTCACCTTCTCTCCATGCTCAATGGTTAGCTTTGGTAAAACTCTAGCGTGTTCATTTGAAGCCACTTTGTTGAGCTTTCCATCTTTTCTGGTGGAAGCAGGTGCTTGGGCCTTCCTTCTCTGGAGAGATTTTGCTGGACTTTTCTGCTGCTTTCCAACGTCGCTGCTGACATCCCAGAGCAAGACTTTCCCGTCATTTCCTCCAGTCAACAACCAGTATGCTTCTGGCATGAAGAGGACCTGGGACACTCCCAAGCTGTGACCCTGAAACTCCAGCTCACGTTCAAACTTGACACCGGTGACTCTGAATATTCTGACTTTACCGTCTTGAGCTCCGCAGCCAAAGATGTTGCCGCATGATGCGACAGACAGGGAATGTGCAAGCGGCGGGTTAAAGAACTGGCCGGCTGACTGGGGCCTGTCTTCCTCCGTTTCACACTCCTGCAGGTTTGTGGTCCACAGGGGGCGAGCTTTCTGCAGGTTCCACAGCATAACCTTGGAAAAAAAGTATCAACCAATTATTAATCCATTTCTGATTTTAAGTAAAATCAGATCTTTCACTAACAGTAAAAAAAACCCAGCTACACTTCTTGCTCTAGCAGAACAAAGACTATGCATGAGTGCAAGAGATGCGAGATGTGTTGTGAGGAGAGGTTGAACTTCACCTGATAAATACGGCAATCTTTATGGCACGCTTTCCAAACTCTCATACTGCCCTACTCAGCAGAGTCAATGACTCAGACCTTTAGACCACGAAATGGATGAAAAAGCTGTTCTAAATGCTTTTGCATTCATCTCAGCAGTAGTAATTATGATATACTGCACATCAATTATTTAAAAGGAGGGACATGGAAACGCTAGCAGTAAATAGAGATCATTATCCTTCTGAATTTTAGTTCTGTTTCTGCTACATTATTGTCCTAAAATAATCACTTGTGTGAACCTGTTTGAAAAATGGAACAGCAAAAGGCAAACAGTAGTTCAGGCCCTCAATTTTAAACAGACATATATGTATTTTTTTTACATCCAGCGAGTAGGTCTGGTTTGTGCTATCGCCATATCGAAGTAGGGTGTGCTTTTCCTGATGAGATGGGGGCAGGTTGTGCTTCTAGACTTCCTTTTAAAATGCCACCCCACCCTCAAGCCCCTCATGAAGCAATAACCGTGCCTTCAAATGAATCCTGTGTCTCTCATACAGCAATTCAAGTATTACAGATTGACATTGCGCCAGTTCAAAATAATTCTCTCGATGCTTTTGCAGTATCTGGATTGACGATGAGCACTTCCAAGGCCAACAGATAGGAAAGCGCAAGTCAGTAATGCAGTATTGGAGTGTTGTTTGCTTTTTTAGTCAAAGTTTTAATTTGTTACTAATAAAGATATTCCTCCGCTTGTCATCTCCAGTAGAAGGTCTTTGACTTCGGGCCACAAAAGAGTTATCACACTGGCTCTGCATTTCTGGAATCCAAATCACACCAAGACATCCAAAAATATGTTGTTTCCTGTCACTTTTCTGTTTTAGCAACTGCTGTTGCTGCTACATTAAACCACTTTGCTACCAATGAAAGGGAAAACTTCCCACAATGACTGTGCAGAGCACAGTAAATCAGAGAGGCTGTGTCTTAATGCTTAAGGCAAATACTCCCGTTTTCATCACAGACAGCACTGCATCAGCTTTATGAATTCATCAAGTGCCAACAAGTTTTCTGCAAACTAAGTATTTTCTGTCCTCATGGCATTTTCCCTGCTTCCATGGCACTCCTGAAAAAACCACCAGCAACCTAAATTTCAGTTCTCGTCAGCTACTGGCTTCACTGAGGGTTTGACATGCCAACCCAGAACATGTTGTGATACTCATAGAGCTTGTAACTTGTCCAAAGACGTGCTGCAGCACAGCATTTTTACAGTACTGCAGCTCAGCTTCTCTTTGTGAAATGATGTATCTTAAAGCCAGCCCTGATACGGAAAAATGCTCTTTTCATTGCACAAAACCACACTAACGAATGCCTACTGTTTTGGGATACTGACTTTCACCTAAAAAACAACTTGCCAAGCTACAGTAAACCATACTAGAACTAAAAAGTCACAAAAAAAACCCCATTTCACTCGCACAGAAGTAGTATATAAATGTTTACAATTCTGATAAAAAAGGTTTCCAGCCTATGAATCTGCATTTTAGGGACCTGAAATGAAGCCAGCTGTCTAAGGTGCTGAGCATTTACTCCTCTCTGACTGACACTTTGGTACCTCTGAAAAGAAGTTCCTCACAGTACTTCATTTAAAACCCTACATCCATCTTTTAGTCAAAAAAAAAAAAAGAATTTGGAAAATTTCTGAAAATTTGGCAAAGTCTGAACCTGGCAGACCTCTATCAGTCAGCCCCTATTTGGATAGATATACTTACTGAATTAATATGATCCATGGCTTTGATATGGAAAAATACCACTTAAACTAAATATCAAAACGTATTTGTTCAAATTGGTGTGAGATGTGCTTAGGTTTTAAGAACATAGGGTGAAACTGCTCAACACCGTCAAAGCAAACTTCACCCTAATACCGCTAGAGCCACAGAAACCTTTGTAGAAGTGACAGTTTTAATCTCGGGCTAAACCAGGAATGTGGTCAGATCTCAACCACCGCAAAAAAAATTACTGAAAAACATCTGTTCTGGGTGGCCAACTTCGGCAATGTAACTCAAGACTCCATTAACTCCTAGCACGGTTTTTCTCCACAAGAGGCGTGCAAACGACAAAGTTTCCTTTGGATGAGCACAGAGAAGCGTAAAAGGCAAAGAACATTTAACGCTTCCAAGAGGTTAATCAGAACAAGGGCTCAATTTATAAAAATGACTTGTCCTTACAGTGGTACATACCACCTGGATAGATATTCATCTACCTGGTGTAAAGTATTCTTGCTAGCACACTGTCTGCTTCAAGCATTTTGCGTTTTTCTATCATCTGCATTTTGTCTGCAGCCATAACTAGGGACAACTTCTGGTTTTGGGTCCAACAGAGAGCTAATGTGGCCAGAGCATGCGTTGCACCATCTTCTCATTTCCCCCCACCCCACCCACTTCTATAATGTAACTGTTAATGAAGGAAAAAATAGGGAGAGGAAGTGCTGAGTAGAAAATGGCACAAACAGCCGTGACACTGTAAGCTTCTCCACCAAAACTACTCTGGAAAAGTTAAGGAGCTTTCCAGCAACTGCAGGCTGTACAGCCTCAGTCTCAGTGAAAGTCTGTTGGTGCCTTGCTACACAGGTGGGTAGTTACTGTTTCGCTTCTCTAATAACCATCTACTTGTATGCAAATCACCTGCATGTCCAGTCCACAGGAAACAAGGCTTTGAGGCCTCTGAGGTCGAAAGACAACAGAGGAGCAGATGTTTGAGTGTCTCAGGGACCGGCTGACTTTCTTGTTTTCCAAGTCCATAACCTTTATTGCCCCCGAGTCATCAGCCGCAGCCAAGAAATTGTCGGTCTCGTTCACCGAGAGGCAGTTGATCTCCTCCTCATTCACGTGGAAGCGTTCAACGGGCTCCTTGAGGGATCGAACGTCCAGCAAACTGACGGTTTCTCCGTGGGAGGCGTACAGCCTGGTGGGACAGCGGGGAGAGAACACCACGGAGGTCACGTCGTCCGCCTTCGGGAGCTGGAGCTGTCCTGCCGGAGTGCCTCCTCCGTCCCAGAGCGTGAGCTCGCCTCTCTCTGCGCCTGAAGCCACCAGCCCTTCTGTGTTTACGTTCAAGCACAATATAGAGGACGAATGTCCACCAGTCCATTTGACCGCCATATTTCAGGGACACCTCTGAAACAAAAAAAACAAAACCCTGAACTGAGGTGTTGGTTGCATTATGGCAGAAAGCTTATCTAAGCAACAAGATCATCGCGTTGGCTGTAATGCACGTTACTTGAAACTCTAGCATCCAATTACACGAGGCACCTCTACAGATCAGTACCCAAATGAAGCTTTGGCTCAAACAGCATCGATGTCGGCCACGACAGCGCGGAACGGCAGCGGTGCGGGCACGCGTACCTGCGCGGTACAGGGAGTGGATCTGCTCCTCTGACGTGGCTGCCAGGGTGAGAGCTGCTTCCTTGCAGTAAGAACACAGCGTGCCCGACAAAACAGGGGCACGGTTCCTAATGGGACGTACTGGAGAGGAGCAAGAGGAAAACGGCAAACTGGTAATTTTCTCGTGACTGGTGAACACTAAAGCGTGTTTGCATAAAATGATAAACAGTGGCATCTTTTTAAAAAAGCATTACTGTTGTAAGGCAGGTAGTTACAAGGTTCACGGCAGGTTTAATTGGACCTCAAAGCAGCTCAAGGAGTGCCCATCCAGCCTACCGTGCTCCTGGCCCGGCTGCCCGCAGCAGCCCCAGCAACGGGTCCGTTTAGGGGACCAAATCTGCAGAAAATGAAATGGGGGGAAAAACCGAGCAACACAAAAGGGCAACAAGTTTTGGAGAGACTGAAAGGCAGAGCTAATGCCAGGGGCAGGGGCGCAGACGGCAACGCGGGGTTTGCGGGACCGAGCTATGGCTGTCCCGGCACCAGCTTCGGCGACCGCGGCGCTGCCTTAACACCTATGGTTTTATGGCATTATTGGGCAATAAAGGGTTTATTTTTGGTTTTGTTTTTGTTTTTAACCATGTTGTTTTGCATGTGATTTTTGTTGAGCCTGCTCCAAAGAGCAGCTTAGAATTCATTCAATCCACCAGGAAAATTTCACTCTCGTCGATTAAATAAAATTACAAAAAGCGACGGCTGCCTCACCCGCAACTCGGGTCGCAAACCCGCGGCCAGCCGCTCGCCCGCGCTCCGGGAACGGAGGGAACGTTTTCCCGGCTGCCCCCTCCCGCCCCGCTGGGCCCGACCCCCGGCTTGTAGGAAGACAACCGCCCCGGCACCGGGGAAGCCGGCTCCTCAGGGGAGCTGGCGCAGCTTTGACGGCTCGTCCCAGGGCGGGGGAGCCCCTCGCCCGGCCCCCGCGGCCCCCGGGCCCGCACCGGACACCGGCGGCAGCGGGGGGGGGGGGGNCGGGCTGGCGGTTGCCGGGGCGGGTGCTGGAGCTGGTCTTCTCCTACCTGGAGCTGCGGGAGCTGAGGAGCTGCGCGCTGGTCTGTAAGCTGTGGCACCGCGTCCTGCACGGCGACGAGAACAGCGAGGTGTGGCGCAGCTTGGCGGCCCGCTGCCTGGCGGAGGAGGCCCTGCGCACCGACATCCTCTGCAACGTGCCCACCTACAAGGGCAAGGTGAGCCCGGGACCCCCCGCAGCCCCTCGGGGACGCTCCTCCCCAGCCCCTCAGCACCCCCTTAGGCGCTCCGGGACACCCCCGTAGCCGCTCGGCCCACCCGCCATTGGAAACCAAGGGGGGGGCCCGGAAAGACATGACAGGATTTTATCTCCCCTCGCCCTCCTCCTTCTCCTCCCCTAGGTCCGTGCCTTCCACCACGCCTTCAGCACCAACGACTGCTCGCGGAACGTCTACATCAAGAAGAATGGCTTCACGCTGCACCGCAACCCCATCGCCCAGAGCACGGACGGGGCGCGGACCAAGATCGGCTTCAGCGAGGGCCGCCACGCCTGGGAGGTGTGGTGGGAGGGCCCGCTGGGCACCGTGGCCGTCATCGGCATCGCCACGAAGCGGGCGGCCATGCAGTGCCAGGGTTACGTGGCCCTGCTGGGGAGCGACGACCAGAGTTGGGGCTGGAACCTGGTGGACAATAACTTGCTGCATAACGGGGAGGTGAACGGCAGTTTCCCCCAGTGCAATAACGCGCCCAAATACCAGGTGAGCGGGGCTTGGCACAGGCTGGAAGCCTCAGCGTGTTTGATGGCTGGCCGTCGAGAACCTCCTCCCTCGCGTGTCCTGGCTGTCTACTGAATTGGTCCTAAATGCCCACCTAAGGGTCTCTCTGCCTTCCCTGCAGAAGGCAAATGATTCCATCTTGTGAGCCTTTTCCTCCTTCATTTACTGTTTCCTCAGGCTAGACCTGTGTGTGGTGTTCAACGCACCTGACCCTCCGTTGTTTCCCCAGTTTTATTTCAAATATTGAGTGCGAAGCATGTTCCATGGCTGTCTGTTCAGACACCGTGTTGCTTTTTGAAATAAAAGCCGAAAAGACAGTTGTAGCCTTCTGAAGTAACGCCTTGCCCCATAGCAAGGTGAATGTCTGTGGTATTTTACCTTGTTGTATGGCACCGTGAGCTGAGGTTAGTTCTTAGGTAAGAGGCTTCCTGCAAAAACCTGCGCTGAGTGCTGCTTGTTTGCTCGCTGGCAGCGTTCCTGTAGGTGACATCCCTTGGCTGGGATGCTGAGATGTGATGTTCAAATAATTTCAGGTTATTAAAGAGCAAGTGCCATTCCACCTTTTTGTCCCTATAGCAGTGTTTATCTTTGTTCTTCTGGCTGCTCACGCAACTACATTTTGACTGCTGGATTTCCTCGCGTTACAGCTTAAGCTGTATGCGTTATAATTTCCATCTCCTGATGCTGCGGCTTTGTATTGGCTTATGTTTCAGTTGTGAGTGAAGATCTGTGTAGTAACTTGTATCTGATATTCCTAAATTTCATGTAAAAGTTCACCGCCAAGCACTTAATTCTGTCTGAAGGTTATACCTGCCGTTTTTGGGAATAATACCTAAAATTAGTGTAATTAAAAAGATTTAGATCTCTTTCCATTTGCATGTTCCCCAGCATGCAAACTGGGTTGGCACTTTCCAGACTTGACCCTTTGTGGTCGCTTTCTGCTGTCCTTGTCTAGGCCTTTCTGCAGCAACAGGGTGAGGAAAGGTTTTGAAGCCGAGAGTCCCCAGCTCGTGTGGGGACTCAAGGGTGAACGCAACCGCTGCTTTCTCTGTAAAAATTGGTGAGAGCTCAGATCGGTGATCCTTTGGAGTATTTTGTGTTTATATCCTTTGGAGTATTTTGTGTTTATTAAGACATGTACAGTGATCTGCTCATAGAAAACATACTTAAAGGAAACACACGTGTTTGTTAGAAGAAAAATGTGTTGGCTGGAAGAAATCTCCAGCATTGGGGCTGGCTGGTGAAGAATCAGAAGTTTGTGTGGTGTCCTGCTGTGTCAGGGACTTCTATTTATGTCTAAAATAGCGTGTACTAGATAAATGCAGGGAGCACCGTGCGTGCCTAGATCCCAGTCTCTTGCTGTCTTCAGGTTGGTTTTACTCGTGTGTGTGTGTATATATATATATAAAAAAAATAATATATATATAAGGTTTTTCACGCTTATTTTGGCTAAGTTTTGCACTGGAATTTCCTTCTGCCTTGGTGAGGGAATACCTCTGTCAGTGACAGCACCTGCATAGTAGCGTATTCTGGTACATTTTGTATATGCCGCTTACCTTTCTGAAACAAGTTCATTGTCTTTAAAATTGCTCTTCACAGAGCAATTACTGCTCAGCGATAGCAACAGCTAAATAGAGAGTTCAGGTAACTTGGAGGCCATTACAAAGCTTCCAAAACTCTGCAGTATTCTGAGGCACGTAGCATGTAGTATGCTCACTCCTGGTGCTCTTGCAAGGCTCGTATGAGAAGGGTTACGTCTGTTATCGTCTCGGTGGTTAGGTGCAGGCTGCCCACTGGCAACGGGCAGCAGAGGTGCTCGGGATCCTGCTGCTTTTGAGCGAAATTGAAAAATTCCTATCATAAAAGTAATGCAATCATGAGAAACAGGAAAGCCTGCTTTAAAATTACGTGCTGCGTTATACATGGGCTATGCTTTATTTTTGTGTCTCCGCTTGAATATGCTGACTCTGTGTTTTTTTTTTCATTCCCCCTCCTGTCTCTGTTTCCAGATAGGTGAAAGGATTCGAGTTATCCTGGACATGGAAGACAAAACATTAGCGTTTGAGAGGGGCTATGAGTTCTTGGGAGTTGCCTTCAGAGGACTGCCAAAAGTTTGCCTGTATCCAGCAGTGTCTGCTGTGTATGGTAACACAGAAGTGACTTTGGTCTACCTGGGAAAACCCCTGGATGGATGACGTGGATTGTTTCGTTGGGACATCGAGATGTGGATGATTGGGAGGAGAAATCTGCATGTTGGTTAGAGGGAAACGTGTATTAGAGGAAAAACAAAAAAGTGTGGGTGTGTATCCGAGAACCATCGAGGGAATCACGTGGAGTTTTGAAACGGAGGACCAGCCATACTTCAGGAATTGTGTTACATTTCCTCTTTCTACCAGGCCAGAAAAATCCTCAGGGTTGCAGTTGGTTGAGTGGGAAGCTGACACATGCATGTTGCAACAGATTTCATTGCTAAGATGGCAGCGTGTGACCTCAAATATTTAAGAAAGGATTTGATACAAAACTGCTTGAGGAAATTAACCTGAGATTTGTAAGTAGCGTGTTTTGTGAAAGACTCCCATTTTAAAACTGCTTGTTCCTTCCCTTCCCTCCTTTGGGCCAAGGTGGGTACCAGAGGAGAGCGAGTCTGGTTGGGTTTTATTTACAATTTTTAACATACTGAGAAGCATGGTCTGCCTGGACTGCCCTTCTCTAGTATAATAATACAAAATGTGTGCAGCTATTTTTAAGTGTATTTTAAGGGTTGTATATGTAGAACACGCTGAAAAGAACAGTTAAGAGAAAGGGTTTGCTTTATTCTCACTGGGACATAATTTCTTAAAGGGAAAAAAACCCCCACTACGTGGCATCAGAAAATATACCTCGGACGGGTATATAATATTCATATAAGTGTACTTCTTCTGTTGTATTGTAAAGCATTTTGGGATGCTCTTGTGGAGTACGGTGCTACACTGGGTCATTTTCTGTGAAAGTTTCCACAGCTTTAGCAACAGTTTTGTTCTCTGTGGAAAACGCGCAAAAAGTTTTCTGCATGAGTTTTCTTTCGCCAAAATTTGCGGTCCCCTTTAGGAAAGGAAGGCACAGCACAGCTTGTCTTGCTTTTGACATCAAAAATACACACTTTTAAAGCGTTCTTATACTTTCTACTGACTGTTGCAAAATGTTTCAAAATAATGAGGAAGGAGCATTCAGTTTCTGGATCCAGATCTTGTTTTCAGCTTAAATGGCTTTATAAGGCTTTAAGACTTGGCTGAACCTTTCTTTAATTAAATAAAATCCCCCAGAACCCAAATATTCACCTGCCCGTTTTCAGTCAGGACGAGTAAAACGCTCACCAGCCCTTTGAAGGGGTTTCTGGATCAGGTTCAATGTTCGGGCTTTTCACTTGCACTGCTTTTCTAAAAACCATGCACAACCCCCCCGGTGTGTCGGCGACGCAGGCTGTGAGCTGAGTGCTGTAGTATGGGGGGACTTTCTGGTGAAGCTGCTTTCCTCTGAGGTTGAAAGGTCTGTAGGAGCCCCAGAAGGGCTCCTTTTTATAGGGCATTAAAATCTGTAAGCCCTGCGGCTAGTTCTTGACTCTTGTTTCTTGTTGGTTGGTGTTTCCCAGAGCTGTCTGAACTATCAGAGTTGGGCCTGCTTTTCAGAGAGGGAGAAGGAAATGTTTATACAACCTTTTTTTACTTTGTTTGCGCTAGAGAATGTGGATTGCTTAGTATCGGACACTGGCAATTCTCTGAGTGCGGAAGAGAGAGGAATTCCTCTTAGGCTGTTACTCGTTTCCCCCCCTCATGACTCGGGTGAGGCGAGGAGAGCGGTGCAAGCCGTTGAGTGAGGCTCCTGTCTGCTGCTGAAGAGCTGTCCTTGGGGTGCTTTTTACCTAGTAGATAACAAAGTTCTGCACTGGAACAGAGTATGTATGTCATTACCATTTAAAAGGATTTTGAAGTATTTATTTTTTTGTGTGTGTTGTTTATCGCATAAAGGCAGTATCGAGGTCCGTTTCTCTTGGCTGCGTTAAAGAAACAAAATACAGAGTGAGAAATGAAGATGTTTTAAATGGTGCTGAGAACAACTATAAATGAAGTGGGACGGGTATACGAGTACCTTGTGGAAAAATCTGTTACAAGCATTGATTGTACTAGACTGTAAAGTATGTATCTGCATAGCAGAACCATGGGGCTTGAAGTGGGGAAAAAAATGAAACAAAACCCTGGCCAATTTCAGAAAATAAAATTGTCCCTGAGATGAATGTATTCTCAGTGCAGTCCTGAAAGATGTGACCTCTGCACTTGTTCATGAATCCAGTTAGATGCAAGTAAACCCTGAGAACTTCTGAGGAGTTTTATTCACAAAATGAGATTGATTTCCATTCTTCAGATTGCATCTTACCCTATAAATAATTTCCCTCTAAATTAGAAATGCTGGAAGTTGAACATTCCTTAAGGGTGGGCTTGGGGGGCACTCACTTATGTAAGATTATAACTTATTCCTGGAGACCAATGCTGGCTGTACAAAATATTAAAATAAACTCTGCTATAATTCAGAAGGATATATTGGTGTGGATTGTTGTAATGACATCTGTGGTGTGGTGATAGGAAAAACGGAGTAGCAGTTCGGTGCACCAAGAAGATGGAGGTGTTGGGACTGTGCGATTTGCTGCGTGACTGCTTGAAAAGAGAGGATCTGATGACTGGTTAACGAGGACTTGAAAACTGAGTGGTCCAATAGCCGTGTTTGGGAAATTGCGTACTCCGAAACAGGGGTGCTCGCACGTGGCAGTGCGGGAAGAGGCTTTCCTGGTGGCTGGGGGTCTCTCGATCTGAACCGAGGTGGTGTGCCCGCTGCGGAGGCTGCCCTGCCCTGCTGCTCTGCCGAGGCGCCTCCTTCCCGGGTCAGCTGCTCGGCTTTCCATATGAAGTTCAATATTTCACGGTGCTTTTAGGGAGAGGTAGGTGATTTTAGGGAGAAGTAGGAGATTTGTCATGGTTGTGAGCTCCGAGGCACTTGCCGAACTCTCATCCAGAATTTGCTTTTAAGCAGTGAACTTATCTCTGTGAGCTTCTTCAGGAGCAGAGGTTTGATGCTGGCTCGCCAAAAATGTAGCATCAGTTTTTCTAGCCTGAGATGCTTCAGAGTCGGCTAAACAGCTGTTTGAAGTATTTTCCGTACACTGACTAGTGATTTAACTGCTTTGGTCAGGAGGAACATCAACTGTTCATAGCTCCCATAACAGAAGTCAGTCAGATTCACAGGTCTTGGCTTCCGAATCCTGCAGGACATCTAGAATTTTTTGATAAGTGAACATTTTGTCTGTCATTTGAATAAACCTCAGAATTTCTTGTGGTTTAAGTGTGCTGTGAAATCTGTTGGAAGCTTAACAGTTGGTCATCTGATCTGGTCACGTTTCTATGTCTGAGGAAGCGAAGAGCTCGTTATGGCCATTTGTTTCGGGCAGAGTCTGTTCTTGGCTTTGGTGGTGGCTTGTATTGGCCTGAAGTCAGTTGCGTGACTTCTTTTCCTTGAGAGGGCAGAGGTGTTGCTGGAACGAACTAATAAATCAAGATGGCACGGGAAACTCGCTCTGGTGGGGATATTTCCTTGAAAATGTTTCTTGTTCCCCACTTAAAATGCAGCGATGAGTGTGCATTTATGGGAGTCCTGTGTGTGTCTTCTACTAGCAAACGCCATTTGGTTTTGTTACTTTTGGCCATGTTTCAGGTGACAAAACTAGCCAGGAGCAGGTGGCCTTGATCCTGTGGGCTGAACTTCTGCTGCCTCGTATGTAGCTGGATTCTTCTCTGCCTGCCTCTAAATCCAATAGCAAGCTGGAACGCACTAGCTTGTCTCTCCACTTACCGATGATCCACATTTTTATATTTCCTTAACACAGGGGTGTGTTTTCCAGATGGCTGCCTCTTCTCTTCCTCTTCCATTTTCACTGGGATGATGACAGCAGTGATGAATTAAAATAACACTTGGCCTGATAATAGTTGGATCACACAAAACTTATTTTCTCTAAGTATTTGAGAGGTAACCAGCCCTCAGTGATTCCTGAACCTGTGTATTTCAATACTGATATTTCGGTTCTTAGCTAAATCTTTACACATTATAAATAGCTCTCGACACTGGCAGGAACGCAGCTATAAGCGCTGTCATTCTCCGGACAGTGCCAGTTCTTGCACAATACAGATAATTTGGTGAAATCTGTAGCCAGAAAATGGCATTATTGAAATCTGCTCTAGGATCCTTTCTACATTTACAAAACAGGTTTTTAAGTGGTTAGGAGTGGGATGTGTTTCATTTCTGTAAGTGATAGTAGTCCACCTCGCACTAAGGTATAATTCGTTGAAAGGAAAATTAATTAAGTGGTAAATGAATACAAAAAGCTTTTCCTGCAGTGGTGCTGAACCTGCTAATTTATACCATAAGCAGCTTTTTTCGTACTGCGGTATGATATCTGTCGGTGTTGTGTGACTTCTGAATGAATTCTCACACCTCCCCACCAGAGGGCAAAGTTAGCAGTGCTGTGGGAGCCTGGGCTTTCCATTTCCTAAGTGGTGTGCAAAATAAATGTTTAATGTGGAACCTTCTCTGTTAGCATTTGCTTCCTGGCCTCTTAAAAAACCAAAACAAACCAAAAACCCTCAACAAAACAGATGATCATGGAGAAGTGGATAATGGAAATAGAATTTTTGAAATATACTTCTTCATTTGAATCCTTGATCCTGAAATTAGGCTGAGTAAATCTTTGCAGTTCAGAAAATTATTTTCAGTGAGAGCACACTGAACTGGGACTCCGAGATCGTCTTAAAAGACAGAAGGGGATTTGAGAGGCTCAAACAAAATATCACCATATAATAAATAGTGATATCATCAAAAGATTATGTAAAAAAAAAAATTCCCTTGCAGTGAAAAAAAATAATTGAAAAGGGATTTTAAAATAAAACTTTTTGTATATTGCAAGTGTTATTTATTCTTCTGCAATTTTACAAGCTCAATAAACAAGGGTGTCTTTTTCCTTCCATGCCTGCACTTGCAGATTTGTTGTGAGTTAGCTCAGTTGTTTCATGTTTGCTTGATTTGTTTTGTCTTTTTAATCCGTATTGCTCTGCTTATGTTAAAAGCTATATGTTGACCTGCAGGCAGTGTTCAAATGGGGAAACGTATGAAGTTAAAACCTTGCCTGTTCTTGTCTTTTGCGTAGTGTCTGATCTTCTTGTGAGCTCCCAGTTTCTACAGCTTAAACCTTCAGTGATTTTATCCAGAAGCAGCAGGAGTGTTACCGTGCGGGTAGATGAGGGACCATCCTGGGACATGTCACCTTGGCGTATCTACAGTGTTTTACTGCTCAGGATGGGCGCTGTGTCTCCAAACGTTTTACTGTATGTTTTGCAAAGTGATTTTTCTTTTTTTGTCCTTTCTTGAACTTCTGATTTCAGGTCGTGAACCTGCTCTCACTTGCACAGTGCAGTCTCCACATCTTTGGAGGCATGCTCCAAAGCTAGGGACAGATGTGAAAACAGCTGTTTTACAACAGCGTGTGTGCTGCAGCTACAAAATGCCATTCTCTTGCAAACGCTCGAGCTCGGTTACGTACCTGCAGCCAGGCACGCCGGCATCCTTCATTCCTGATGCCTTTGTTTAAAGCAGTCTGTCAGCTTCGGTTTGCAGCGGGTTGAAAATCGAGGCAAGGCAAAACCTGATCGATAACAGGAAGCACAGACCTGTTTTGAACCCAGGCAGGTGAGCGTGTGCTGTGTGTATGACCTCACTCTAGACTCTACGTAGTTCAACAATGTGTTAAATCTGAGAGCGAGCGAGATACGGGCTGTACTTCATCCACAAAACCACCACGGTAACAAACTGCTGGCTGCAGCTTCAGCTGCAAGAAAGGCTTCAGTGAATGGAGACTGAAAGGCTGCGAGTGAGTTATTAAACCAAGGTTGTGCAGTTCTTTTGTTTCTTTGGCATCCTACGTTTAGGAGAAGTAAGCCATATCCAATTGCTTTTAAATAGTAATTTAAGAGAGTAGCTCCACCAGCTTCAACATGTGACTTAATAATTATGAAGTGCTGGACAAACCTGTCAGTAAGGAAACGGATGTTGACCAAAATGCTTTTTTGTATGATATTCTGAATACTGCAGTGGTTAAAGCTTTTCAGCCTCTGTCTGTCATTTCCAAATCACCTTTTGGGGTTTTTTTGGCTTTTTTTTGTTGTTGGTTGGGTTTTTTGTGCTCAGGTGACGGAGAGTGCTTTTCTCACGCCAGATCCCATCTGACCTTGGGCACCCGAGCCCTTCTGCAAGAGCAGAACTCCAGGGTAGGATCTCATGCTTTGTAAACGGCCAAGAGATTTTATCTCAGCTTTAGCATACGATTCTGTCTTTTTCCTGGAAAAATAATTGACGCGTGCAGAACTGGAGCAGAGTTGGAACAAACATTAGTGGAACTCGGGAGACTGTGCAATATGGAAATAAGTTGTTTTTAAGTGCCAACCTGTGGCCCAGCGGTCTCTCCCCAGTGTGCTGTGCATCCCTTGTCTTTACCGGCAGACCGTTAGCTGCTCTTCGTGGCAGGAGAATGGAGTACGGGAGGGAAAGATCTGCTTTATTAATCGATGCGTCTGAACTTTCCCCCCTCTTGCATTCCTGTGTCAATTCAGGTCTCGGATTGAAAGGTGAAAGCCTGCTGTGAGTCTCTCCCAGATACAGCTGCGGGGATGAGCTTTCAGATACAACCATGATGTCACCTTTGTGTTAGAGTTTGTTTAAAAAGAACACAGAAGCTTATATCCTGGCAGTTTTTTCTGTTTTCCTATGCGAGACCGAGGAACATGCCCTAAGTGCAAGAGGGCGCGCCAACCCCGAAACCCTGCAGACCGGCTTTTCTCTGTCACTTGTCCTGCCAGTATCACGCCAGAAAGGAGGGATGCTGAGCCCCAAGGCTGAAGACCTGGGAAAGGAAGACTTTGGAGTGTGAACGCTCCGGCTCGCTTCCAGCCCTGACTGAAATCCACGTTGAGGAGAGTTGCTTGTGAGATAACGCCACGTAGCAGGGATGTTGGGTCTCCTGGCCAGAGGGGAAAGCTGGGTGGGATAGGCTTAGCTCTGTAAGGAGCTGAGATAGTTTCACTTCCCTTCGCATTAATGACACAATTACTCACTTCTCTTAACCAGACCGGCAGCAGGAAGGGAGTACGTGTGACTACAGATGGGAGTAGTTTTTCTTGTCACAATTTGCATTGCTGAATGATGTCACGGCAGTGACTTGTCCATACCTTCTCCTTCTGGTGACTTACAGCCTCCAGTCCTGACGGTTTTTTGCTAAAAACTTTGTGCTGGAGTAGATGGATCAGGGGTTTTTATTGCTTTTAATGGTTTATTTTATTGTACAGTACAAAACTGAGATCAATTTATCCACATCTGGCAACCCTGTGGGAAAAACTTGGGCAACACTTTAAGGTCTAGGTGCAACCAAAGACCAAACTGTTGATGTAAGCAACCTGGTCGTGGGGCTTTCCAGCTCTTGAGGAGATCTAGGAGGAAAGATCGGTTGTCTTCTCTGGCTTCGGGCACTTGCTTCTCCTGCAGATGCATTGCAAGCAGTTCTTTTAGAGCATCTGGATTTCCAGTAGTGTCTGTCTCAGCTCACGACTCGTAAGGCAGTGGATGCACTTGGCTTCCAGTTGCTTCCTGCTGCTTCCACATCCGAGGCGTCCTTCTGCACGCTCTGCTCCGAAGACCTCGCGATCTGGATGCTCTGCCGCTCTCCGAGGAAGAGGTTCGCTCCGGCGCGGTGGCGGATCCCTCGCGCAGACCTCAAACCCCCGGCCTGGGGAAGGCGGGTGGGTGAAGGCCACGAGAGGCGGCGGGAGCCTGGCCGCAGGGTGGGCTCGGCCGCGCCTGCGGGCGAGCAGAGGGGGAAATGAGATCACTTCTGCGGCTCTCCCTTCTGCGGCCCGCTTCCTCCTCATTTACATCTCGCACGCTGTCAGATGTGGGAGAAGGAAAAGCGGCGACCGCAGGGACGGAGCTGCCGGGGCTGGGCCTGCTGCGGGAGGGGAACCGGGGCGCAGCCTCGCCCCCGGCACGGGGGTCCGGGAAGCGGCTGTGGCCGAGCCGCTGACCAGCTCCCTTCTTCCCTTCCCGCATGGCCCTGCGCCCTCAGAAATGTGGTTTTGCTTTCTACTAAGACCTATTTCTGCCTTTCTTCTGAGCCCAGATACTTGCATCTTTTGGAGACTAAAGGGTCAAAGGGGGGATTCTCTGAAAATTGCTGCTGTGGGGCTCCTGGTTGGTGTCCAGGTCCTTGGTCAAATGTCCTCCAAGCCCAAAGGCGTCATTTTCCCAGTTGTTCGTACTGGAAGCTCACCTGGGTCTCTGGGGGCTTGTTGCACGTTGTCAGTCTGGTGGAGTTATTTCCTTCCCCCTCCTCCCCGACCTCGCGCAGCCCCGACGTCTGCAGGTGTCAGGAACCAGCACGCCGCTGCGAAGGCAAGCGAGCAAGCCCCGTTCTCTGCTCAGAGCAACCCAGAATTAATTCTGGGTTCAAAGAAGTCTTCTCTTTCTCCTCTTTCCATCAGAAAACCTGGCAAGAGCTAGGAGACTCCTGATGGCTGAAAATGGGGGAGTGACGGTGAGCTTGGTTGTGGATAAATGGGTAATCGTGGAGCGAGAGTGAGCCGGAGCGTGGGCTGCTGCTGGGAAGGAGTCGGGCTGGAGGAGGATGCTCTGGCTACAGAGGGTTCCCAGGCACACGAGCTGCCACGAAACCAGAGCCTGAGCTTTAGTTTAGTGACTAAAGTCAGTGCTAGCACACGTCTTCCCTTGGAAGAAGACTGAGTGTGGCTGGGTAAAGAAGAAAGCAAGTTGTTTGGCTACAGCTGGGGCGGGGGGGAAGAGATTTCGAAACTGATTATAAATTGCTGATTTTTGTCTCTTTGTTTCCCTTGCAAGAAATACACTGGAGGGAAGCTGTGCTTCTTGCAGAGCTCCAGTCCAACTGCAGCGCTGGGGCTGGAGGGATGCCCATGCTCGTGTACATCGATGCATCCGTGCCATCCTGGGACGGGCACGTCCTTCGCTATTCCCTGGGGATAAACTGCGTGGGTTCCTATCAAGAAATGCAGCCAGGTGAACTTCCAGAGCTTTAGCTTAAAGTTAAGCCATCCAGCTGGCCATCTTAGCTTTTCCCTTTTGGCCACATAACAAATGATCTGGGTTTTTTTATGTGCATAGTTCTTCTTAAATTAGAGGTAACTATCGCTACCGGCAGCTTCTGAGATACAGTAGACCTTCAGCTTCCCTTGTTTTATCCAGAGCAAGTGATTCAATTAAATTAAATAATTTCTTCACTTGTGTTGTCTTGATACCTTTGTGCTGCCTGTGCAGATGTCAGCCAAGCCGCAAATGAAAATTTCAGGTGGGTTTGAAAGACAGAATTTGGATTTTCTTTAATTTTCGGACTTGTCACTGACCACGGTGGCTGGGAATGAACGGCTGGAGATGCTGGTCTTCACCCTGTGGCCGCTCCTCCCTTTCTGTTGAGGTCCACCAGGCGAGATGCTGCTGGCAACAGTCAGTCACTCGAGCCTACCTAATAATTTCTGCAGCACCGTTTGCAGTCTCCCGTGAGCCTGGAGATCGTGATGTTTCTGTAGGTATTTATCTAAGCCTTCCCAGGCTCGTTTCCAAGAGCAGCTGGTTCTTCTCCCCGTCTCCCTTTCCCTTTGCAGGGGTGCTCTCTGCATCCTCTCCTTCTTGGGCAAAATGCTGGAGACTGAGCAGAGCCGGAGGCTTTCCAGGGACGCTTTGCACCATCCTCCCTTGCAGAACGACTTGTTTAATTCTCTCCGGTTCTCCATCGCAGCGGGAGTAGAGGGAGCCCATGGAGAAGCATTTCTGTTTCGCTTTGCCCTGACTGGTCCTGGTGGTGGTCCTGCTGCTGCGTGAGCCGTGAGTGACCTTTCTCTTGGTGCTTCCACTCCGGAAGAAATCACGTTTCCTGCAGGAAAACAAGGGGCTCGCCGAGGTGCAGCGATGGGATTGCTGTTTTCTGTTGCAGTTTCTCCTTTCCCATGGGGTCCTGTGCTGGGTGCAGCAATCTGGGGGCGACCGGGAGGCTGCCCTCTCGTTGCCACCTTTCTCTTGGTTTGTGCTTGACAATTTGAGGGTTGTTAAGGGAAAAAGATGGTTTGGAAGGAAGGGGAGGTGGGAGGAATGGAGGAAGCTCACTGGGTGTAAAACCATATGGGGATTCCCGGTCCTCTCCGACAGCTGCAGGAATTGCAGCTGCATGTGTGGACGCTGCTCCAAGTGGCTGAATCTCCTTCAGTCTAATCCACTGCGCCGTTGAGCTGGATTGGAGCTTCGTGAAGAGCTGATCAGACCAGCAGCTCCTCACAGCTCGATCCCTACCCCTTCACCGTGCTGTAATAAATAAAACACCCTCAAGGCACACATCCAGTCCTTACTGGGAGGGCTGGGTGGGGGCACGTTGCTGCTTGAGAGGAAGAGGAGGGGAGCAAGCAGCAGCTTTGGGACGTTTTCAAAACCATCCGGCTGCAGGATGTGGGGAAAGTGTGAAATGCAACGCTGCTGCCAGCTGCCCCGGCGCGGAGCCGGCAGGGACCAGCCCTGCTGTGCGGATGCTTTCTGGGGAGGGTAGGGTGGGCAAAACGCGGCCGGGCGGCGTGGGGGCTCTCCCATCCCGCGGTGCCCCCTCAGCGAGCACCTTCGCTGCTGGCTTGGCTTCAGTCAGCCGAAGCGATGGGCTGGGGATGAAGCAGGGGATGAAGCACGTTGTTTTCTCTCTCAGCTTCTCCTGGGCGTCAGGGAGGAAGCTGGTTTGACCCTTGGGGCATCACCTTGTTCGGTGGCACCACATGAAGGAGTCTCGTCAGAAGGTCTCCCAGGAGCCTCCAGATCACCAGAGAGTGGGGTATTGCCGCAGGTGAGGATGCTCAAGTTTTACAGCTTCAGGACTTTCCAGCCCTGGGGCAAATCTCTGCTGGCTCCTGCGTCTCCAAGCATCAGATGAATGGTTTTGGTGTGGGTTGGGGTCATGGCAGGGTTTGGGGATGAGGAGTGGGTTTGTAGTCGTCGGCCAATCTCAGCCCTTCGTGTGAACTTGAGCAACGCCATGGGAATTTTGCCCTGCTGCGGAGCTTCTGCCATCTGCTCCGGCTCACTTGGATGAGGAGTGCTTCTCTCTTTTCCTTCTTGATTTTTATACTTCAAACTTCCTCGAAAATGGAGGAAATGAAACCACAGGGCTTTTTCATGAGTGACATGGGAGAGCTCAGGCTCCTTCCAGAGAAGAAATGAAATTTAGGGTGAAGGCAGAAAAAAATATCACCCCACTCATTTGTGCTGGCTGCAGGAGTTGGGGGGCCACTTGGGCTGGCAGGTGGGGGTGACCCAGGCTGTGATGTCCCTTGGTGTTTGGGCGCCGCAATAACGCGCTTCATTTCCCGACTGCTGCAGAAGGTCCCACTGGCGCCGGTGCAGGGACGTTGCAGGGTGGTACCTGCTGATCCCACCGGACAGGGTCCTGTTGCAGGGCTGAATCCTTTCTCCATAGTTTTGAACCCTTTCTCAGCTAGGTAAATCCAAGCAAAGCGTTTTGCCCCTGGATTTGCTGGGGATTTGGGGGTGCATGAGGATGCTGGTAGAGGGGAGACGTGGGGTGGGAAGGGAGCTGGAGAGCAGGGGTGTATGGGGGTGAGGAGGAGGGGGGCCTCCCTGTTCATATTGCCTTGGAAATGCGGATTTTCTTTTTTTTTTTTTCCCTCTCTCTCTCTGCCTCTGCAGTTGTGGGAAAAGCCATTTATGCCGACTTTCACATAGAGATTCGGCACTTGGGAGGTCCCTGTACCCGGACGGGTCTGACTTGCACCCTGGGTGCTGGGTTTGCTGAAATCCCGAGCAGCCCCAGGAGACCCACAGGTTTGCGGGCGGTGGGATCTGAGCATCCCGAACCTCACCTAGACAAGGCGAGGGGCTGGGCGCTAGTGTCCCAACGCGGGGACTCAACATCTGGGGACACGTTCAACCTCGGCTTGGGATGCAACGGGAAATAACAGCACCTTCTTCTTCCCCGTGGGAAGCGCATCCCTTGGCTCCTGTCGAAGCCCCTGTGCTGGGCGCTGGAGGCGAGTGGGGGACTAGAGGGACACAATGGGAATAGGTGCCATGCAGGGGAGCGCTGCCCAGCCAGTGGCTTCTCTCCAGCCCCGGCAGGGTCGGTGGCACGGCTCCGCAGGCAAGAAACACCCCGGTCAGCAGCTCCGCTGCCTGAAACCCTTGCAGGGGTTTTGCTGCTGGAGCTGCGCAGAGGAGTCGCGGTGCGAGGGTTGTCCCCAGTGCTGGCTCGTCCCCAGGAGCAGCGGGAGAGCCGGGAGCCGCGTAACCCTCGGTGGGGGCCGGTTCCCCCTGGCATCCCCCTCTCTGCCTGCCCGGCCCCCGTGGTTCCTCCTTGCTGGGGAGCTGTTTGTGAGTGCGTGACCCGGGTTGTAAGTGCTGAGATCAGTAAGCGAAGTGCCTGGCCGCGCTCTCTGCCTCCATGTGACTGCAGTTTCCGTTAGCTCCTTCCGCAAAGGCTATATTAGTGCTAAGCGAGAAAGCGGGTGGGAGAGAAACCCAGTGGGTCGCACCTACCCTCGGCCGCAGGAGCCCCCCGAGCGCAGCCGGAGGGGCTGCCGGCTGCAGGATGAGTTGCGGCAAACCCCGCGCGCCGCCCCACGGGGTGAGTAACTGCCCCCCGATACCTTTGCTGAGGCGGGGGGGGGACCCCGCTGGGGGGTTTCTGGGAGCCCCCCTTGCCAGCTTGAAGACCCGCGGTGGCCACGCGTCGCTAATGCCCACGCTCGCAAGGGCTGCGGCTGCGTGGGCCGGTGCCGGGGCCGGCGTGCGCGGTGGGGAGCACCCTGGGCGCTCCCAGAGCTCTTGCCTGTGGGCTCCTCCGCGGGACCGCGGGCAGGGGCTCCCTGCCCGCGCTGCTGCCTGCGCTCCCGGCCGGGCAGGCACCGTCCCCGCAGCCCCGGGGAGGAGTGTGGGACAACGGAGGTGCTTCTGGTGTTGGGGCTGGGCGGCAAAGGAAGGCTGAGATGGGTGAAGGAAAGTGTGAGCTTCTGCGGAGGGGTTCAGGGGACGAAGGCGAGCCAGAGCCAAAGCCCCTGTTTTTCTGGGAGCAGCAAGGACACAGCAGGGTCCCTCTCCCGCCTCCGTGCCTGGGTGCAAGGCGCTGCTGGAGACCGAGGGCTTGGGAGAGTGCAAGCTGCCGTGTGTCAGCTCCGGCCCGGCGAACGGGGGCTTCCTCTCCATCCCCACCAGATTAACAAATGCCGCTTATGATAAGACACCAGCTTAACGCTTTTGGCTGTCCCAAGGAAGGAGCAACCCAGGATGGGTCCCCTGCTCCCTCTGTGGTGTGAGGCTCCAGCTACCCGGGCCGCCAAAAATAACCCCCTGTTTCTTCTTCAAGCACTGGCAGTTATGAAAACGCCGCTTGCCAAGCCCTCGCCAAGACCTCGCTGCTCATTTGCCTGAGGTTCAGCTTTTCCCCAGATGCAAATGCCGTCAGCTCCGGTTCCACCAAGTCAGTAACGGGGCACCTCGCGCTGGAGAGCCTCCGCTTCCCCGGGGGGTCCTCCGGCAGGGACGGGCGCTGGAGGGGACTCGGTGGCGGCTGGGTCGGTGTCCCCTGGGGAGCGTTTGGTGCCAGAGAGGGGGAACACGGGCCCTGGCGGGGGGGTGCGCCTCTGCTCGGGGGTTGCAGTTCAGTGGCGTTTGCGAGCAGCTGTGCAGCGACGACGGTGCCTTTCCCACGTGCGCTGCCCTGCGCGGGGAGCGGGCTGCCACCTCCCCGTCCCTTCTCTTCTCCTGCCCTCCAGGCTCTCCTTGGTGGACCCCCACGAGGGCTCCTGCTGAGGCGGGTGGGCTCGGTGCCGGGGCTCTTCGCCGTTTCTCCATGGGTAGTTCATGGTGGCCCAGGTCTCGTGGGCCGTGGTGGCCACCACTACGGCATGTTGGGAGCCCATTGCCTCTGGGGGCAACGACGGGAGCTGTGCGCCTGCCTGCAGGCAGCAGCCGTGGCCAGGAGGCCGACCGTGCACAAGGATCAGCGATGCCATGATGGGCTCCCTGGGAAAACCCGGGCCTTTCGGGATGAGAGGTCTGCAGCTTTTGACCTTCCCTCCTCTGTCTCCATCTCTGCAGGAGTGCCGCCGCTGAGATGGAGGCCCCGCTCCCTGGTCTCTCCCTGCTTCTGGTCCTCCTGGCAGTGGGATGGGGAAGCGGGGCGGTCACAGCCTGGCCAACATCTCCTGGCGGCTGCAAGCTCGTAAGTCCTCTCTTGCAAACCCTTTCCCTTCTGACTGCTTGGTCCTGCCCTGCAAAGCCCAGGCACCCCAGCATCTCCAGACCTTCCCCCTCCCAGTTACTGGCTTAGCTAAAGAGCGGACTGGGGTGCCGAGGCTCTAAGCCACCTCCTCCATCCTCACTGTGCTCCCCAAACTTCTCCCTCCTCATCTCCCCCATCTCCTGCCTCTCAGAGCGGCATTACTTATCCACTTCTTGCTTTAGGTGCAGAGCACTGCGGACTGTGCTGGGAGATGGCTGAGCTCCATCCCGGGAAATCTTCGAGGTGATATCGAGGAGCTGTTGTTTGATGACAACACTATCCAGGTTCTGGGCAATGCCTCTCTGCTCTCGTACCACCAGCTGCGGCGTCTCAGCTTGACCAAGAACCGGCTGGAGCTCATTGAGCCCGGTGCCTTCCTCAGCAGCCAAGGCCTCCACGTGCTCTCCCTGGCAGACAACCTCCTCTTCACTAACTACTCGCTGACAGCAGCTGCTCTTTCTGCTCTGCCAGCCTTGAGGATACTGGATCTAGCTGGAAACCGCCTCACTGAGGACATGGTATCAGTTTTGGTCTGGAACTTGTCTTCCTTGGAGTCCTTGTCTGTGGCCAGGAACATCATCATGAGGCTGGACTCGTCCATCTTCACAAACCTGACACAGCTGTTGGAGCTGAACCTGGAGAAGAACTACATCTTTGAGATTGACCAAGCTTTCGAAGGGCTGCAGAGGCTGCAGAGGCTCAATGTAGCCTACAACTACCTCCCGTGCGTAGTGGAGTTCGGCCTGACCCAGCTCAGGGTGCTCAATGTCAGCCACAACGTCATCGAGTGGTTTCTGGCCCTAGAAAGTGATGACCTCTTTGAGCTGGAAGTGCTGGACCTGTCCCACAACCGCCTCCTCTTCTTCCCCGTGTTGCCCCGGCAGAGCAAGCTGCACTCCTTGCTGCTGAAAGACAACGAGATGAGCTTCTACCAGCGCCTCCCCAACGGCACATCCCTGGCAAACGTCACGGTGCAGTTCCTGCTCATTGATGGCAACTCCACCAACGTCACGACGGTCAGCCTCTGGGACGAGATCTGCCACAGCAACCTCTCCTCCCTGCGCCTCCTCGACATGAGCCAGAACCAGGTCTGGTACCTGCCGGAGGGCTTCTTGGCCCAGATGCCCTCGCTGACCCACCTGAAGCTCAACCAGAACTGCCTGGAGATGTTTGACCTGTCAGAGGGGGACCCCTTAGCCATGCTGACGGAGCTGGACCTCAGCCAGAACCAGCTGGCGGAGCTGGGGGCGGAGGTGGGCGCCGGGGAGGTCCTGCCCAACCTGCAGCTCTTCAACCTCAGCACCAACAGGCTGCGGGCGCTTCCTCCTGGGGTTTTCACCTACACCAGGAAGATTGCTACCGTGGACCTCAGCCACAACCGCGTCGACCTCTGTCCCCAGCCGGCTATGGCGGGCGAGGTGGAGAGTCCCCCCTGCGTGGACATGAGGGGTGTCGAGACCTTGACTCATCTCTCCTTGGCCGGCTGTGGTCTGCGGGGACTGGGCGGCCACCCCTTCCAGGGGACGTCGCTGATGCATTTGGACCTCTCCGACAACCATCAGGTGCTGTCTGGGGACCTGGAGTGGCTGCAGGACCTTGCTCTGACGCTGCAGGTGTTGTCCCTGAGGAACACTAGCCTCTCCTCCACCGCCGTGGACTTCTCTGCCTTTAGCAGCCTCGTGCGCTTGGACCTGTCGGGGAACTCGTTGACCGTCTTCCCCACCACGCTGGGCGTCCTGAAACTGCACAGCCTGGACCTGCGGGACAACTGCCTCCCGGCTCTCCCGCTGGGCGTCGCGCGGACGCCGCTGGGGCAGAGCCTGCGGGAGCTCTACCTCAGCCGAAACCCCTACAACTGCTGCACGCTGGGCTGGTGGGACGCCCTGCAGCGGGTCGAGGCGTTGCAGGTCCCGGACGGGCGGGAGGTGACCTGCAGCTACGCCTCCCGCACGCTGAGCCCCGGGGCGCTGCCCGAGCCCGTCCTGCGGAGCTGCCGCTGGCAAACGGCCGACCTGGCCCTTCTCTACCTGGTGCTGGCCCTGCCCACCTGCCTGACGCTCCTGGTGGCCTTCGCTGTCGTCTTCCTCATGCTCAAGCAAAAGCTGCTGAAAATGGTGAAAAGCCGGTGCGGGGTGTCCAGCCCTTACTGATGGCCGAGGAGGAGGAAGGGCTCGGGAGTGGTGAATGCGAGCGGGTTGTCAGGATTACAGGCGATAATCCCTCCGAGGTGGGCGAGATGGAGACTTGCTGGATCGGAGGACCGGGGGGTGCTGGGAGAGGTGCTGCTCCTGGTACGGATGCCCTCAGGGTACCCGAAGGGCGCGGGGCCGTGGCCGGTGATGGAGCCTGAGGCCGTGCTGGGCATCCTCAAGGGACGCGTCTTCAGCAGAAACCTTCAGCTGACGTTGGTGAGAGCCAAGCAGACGTGATGCTGAACACCTCTTGGCCAAAGGGGCACGGACCGTTGCCCCCCAG
This sequence comes from Pelecanoides urinatrix, assembly GCA_013400755.1. NCBI lineage: Eukaryota > Metazoa > Chordata > Aves > Procellariiformes > Procellariidae > Pelecanoides > Pelecanoides urinatrix. The sequence goes on from VZTQ01009369.1 coordinate 48,088, forward strand.
TGCTGTTTTTTGCCCCCATTCAGGCAGTTCCTTTTATTTATTCACCCCCATAGCCAACTCTCTGCTGCAAAACATCCTCCAGCTCTGCATCCAGCCTCCACAAATTGCCCCGGGCTGGAGCAAGCATCACCTGGGCGCTGTGGGAAGGGTCTCCGTGGCTGCGGCTTCCCACACCGCTCTTGCCGGCACCGGCAAGCTCGCAGGAAGCCTTGAGCGTGCACCCGTGTGCGTGTGCTGATAAGACAGGCGTGTCAGGGCTGAAAAATATGTTTTGGGGTGTCATTGCTTGGTTAAGTCGTGATCCTGGCTAGAAGAGCCCATTAAAAATAGCCCGAGTTGCAGTGATGTATAATATTGACTAAAAGACACGAGAATAAATTATATCATTGGTAATATTTTATCACCAATTCATTTTCCTCCAGCAACTGCTGGATTAAACAGATGCAAAGGAGATAAAATAAGAGAAAGCCTTCCTCCTTGTTGTGCGAGCCCTGCTCTTGTGGGCTGTCGGCTCCGGGGGCGTGGGGGTGTTTCCTCCGCCCAGCCTGGGCTGCAGCACGTACCGACTCCCCCGTACCAGCAGCGCGCTACCTGGGGAAGTGCTGCTTTGTTCCTTGCAGGGTTACTGCGGGTGGAAGTGAGAAGTGCTGGTGGTTTGTGCTGCTCAGAAGCCCTGCTGAGAACTAGAGCAGCTTTATCCCTGCGGCGCCGTTGGGATGTCTCCAGTGAAACCGTCTCTGAGTTTAGTGGGAACACTGGGTGCAGGGAAGCAAGTGGCGGTGCCAGCGTGGGCATGATGGGGGCTTGTCCTTGCCCGGGCGCGGATGAGCTCGGCGGGGCGATGTGGGGTGTGCTGGGGGCTCAAGGTCCCCCCAGCCAGCCCCGTGTCACTCCACCTTGCACTGGGGTTGTCCTGGGAGGTGGTGGAGGGAGATGCCCGAGGCCGGCGTGGGGCCGGGAGCGATGGCGGGGGGAGCGCAGGCAGGTGCAGGCAGCGGGAGCCGAGGCTGGCAGCATCCTCCCCGGAGCAGGCGTGGGGGTGAGGAGCAGGGTCAGCCGCAGCCTGGACATCACCCAGCGGCAACGGCAGCGGAGGAGCGACCTCCGAGCATGGAGCCAGCACGTGGGGGGGGATGCGGCCGAGAGGGGATGCGGGCTCGGAGAGGGAGCGGTGCATCCCCGCCTGGTTTTGGGGATGCTGCTGCCTCCATGTGCAGGCAGCCGTCGGGGGAGGATGGGCTGCGGCAGAGTGGGGGGCCAAAACGGAGCTGCGGGGAGTGCTGGGGGGGTCACTGGTGAGCCGTGCGTGGCTGATCGCTGTGCCGGGCTGGAAAAAAGGGTGTAGGTTGGAGTATGCTGGACCAGCCAGCAGCACCCCTGGGGCTGAGCGCTGGCAAGGCTCTGGAAACCCAGCTGTCAAATCTGTCTCAGAAAACGGCTGCTTTCTGGCCCTATTTTAGACCAAAATAGCCAAAAACCAAATCAGGTCCCAGCTGGGGAATCCCTCAACCTATTTCAGCCGTTCTTTTGCCCGTAAGCCGCACGCCCGAGGGACAACAGTGACCTATAAATACATCCCTGCGACGTCCTCCCGCGGGTCTGCGCCAGCACGGGGTACCGCAGCCGCGTTTCGCTGTCTCCCTGCTGGCAGGGCGGGCAGGGTGCCCCTGCGAGCACCCCACTCCCTGGGGCCATTTCGCCCCGCTGTGGGTGCCGGGTCCAGCCTCGGAGGGTGGATGTGTGCGCTTCCTCTCCCGCCGTGGCCGCCGCTGCGTCTCGTTTTGGCAGGGGGATGTGGGGCGCAGCCGTGGGCACGCACGTAGGTAGGAACCCAGGCGCCTGGCACTGCCCAGGGCGTGGATAAATTGTGGGCGTTGTTGCTCGTATTGAGCTGATGTTGGGAATACTCAACGCTCCTCCGTCATGGGAGGGGTCAGCAGCTTTGCCCAGGCATGGGGGCACAGTGCCGGGAAAGCGGAGGCTCACCCAGAGCTGGGGCCTGCACGGGATGTCAGGGCAATAAGACAAGCTTCTACTTTTAGAGTGGTTGACGTCCTTACAAAGGTGCTTTTCATCATCTTCGCAAGGTCATGGTGATCAGAGGAGGTCCTCGGTGACTGGAGAAAGGCAAATGTCGCACCCATCTTCAGTAACGGCCAAAAGGACACCCCGGGGAGCCACGGGACGGTCACCCTCATGGTGGGAAAACCATGGAGTGTGCTTTCTTGGAGCACATTTCTAGAAGAGGGTGGCTGGGCGCAGTCAGCACGGATTAACCCGGGGTGAGTCACGCCCGAGCAACCTGCTCGCCTCTCGCGATGAAGTGCTGGATTTGTAGGCCAGGGAAGAGCAGTGGATACCATTTACCTCAACTGCAGCAAGGCTTCCAGTACCGTGTCCCACAACGTTCTTGCATCCAAGTGAGGATGTCATGGTCTGGATGGGTGGGCAACCAGCTAGGTAAAAATCAGTTGGATGATCAAGCACAGAGATCTGGGATCTGTCCCATTTGATGTCTTTGTCCGTGATCTGGAGGAGGCCATGGAGTGCCTTCATGTCAAACTCACACCTGAGCCCAAACTGGGAGGACACTGGGTAGGGCTGCCGTCCTGAAGGACCGGGGTGGGCTGGAGGAATGGAACCTCACGATCCGGGGAGGCGATGACCCGCCTCAGCTCGGCACTCGTTAGACCTGATGTAGACCTCGCCTGGTGAGGATGGCCATGCCTGGGGAGGGGGCGGCAGCCTACATCCCCCGAGCCCCGCCAGGACGAAGGCGGGTGCAGGCTGGCCTGACCCCGGGCAGGCTGGCGGTGGAGGAGAGGTCCCCACAGGTCCCCCCTCACCCAAGTGGGAGATCTTTATATGCTGTTATGTTGCAATTTTGGTCTGGAAACAGAAAAGCCTGTGCCGGAGATCTACACCCCTTTGTGGGTGGAAGAGCTGAATCAGGCTTCATTTTTTTAAAAATTTTGGCAAATGAGGCATTGGCTTCCATTTCTCTTCTGAACTGAAGACTCCCTTGGACAAACACAAGCTCACTTATCTTCTCCAGTGATGACAAAGTACGGTGGTTTAATTGACACGCGTTTCAGATTTTTCACAGAACTGGCTCTATCATTTCAGTGTGTAGGAGGAGAACTCTTCCAAACGCCAGCTTCTGCGCTATGATACGATGTCTTATTGATAAAATTGACAGGTTTTAATTCATTTGTCATTGCAAGAAGGAAGGCAGGAAATAAATGGGTCTTGGAGGCACTTTACAACTCCTCTAAGTTACCTCAGGCATGAGTTTGTTGAGGCGACTCAACGGGGGATGAAGGCCCATCCCACTCACAACCCTCACAAGCCACCCAGATTCAGAAAGCCAAAACCTGGCAAGCTTTTGGTGTCACAAATTTTTCAAAAGAATCCTAAACTTAGTCTTCCAATTCTTACAAGAGGGCAGGATTTGGCTCGTACAAACCAGCTGAGGTAGACAGTGGGATTAAATACATCAGTGGGATAAGTAAAATACTCGTTTGCAGAGATGAACTTCTCAGTGACCATCAAAACACTAGGCGGAGGACCTTTTGCTGTAGCGTTACTTGTCACGTCAGGTTCTCCCCTCGCATGATTTTGAGTGAGCCGGGAACTGTAGTCTGGTGAGGCAGTAGGGGTAAAGGTTTTGTTTTACTCTAAAACCACTCCCAGCCTTTGTGACCTTCTACCACACTACTTTTTGGGGGATAGTTTAAGTACATTTTCCCAGCACTGAGCACTTACTGAGAAAGCATCATCTAGTAGTACAAGGAAGCAAAACACCTCACTTCATCAGCTTGAAATCACTGTCTTTTCAAAAGTACTTTCAAGACTAACTTACTTTCTAGATATTCTGTTTCTTAAATCTCAGGATTTATATTTGTGTAAGCTGAAGCTGGAGATTTAAGCATCCCTCAGGAAATGTGAGAGTAATATTCTCAATGCAACGTTGATTCATCCAGAAAGTCTAGTATATATTTAACATCACAACAAGTAATAATAAATACCATACGTATACAATACAGCTTTAACACTGCTTTCAAGACATAAACGTTTAACACTTCATTTTCAGATGAAGCTGAAAAGAAATTACAGCAAGGCAAGCTGGTGAGGTTTTCAGCCAAAGCTGACTGAAATGTAAACAAACAGAAGATTAAATAATTTAAAATTATTTTAGGCACTCATACGTAGGAAAAGACAAAAAACACCCAATAAGTTCAGCTGCCCAATTTCCATTTCATCAAGTCTGGCTTCTTAAAGTTCACTTGAACCTGGAATTTCCGTAGCACCTTAGACCTTGGGTTCTCCGTAGCCAATGTGCTGTGCATCAATGGCACGAACTGAAAACGATGCAGAAGAATACGTACGCTGACATCATTCTCCCTGTTAGGACTGCGAGATTTGTCTCTGAACTGCCTGTCCAAGACATCTTTGTCAGGAATCAGATTTCTTCACCTGACTCCACGTCCCAGCCACAGGACTCCAGCTGCTCATCCTGCGGAAACTCAACCTCAATGTCGTAGATGAAATCTGGGTCGTCCTTCTTCTTCCTGTTCTTTTCGAACAGCTCATCCATGATGCTCTTCCTTTTGGCTAGTTCCTTGTCATCTAGTTTGTTCATATCCTCTTCTGGGTCAATGGCCTCTTCCTGCTGAAACCTTTCCAAGCTCTCAGCCAGGCTCTCTCCTCCCAAATGACCTTTCAGCAAACTGTAGAGCTTCTTTAGCTGACGCAGTGAGACCCCTTCTAGGTAAGCCTTGTGCCGAGGGTTATTCTTCAGCTGCTCAGCAGCCATGCTGCAGTCTAAAGAGAAAGCCACCGTGAAGACTTACAGCTGCAAGCAAATCTCTTCCCATAAGCAGATCCTCTTCTCCCAAACCCTCACAAGCGAGACCTCCGGACTTAGCAGAGCCATTCTCAGGTTAAGATGTAGCCCTGGGCTCCTCAGGGGAGACAGTGTTACCCCAGAACAACCCCACCTTGCACTCCCTGCATGCTGGTGAGAAGCTACCCAGTGGTTACTAAAAATGCCGTTACCAACTATCTGCTCCTCTCACTGTGTTTGGAGAGGATTTGGGGAATGCTACAAGTAAACGCACCGCACCGGAGAACTTGGAGAAGTTTCTGACGGGCATGATGCGCTGGCGAGTCTTATCCTTGTTGTCTTCTTTGTAGATCAGGATAATGGATGGAGGCTGAAAGCAGATGCCGCACTTCTTTGCAATGTAAGTCATTACAGTTCTTGCTGCTGGCTCAAGCGTGGTCAGCTCTATCACAGGTGTCCTCAGCAATGTCAAAGCTCACTGAAAAACAGGAAAAGAAAAAAGGGAAAGAAAGTGCGAGTGTCTCTCGGTACTTGTTCTTTTTATCAGGGTTAGAGTGACCCAAGTTCAGCAAAAACATGCAGCCACGGCAGAAGTCTCCCTGATTTCGGTGGAAGCTGAACACGTCCCTGCCTGCTCTGTGAGCCGGGTGCCAGGGAGCAGAGTGACTCCCAACTCCTGGTTTACACCTTTGTCACTACTCGGGCTTTGAATCGGAATTACGTATCGCACACAAATTAACGTTTTGGTTTACCAGCTAAGTAAAGTACTGCACAGTCAAATGATACCTAAAAGATGTTTGTTATATTTATTCATTTTTAAAGTGAAAAATGTCAGTAAACAGTAAATTTTAAAAAAGGTATTACAGTTTCTTCACAAACAACTTCTACTGCAATATCCATTGCTCTGGAGAGCTAGGAATTGCTTACCTACCAAACCCTTTTCTGCCCTAACCACCACGCTTTTAACTTCGTATGGCCGGATAGTTTATATGAAAGCTCCAGGTGTGACTTGAGGGAAAATTTGATTTTTCAGTAAAGACATAACAATAAATTTCTGCTGTAAGCTTATTTGAGCATATTTGAAAAAAAAATTCAGAAAAATGCACCTAAAACAAAAATTTGAAATGTCTTGGAACCCCACTGAAAGCATTTCTACAATATTAAATACGAACGTTGCAAGAGATGCAATAAAGAAAAGACAATTCTATTATACTTATTTGTCTATTACACGTATTTGCTTTGAAAAGATACAAACTGATTAATGTGGTTCAAATTTCCTTTGTCTCTGTTTATGTCACAAGCCTGGGGATACTGTATTCCTTATTTCATATGATAAGGAAGAAGCTTGCATCCATAATGTTGATGTATAACACTGGAATTCCCCTTTTTATTTTAATTTTAAGAGGAGGGGTACCTAGTTTTTGTAAAGCTTTCTTACAGTTTCAGAGCGACCTCAATACAGCAGCTTATCTCTGATGAAGATGGGATAAGGAGAGAGAAGAGATTCAGAAATGAAGGACAAAAGTAATTAAACCCCTTATTAGGAGACAATGAAAACATGAACTAATTTTAAAGAGAGGAGATGACGTTCAACTGTTTACTCCTTCTCAAACTAAGATACAGCATCAGCGAAACTGAAAAGCTGAGAATTTGCAAGTGGCAAATGGAAGCGCTTTTTACACAGCACATTGCTATTGGTAGAGCTTAAGCTATAAAACGTTCACGAAGGTCAAGAATGTCTCAAGATTTGAAAATGCTGAGCTGCCGCCTGTGCGCGCGGAGGAACCGGGAACTTTTGCCATGCTTAAAAGGTGGAGAAAGAGGGTGGGTGGGGAGGAAGGGCTGACTGACCCACTAAACATACGGCTGTATTTACACGAACGTACGTGTACTTAATTTTAAAGTAAGGACTACTAAACTCCCAAGTATCAGTGAGTTGGTCAGCTACTACATGAATGAGGTTAGAAAGTTAATCCATAATTACCCTTTTTACTCTTCTCTGAAGCATTTTGTCTTGCAACAGGAGAGGGGGATGTCGGTCTGACTGACAGCAACAACTGCTCTTTTCTGCCTTATCGCATTTGTCAGTACCCAAAACGCTCGAGAACTCCTCAGCATCAGCCCTGCCCTTGGCTCCGTCCCCTTTTCAAGCCAGATGAAATATTAGAGGAAACTTACAGATCCAAATCTGTTGCAGATCCTCTTTCCCAGCTTAGTGTAGAACACCGAATGCACGCGTTACCTTACTTTTGGTTTTAAATAACTGAACACATGCCAGACATGAAGGTTGTCTCCTCCTCCAACTACCCTAGAGACTGCAGTAAGGCAAAGTAAGAAATTACACCCAAAAAGTTAACATATGTCTCCAAATCAAGAAAAATTTTGTTAATCTTCAAAAGCTACTTTGAAGCCGAGTTGAAAAACCTTCCTTCCTTGTTAAAAACCACATAGGAAAGAGTTCATATTTGCAGTAATGTTCTCAATACTGAAAATTAACTAGAGCTGATACCTTTTGCTTTTAAATAGTTCTATGAGTTGGGAAGACAAACAGAAGTCTTAAGAGCCACTTTCACTATCTTAAAATGAGAAATGATGCTTCAAACTGAACTGAAATGGCTTTTTGAAGGGTCACTGACAATCACGAGAGTGGGCTTCCACCTCTGAAATGGCAAAGAAATCCTTAGACGAGAAATACAAACGTGAGAAGAAGCCATTTGGATCGGCATAAAAGAGGGGAAAGAGGTTTCGTATCATCAGGCACGGCAAGCAGAGACCTTTGCTGCCAGGCACAAAACGCCGGTTTCGGTAGCTCTGAAACACAGATAGGTGGGTGTTTTTGCCCTGCCAACTTCTGTGCTGCAGCAGAACTACTTCTGCCGTTAAAGAGCCGCTTCTCTACCGCTTGTTTCCGCCAGACGAGCAAACCCCCGGGGCTGTGCGCGGTCGAGGCCTAAACGCTGAGGGAGGAGGGGAAGCGGGGCAGNCCCGGGCCTGTGCAGGGGCGGCGGGGGCCCTGGCTCAGAGCTCGGCCGAGCCGAGGTTTCAGGCGGTGCCGGGTGATCAGAGCCGGCCGGGCGGCTTGTCAGTANCGTCCTTCCCGCCCCTCGCCCTCGCCCTCGCCCTCGCCCCCTCCCCTCCCCTCACCTCACCTCACCTCAGGCGACGGCGGCGGGACGGGGCAGGAAAGCGCTTCCTCGGCGGCGGCGGCGGCCTCCTCCCAGCGCCGGGGACGAGAGGCGGCGGCCCGGGCCTGGCCCGCTCCACCAGGGCCTCCACCTCTGTGGTTGCCATGGCTACGGCCGCGCCGCCGGGCCCTCCCGCCGCAGGCCCCCTGCGGGCTGCCCTCTCCAGCGCCTGCGGGACGCGGCGGCGGCTGGCCGGCCCCTGCCGCTGCGGACCCCCNTAAACATCGGTGCGGGGCAAACGGGGCTGCGCTGCGCCGGGCCCGCCGCGGCCGCTCAGTCCGAGCGTGAGCAGCTGGGATGCCCCTGTGCTGACATCGAACGGTTATTCGGGCCTTCATCTTGAAAATCGTTATTTACACGCGTGTGGAGCTGTGTGCGCCCGCTTGTTTGTCGGGCTGGGTGCGGGACGCGGGACGCAGGGCTCGGTCAGCGACCTAAGAAGCTCCCGGGTCGCGGCTTCCTGAGGCGGGGACGGGGAGAGGGAGGTGCNGGCGAGGCTGAAGCCTCGGGGCAGCGTTTAGCGGCGGGTCCCGCCGTCGCCGCGGAGCGAGGCGCGGATAAGCCCCGCGGGGTCAGGCGGGCGCCGGGGACGCCCGGACCGGGAGCGAGGCCGTGCGGAGCGGGCCCTCCATGGCNGGGACGCGGGGGAATGGCTCAAAGGTTCAGACTGGACATGAGGAAGCATTCCTTTACCGAGAGGGTGGTCAAACCCTGGAACAGGCTTCCTGGAGGGGTGTCGGTGCCCCAAGCCTGACAGTGTACAAGAGGCATTGGGACAATGCCCTTAACAACGTGCTATAACTTGGTCAGCCCTGAAGTGGTCAGGCAGTTGGACTAGATGATCGTTGTAGGTCCCTTCCAACTGAAATAGTCTGTTCTATTATTGAAATTAATAACAGGAGCAAGCAATATTCCACATTAGGTAACTGAAAAACAGCTGCAGTACGTTCTGCAAAATTTCATATTAAGTCAGCACCACCTTGCATTAGGTCTCCGCTCAAGCAGATACTGATGTTGTACATAAGATGACTGGAGTTTCAGATCTAAAAGTGAAATCCTGTGGAAACTTAGGGAAAAAATAAAGAAAAGAGTGGCTGTAACACGAAATTCATTTTTAAAACCTGGATCTTAATAGGGATTGATACAGAAGTAGGAGATAAGGAATCACGCCTGGAATGGGGGTTGCAGTGGGAAAAAGTGGGGATTATTATGGACTCCTCAGTAAAAACAAAAGCACTTTTGAAAGTTGCTTAACTGGAAAAAAAGAAACATGTTTCAACCTTCACGGTAGCTAAAGCTTGGTGTTCTACTGACAAAACGGCTGTTGGTTGTACTAAATAGAAATACTGTTTCCCTTTTGCTGTGAGAGGTTTTGCAGATGATGTGTTTGTAGATTACACGACTTCACTTGTTAAGGTTGTCCGTGCATGTGATAATTACGTGTGCTATTCTGTAAACACCGTTACTCGTTCGTTCTGTTATCTTAGATGTGCAGGCTGCTTGTCAGGATGCCATTATCACGCAGGAGCTGCTGAAAGAGGGGTTTCACAGGTAAGTTGTCACCCTGGCACGGCATCAGAATAATGTGCCACTTAGTGTTACGTGTGAAGAAGCTTTTCTTCTAATTCGTGCACAGTTGTATCAGCTCACTGAGCTGTGATCTGTAGGCATGGCTAGGCACTGGGAGTGTATTTGCATGATCAAGTAATTAACAATTACAAGCTACAGTGGAGGAAGAACAGGAGGCCCCTTTCTAAGATCTGTGTGGAGGCTGTTAGTAGTTCTGAGAAGTTAACAAAGAAGTGAAACTTCATTTTGGTCATGGATCATTCTAACCAGAGAAGGACAGCATGGCTTGGCAGGGAACTGTTTTCTGAGTTTGTTGCACGTAGTACGTGAGAGCTGTGTGTAATCTCTGCGTGCGTGAGAGTATCTCTCTCGGAGGGGTTTGTGCCATCTTTGAAGTGCAGGTATAAATGTTTTGCTTCTGTTGCTTGTTTGAAGGGACCTGCTGGTGAAGGTAGAACTTGGAGTAGCGGGGGAGGATGCAGGAGGATGCGCAGTGGCAGCTAGAACTCGTCTTCCACCAGGAATCTACGTGGATCCCTACGAGCTGGCATCGCTGCAGCAGCACAATTTAACAAAGGTAACAACCCCAAAGCTAAGGCATCTGGCAGTTACTCAGGTAAGGACGAGTATGCTGAGGAAGTTGTAATCTCCGGTCATTATCTGGCTGGTTGAACCAAGGTGATTAATTCCTTTTCCTGGAAGGAGATGCTGCACAGTATCATCTTTGTGACATCTCGTTGTATCTCTCAGCTTGATCAGCATCAGCCAGTGCAGGGCGTTTTGTGTCCTGCACTGATATTTCTACACATGGGTGTGCATACCGGGGAGCCGCTGCAACTCTGCTCGGCCCCAGATAAGGAGCTATGATACAAGCTATTCGGGTTGAAAAGATGGGAGGTTAACCCCCCCAGAAGAGGTGGTGGTGGGCTCGAAGTAGCATGCTGTGCATTCGGACCGAATAGCTTCACAGCTTCGTTTTCATCACAGCTTTCTATGTTGTTTTCTGGTGTTTGCTTCGCCTGTTGGGTAGAGAGATGTGCTAAGGCTGTAGCTTTAAGGTAATCTCCTTAGGTGCTTAATTCAGTTAAAACATACGGATGCAAAGACTCTGGGCAACTGCTGCTGTGGGGATGCTGGTATGGCCTTGCTTATACGCATCATTCAGCTAATGTCTCTTAGGTTTGGCTATAGGCATGGTTGCACTGTACACTTTTCATAAGTAAGAATCACTCATTGGAGAGAGACTTGAAAAGTTCTTTTGGAACAGCTTAAGGACAGAATTTCCAACTTGATCTTCCTGAGCATGAAATCGGGCCCAGCGTTAGACAATCGTATGAGGAAAATAGTTTTCTCTTCTGATGCTGCAGTAGGTTACCACAGCGGACAGTGGCCTCTCAAATCCCAGAATCATGCACAAAATGTTCATGCATCTTTTTTCCAGCATCCCTCCCTTGTGTCGATTGTGATCACAACCACATCTGTATCTTTCTCCACTTGCAGGCGGTGTTAATTCCTGATGTCGTCGATGTGGAGGCTCCTGAGTACTTAGCCACAGATCTTCTTGTGCTCCTGTACATGGAACCCGACCCTCGGTGTTCTCGCTGTTTTAGAGCTGCCTTGCCTGTGCACGGGCGGTACCACCGGCCGGCAGAAGAGAGCGAGGAAGCGTTGGTTGTTCTGAAGAGCCCAGAAGTACTGGTCTGCTGCTGTGACAGTGAGATTCTCGTTACGTGTTCTTTTGGGGAGTGAGGAATAACCGTGGGCAATCCAGAGCTTGGAATCTGGCTCTGTATTTGTCTTCTGGAGATGGAGCTCTCAGTAGACGTGTGAACATGAGGGGAAGATAGTGGCCCTGATAAAGACAACGTTGTCTTCCTCTTTGAACGCTGCTGCTGCCTGACCAAGGCAAACTAATTGTCAACAGACTTCTTGGTGTTGCGCCACTGCCGTTGTACCCTCGCACTGAAAGCGTCGGCATTTGGCCTGTTTGTCACAGCCCCTGCAGGCCCTGGTTTGCTAAAGGTCAGCCGCTCAGACCGCGTCTTCACAGTGTCTCTTGGCAGCTGAAGCCATGCATGGCACATTTAATACTCACTCTCAGGTATTTAGGGTAATTCAAGTATTCTGGTGGTTTCTAACACTTTCTTCCTGCATTCCTTATATCTGAGGGAGGAATGTAGAAGGTTAGAGTGGTTGAAGTCTCAGACTCCTGTGAAACAAGAACCTGGTATCCACTGACAATGAATATTTCAAATTACATGAACAATGAAATCCTACATTTTTGCTACAAATTGTATTTCCTTTCACAAAATCATTCTTGCTAGCTGCCAAGTCAGATGTGCTAATGATTCTCAGCTCCTTTATCTTCACTTGCACGTTATTTGAGCAATGATTTTCTGGGATAAACTATAAACTGAGGGGCAGGGAAGACTGCCTGGTCAATTAAAAAAGGGGTGTGAAATCTTCCCATTTATCTGCCACATTTACTACTTGTGAGCAGGAGAACATATTTATTATTAATATGAAAGCATTTAAAGTATTGGAGGGGAATTCTGCATGTGCCAACAGGAGGCCAACAAGGAGAAATGGAAGAACGACTTCTTTGTTCTGAGGGAAAAGAAATTATAACCTTATGGCTAAAGTTGGGGGGTGTATAGGCCAATGATGAATTCCTTGCCCTGTTAAGGACAGAAGGGCCAAGATACCACACAGGTGAGATTCTTTCTTGGGTACCCACTGTATCAGGAAGGGAAGAGTTGCAGAGTTCAGGCAAAGGACTGCCCAGCACCACTTCGACCACGCAGGTTAGCTGGCACACTTCTGTCAGTGCTGTTTCACCTGTTGGCTTTCAGGGAGTAGATTCTGTCGAGCTGTTGTGGAGGAAACATACCTCATCTGGAAAAGTCTTGCAGGCCATATTGCTTCATCCCGTCTGGATCCTGCTGACGCATTAACATCTTCCGTAGATCGCCTGTCCGCAGAGTGTTGGAAGCCTGCTGAAGTGGAAGCTCCCTGTTCAGGCAAAACCATCGGCCCCTGTCAGTGGTACAGCGTAACGCACAAACCTGTGAGTTCTTATTTCTGCTGGGAATTCTTGGTTCTCTTTTAACAATTGCTGCCTGTTTTTCTGTGATTAGCAACTTCCACAGCACAGGAACTAATCGGTAAAAGACTAGTTGTGTGATTCCCCCTTAGAGAGGCTCCCTTCTTCCTTCCTGACAGACAGGCTTTTAGTGGGGGTCGTCCTGCCCTTCTGACATGCTTGTAGTCACTCTGCTCTTGTAGTCCTTTATGGGGCTGCTCTCCTCACCTGTTTTTTAATAATTTACTTGGAATTCTAGGGTTTAATTGGCAGTGGTCAAATTAAGAAAGATCTTTGCAAAATAGATGCTTTAGAGGAGCAGCAAAGTGGAAAACTACTTTATGATCTAACTAAAGGAAGGGTAAAACCCCAAAGATTGAAGGAATAACATCTTAAAAATAAAAGCAACTTCTGTTTGTTTGGTTGTTATCTGATTGGCTAAGTATCTAGGAAGAGGTGAAGTTTCTTTATTTGTGTTCAAAACCAAGGAAAGTTGGATCTTCACTGTGGTCAACAACTGCCTTTGATACTCTAAAGGGTTGCAGTAGCATAGAGATTCAGAAATAAGACTAATTTGTCTCATAATAAATCTGTTTTCTAACATGTGTGCCTTCCTATATTTAAGATACCTGCAGATGTCTGGGATATCTGCAGCTCTTGTCCAAAAACATTTTGGAGCTTTCTGCATCACAGAGAAACCAAATAGTTGTTTGTCTTGGAGAAAACTGGCTTCTCAGTGATCTGTGAAATGCTCATTCTGAGCGCTTCTCTCTTCCATGCTGTATTATGTACATATCCTCAGTGGCAAGCCTACTGTAAGAACAAAGATACAGAGGATATAAATGATAAATGTATTGAGCTTTGTACTTCAAGAGCTCTGTTTGGTGTAAATTGAAAAGTTACGGCCCATCTTGGTTTTTTATTTTGAATCCCAGAAGCCTTAGCAAAGGGCTAGTTAAATACTGGCCTAGTTACTAATCCTCTAAATTGCAGTCAGAAAGAAATAGTTTGTTAAATGTGTGTAATCTATTTACTTTTCATTGTAGGCATATGAGGAATTGATTCTGCAGGTTCCAGTGGGGCTCAGGCAACACAGTTCCTTAGTGTGTGTCGTGACTCTTCTTGCCACGGTGCTCTGTTCCAGTCTGATTCTTGCAGCCGTATGCAAATACGGAGACTTCTCCACAGTGACCTGCTCAGAATAAAGAAATACGGAATAACTGACCTCCGTCCAGCAAAACTCACTGAACATTACATCAGCTTCCTAAATGAATCCTACTCTACTGTTATTTATACCTTGCTAATGCGCGAGGCTCCCATAAGGGTTATAGTTTCCTTGGCCTAATTCTTAGAAACGCCTTTCACACATCGAAGACTGTTTTGGTGCGTTGTCAGTAGACAAAGCAGATGGAGGGTAGGAACAGCGCTGCAAAAAGCTGGAAGGACTGCCACAGTCTCGGTTCCGATTCCCTCCCCCTGGCCCAGAGCCTGCTTCGACTACAGTGCTGCCTCTTGCACAGGTGTTTGTATTTCTTGAATTTAAACCAAGTGACTCAGGGATTGGTTATTAAGGGTATGAAAAGCATTATCTGTCATTAAAGTTTCTGAATTTTAAGCTTGTTTACACTGTCCAGATGGGTTCCACGTGAATATGTGAAGAGACGTTCTGTGCTTACCTGGGACAGGAGAAGGCTTAAATAATCTCTCCCATTCTAATAAATAGGAGGGATTTGCTGCTCTTGGTCAAATTAGTCAGAGCTGAAAGAATTTAGAAAATCTGAAAGAAATTTCACCCCATTTCAGAAACGGAAAGAGTAACCCTTGGAAGACAAAAGCTGGTGAAAAGATACTAACTAGGAGCAAATATTTAGAAGACTTGCATTCAGCCATCACAACAGTTGATAAATACAAGGAAATGGAGAGGAAATTACTTCATGGAAAACCTGAGTTGCTCTGGATTGACAGAAGAGCTCGGTTGCTGTTTCTAATTGTCAGTAGGTGGCATTGTGAGCTTACAGTAACTCCTGGGGACTGTTGGTGGAGAAAATAGATATTGCTCCCTATGAGCTGAGAGTAAGTTAGTAAAAACAGGTGATTCTGGGGAGTGCGTGTGTGAGGGGTTGAATGAAAATTCTGGTTTTCAAATTCTGGCCTCCTTTTGAGGGCTCTCTGTGCAGCCGAGACTTCTCATCAGCAGAATCGGCCTTTCATCACTGTCCAGCTGTAGCTTCAGGATCCCTTGGGCATCTTTCTTCTGCTTCTGCTGGAATTCAATAGAGAGCTCGTCTTGTGACTTCGCCCACGGCAGGTTGGCAACTGCTCCGACACTGGGCTTTTGTTCTCCCGTGACTGTGCTGAATGATGATGGCTGCGCCAGTACTTCATCCACTACCTCAGAGGAGTCACGCACTGCATCTGCTTGGGGGAAGGGAGAAATCAAAGAGAACAATCGCAGAGAGATTTGGCGGCTTGTTTAACCACATCAGCGCAGTGGGGCTGTGGACCGTATTTTAACGCTTGTCTCCGAGTGGGATTCTTAATTCCCAGAGTTGAGTTTGTTCTTGTGCTCGCTCTCTCTTACACAGGTAAGTAACTCTGTGTTGCAGTCTGACCCTTGGAATTGCAACATCCCAGATCGCCACTCAGCTCTGGCAGGTCTTTATCGCCTGAAAGTTAAGTTGTGTTTTTAACATCAGATAATGCCAGTTGAAAATCACAGGTTGAATTCTTTAGCTAAAGCAAGCTGCCTGGTATCATAGCCTAGTGAAAGGAAACAGTAATTTCCGTTGGACAAACGAGAAAAAATATTGCAAGTGGCAACAATATGTAAGCGGATGATTTGGAAATCTGTACAAGTGAGGATGTGAGAATGGAAACCCACATTAGTGGTAAGATGCTGTAGGAGAAACTGAGGTGGGGGGGCTTGAATTACAGGGGGCTCAGCACTGTCAGTACTAACCAAATAGCTGACTGCAGAACAGTTTCAATGTGCACTAATCCGTGTGGTTGGCACACGGCTCACTAAGCGTATCTAAAATTCATCAAGATCCCACCGATAAGCTTTTCAGCTGAACTTGAGTAATATGGATTCTGATTAATGTAAAATGAGAGAAATCACAGAGCTGCTCAGTGGATGTTTTTTGTTATGGCAAATAGCAAATATTTGCTGTTTTTAAATCCATAGTGTTTGTATTATAAATACAGTAGACAAGTTTTTCTTTAAAAGCTGTAAATAAGTCTAATAACTATTGTAGTGTTAAGTACAAAGGTATTTGCCAGTTAAACTTTCTCTCCCATACCAGAAACCACTGCCATTAAGCAAGCACTGCATTTAGCAGGCACGGCCTGATGGCGTGCCAGGCACAGGAGGACGCAGGTGCCAGCCCTACAGGGATCACGGGCAGGTACGGAGGATGAGCCGGGAGGCAGTTGTTTCCCTGTGGAAAAATTCCGGCAGTTCTGGAGACAGAAATGAGGTGGCTATGAGTTCTTAGCAAGAGAACATAGACACAAGGGTCAGACC
The DNA here is from genome assembly GCA_013400755.1 of Pelecanoides urinatrix. NCBI lineage: Eukaryota > Metazoa > Chordata > Aves > Procellariiformes > Procellariidae > Pelecanoides > Pelecanoides urinatrix. The sequence continues at coordinate 64,293 of VZTQ01009369.1, forward strand.
CAAACATCCATCGTGTGTAAGGACTGAATTAGAGCAATGAAAGAAAAGGGGGAGGGGCAGGGGTGTTACAGGTCATGTTAGGAGTTCAGACTTTCTGAATCACAAATGAATGGGTATAACAAAAGAAAAAAGAAAACAAAAAAAACCCTCCTGGTTTAAAAAGATATGCCTGGGGAGGGAGACAGTAGAATGGGAGGCTGGGGGAGAGGATTCTGAAAATGGTGTGGAGCAGGAGCCGAGTGGACTTAGGGGTACAAAGCTGAAGCAGCAAGGAGAAGTAAGGTCACCTTATAGGGAAGGAAAGGAGAGCTCAGGGAAGCGTGAAGTTCAGAAATCTGCTGTGCTTTCTTGGAGGTATATGCAGAGATGAATTAGCAGAAGTTTGATCCTGGGGAGGATCAAATACAGAGTTGAGTCAGAGTGGGAGAGTGACAAAGCAATATGCAAAGAGAAGTGAAGACGATGGCCTTGCCTGCAGTCGGAAGCAGACCAGAGCACTCTCCAGCAGCCACGGCAGGGTCAGTTTGGAAGAATGGGCTGAAATAAGGCAGGTCTGTAGGGGCAAGCTTTGTGTGACCCTTCACTCTGCAGTAATTCTGTGGAGAGTAAGAGAGAAGATAGCCAGCAAGTGTTGGCTGACAGCAACAGAAGCTGGAAAGTCTGAGTTGCACTCTTTGTCCCTGGACCTGCATGGAGGTTTGTGGACTTATGGAAGCCTTTACTTTCTCCTCCAAGACCTTTATGATGAGGAGCTGTCTGATGCATGTCCTTCTCCTGCCGCGGCCTGCCCTTGGGCCACAACAACCCCAGGCACCGCTCCAGGCTTGGGGCAGAGCGGCTGGAAAGTGCCCAGAGGAGAAGGACCTGGGGGGGCTGGTCGACAGCGGCTGAACACGAGCCGGCAGCGTGCCCAGGTGGCCAAGAAGGCCAACGGCATCCTGGCCTGTATCAGCACTGGTGTGGCCAGCAGGAGCAGGGAGGGGATCGTGCCCCTGTACTGGGCACTGGGGAGGCCGCACCTCGAATCCTGGGTTCAGTTTTGGGCCCCTCACGACAAGAAGGACATGGAGGGGCTGGAGCGTGTCCAGAGAAGGGCAACGGAGCTGGGGAAGGGCCTGGAGCACAAGTCTGATGGGGAGCGGCTGAGGGAACTGGGGGTGTTCAGCCTGGAGAAGAGGAGGCTGAGGGGAGACCTCATCGCGCTCTGCAACTGCCTGAAGGGAGGTTGGAGCGAGGGGGGGTCGGTCTCTTCTCCCAAGTAACAGCGATAGGACGAGAGGAAACGGCCTCAAGTTGTGCCAGGGGAGGTTTAGGTTGGACATGAGGAGAAATTTCTTTCCTGACAGAGTGGTCAGGCCTTGGCACAGGCTGCCCAGGGCAGTGGTGGAGTCCCCATCCCTGGAGGGATTTAAAAGACGTGTAGATGAGGCGCTTGGGGACATGGTTTAGTGGGCATGGGGGGGTTGGGTTGACGGTTGGACTCGATGATCTTAGAGGTCTTTTCCAACCTTAGTGATTCTGTGATTCTATGATTCTGAAAGAGAAATCAGATGTTGCTTCAAGCCTGGACTGACAGAGGAGGTGAGGTCCAAGCTGGAGGGCAGGTGGATGTTTGGGGAAGTCATCTGGAAGACTTAAACGTATCACAGGAATTTGGGGGGAGAAGCCTTGAGGGCATGTACCCTGCTTTCTCAGCTGTGTTACTACCGCATCTCTTGGAACCTGGGCATCTGAGTAGTGGCTTAGGTCGCTGATGGTAGGAAGTGGCAACGTGGAAAGCTGCTCTGTGTCCTGCTGCTGTAGCTAACGCACGCTGCTTTCACTGGTAATGCTGCACCCCAAGCCATGTGGACTCCTGGACCTGAAAAGTTGGTGGGAGAAGGGTTAATTTGTTGTCAGCTATATCGATACAAAAACGAGCCCCTTCCAGTAGCTTCAGGGCAAGAGTGAGCGTAACACAGATACCACCTTGGTGCTGACGCCCTTTCCTGCCGGCCATTACCTCAGGATGGACCTCGAGGAGACACTGAAACGCCCCACGCTGTGCCGAACCACTTTTCCTCACGAAACGAAGCGTTGAGGAAATCATCTCGAATTTAAACGCCAGAAGACGGAAGCGAGGGGTGAAGAAGAGACAGTTTAGAAGCGGTCTGCCTATTTCTGTTTTTCTAGGGCGGTGGGCTTTTGCCCCCGCAGCTGGCAAAGCAAAGCAAAGCAAAGCCAGCTGCGGGGGCAAAAGCCCACCGCCCTAGAAAAAAATGTTAAATATATATAAAGCTTAGATGACGTGACCCGAAAACAGCACTGCTGCACCGCGGGCTTGAGGACGAGGCGGGATGGAAGCCCTGAGCAGCGCTGCCCCGGGCTTCTCCTGCTCCCATCCCAGCCGGGACCCTCCCCGGCCCTGCAGGGGCGAGGCTGGGACGGCGGTTCCCCGCCGCGGTCGCCGTCCCAGGGCCACCAGCGCCCCGCGGCCACCGGCTCCCCTCAGCGAGGCGAGCGACGGACTGCGCCTCCCATCGTTCCCCGCGCGCCGCCGCCATTTCCTGCGCGGGCGCGGTGCCCGCCGGGAGTTGTAGTCGTGTGGGCGGCGCCCCGCCCCCGCCCGCCCTCGCGGGCTGTGGCCACGCGCGGCGGTTCCGCTTCCCCCTCCGGCTCCTGCCGCCGCCGCCGCCTCGGTGGGTCCCGCCGCCGCCGCCATTGCAGAGGCGCCGTGTGGCGGCCGCGCCCCGCTCAGCCCGTCCGTCTCTCCCCACGAGGCGGCAGGCGCCGCCCCAGCCCGGTGAGTCCGCTCCCACCTGCCGGCCGCGCCTTCCGTCCTTTGTGGAGTCCGCCGGGCCGGGCCGGGCCTGCGGCGGGCTCGGGGCGGCGGCTCCCCTCACGGCGCTTCCGGCAGCGCGGGCCCGCCGTCCCCATCGGCGTCAGGCACCGGGGGCTGCCGGGCCGAGGGCGCCTCGCCTGGTCCGGCTTCAGGAGGGCGGCGGTGCGGGACCGGAGCTCGGCCCCGGCTTCCTGCGGGCCTCGGTGGGCCCCGCCTCGGCCCCCCGCCCCCGGCAGCCCCCCCACGGGGGGACATCGCCGCCCTGGGGGTCTCTTAATCCTTGGGAAATTGGTTAAAGCCTCATTAATCTCGGGGGAAAACATCGGTGTGGATATTGCTGTTATAAATCCTTACGGAAACTGTTTAAATACAGAAAGGGAGCGCAGAGCCCTCCCCGTCCCATGCAGCGGCTGCAGGCGATGCAGGTTTTGCGGCAGGTGGTTAAATGCACGGGATGTCTTTGCAGCCGCTGCCGTTCCTGGATTGCCATTAGCCCACCTCTTCCACGCCAGTTAAAAACTCGCTCTTTGTGCACCTCACCTGCCTGTTTTTTCTCCTCCCTGTGTTTGCTGCTTTGTTTTTGTTACTGTTTTTTGTATTTATTCTGTTAAAGCCACGCAGGACGGTTTATTTGGTCAATGGTAAGCTGTTCGGGGAGCAGGGAGAATAAAGTTGGTTTTAGCCTGCTACATGCGAGCAACTGCCCAAAGGTTTGTTTGGGAGCAGAGAGTTCATCAGCTGGCTTTCAAGGAGCAATGTTGCACTTTGCCTATAGCTAAAATAGACCGGTTCACGTGCTGCCTTACGGCAAGTGAAGACAGTCCAGATATTGCAGCGTTTTAATGATAATTATTTTGGAGGTCTTGCAATAACAGTAATGTTAGGTGCAATTCAAACATGGCGGGGGGGGTTATCTTCTTATTTCTGTCTTTCTCTGTTTCTGTCTTTTTTTTCTTGGTGTGTTTTATACTTGAAAAAGTGGGCCTGCTCTTATGAAAGTCTAGGATCTACTTGGCAGCATGGAGTGTCCTCACAATGTGAGCCCCGGAGTGGTGCCTCCCTAAAAAAACAGGGATTAGCTACTTCGTGGTTCAGTTTCTTCATTTAGGAGATGGAGGTAATTTAACTGGCAGAGGTATTGTGGAGGCAGGTTAAGAAATATCTGTGTGTAACCAAATGAGCTGTTCCAGTTTTATGTTACCAGAGAACTGACAAATTAGTCATTTCATTATTACGGGCTAATAGACTGAAATAGAAGCAACATAGAAACGTAAAAATGCAAAGTCTTTGTGTTACGAGTTTTTGAGTAGAATCTTTAAGATAATAGGAGCACTTTAAAAAAAATGCACTGAGTAACCTTTTAGAGGAAGGAAAAGCTGCACTCTAAAGTTCACTGGTTGGATATTTCAGTTCTTGAGGCCAGAACAAAAATGGTTGAGAAGGAGTAAGTTGGATTTTTTTATGTTGTCTGAATGGTATGCGGAATTTGACTCGGCTTTGTGCAGACATAGTTGTTAAAACAAAAACATTGGGCTAATGCCTCTTGCACTTTTGTGTCTTGCACTAATTATCTTGCACTTTTTAACGCGGTGCATCGTGTTTCGGCGCATCCGAGGTGCGCGCTCTCTGAGCTGCTGTGCGGCAGCTTGTCAGGCTGATTTACGGGGGTGAAATTTGTACCGAGTTACAACTTGGACGTTTGGCCAACCGGGGGAGTTTCCTTCCGGAGGCACCTGCTCGCCTTCCCTCTGTGGGACGGATGCTGGAGTGGATGCGTGAATGCTTTGACCATGTATGGCAGGTCTGATCTTGTGCTTATTTTAAAATGTATCCTTTTAAAAACTCATGTGTGCTTGCGTTGTTTAAGTCAGCCTTTCGGTTATGTTTAAAAGAGAAAATTATTCAAGCACCTTTGGTTTCTAAATAACTTTAGAACAAGTGTTAAGGGTATTGATGCTGCAGATTTTGTTCTTGTGAAGGTATGAAAAGCCGAAGGGATCTGAATGTAGGTCTATGTGTTTTATGAATAAGAGATACTTCTGCTTCAGAGTTCTTGCATCAGTCTTGGGTTTGGTGTTTTGTTTTTTTTTTCCTTTTACCTTTTATCTGTTTTCTGCATTAGGAGGTTTCTGGGACACTGAGAGCTTCCCTGCAAGTTTTGTGCCAGTATATTCTTGTTTCTTATGACACGCGCATTTATTGACGTGTCTGTGTGGCAGCCACAACAAAGAAAAAGCTATTTGTTCTGAAAACAACCCCTAGCTACAGAGACGCTGTTCTAGATGGCTGGGCTCAGTGATAACACCAGCAGAGATGCAAGTCCTGGGGTCATGAAACTGGGATGCGGGCAGAAAGCTTTCAAAGTAAGTTGACTCACCAAAGCATCCAGGAGGAGAAGGTAGCGGAGGCATGGCGGTGGGGAGAGCAAGGGGAAGGAGAGGTCGTCAGCAGCCAGGCACCATGTATCAGCATGCATCCTACTGAATTGTGTTTCTGCTGGCAATTGGGAAAAGGCAACTGAGTTGCCAAAAGAGAGCGGTTGTGGAGCTTTTCCTTCTTTTTCTAGAAACGTAGTTGCTGCGATCAGTTCTGCTCTGTTCTTGTCAAAGCAGAGGCACTCTCTTGGACTAGGAGAGAGATTCAGAAAGGCTGCAGCAAGCTCAATTTTTAGTTTTCCAAGGAGGCACCTCCTTCCTAAATCTAAATCAAATTTGACTCTCTGGCCCAAAACTTTGAGAGAGCTTTGTAACTGCACAATGTCGTCTTGGGGAGGTTTCTGTGCCTGCTGTGGTAGTAACAGTAACTGAACGTACCTTTTCAGTTAATTTAACGTGAAAAATGCTGAGGTTACCGCTTGCCCTGTGAAGTGCAGTGCTGCTAAAGATAACTAATCACTCCGAGTGCTTGGGTGCCAGGCTGACTCTCAGAAACGATACAGTCCTCTCAACGCAGCGCTTGGCTGGTGCTGTATTGATTCTGCCTCTCGGCAAGGTCAGTTTGACTGGGGGAGCACCATGGAAGAAACTGCATCTCCTGCAAGCTTTCAGTATTTACAGGACTTTACGTTAGGCAAAAATCAGTGTTTTCTCCAGCTTTCTGGCATAGCGAGGCTGTAGGGCAAGGGGGGCACGTGCGTGTGTGAGCAAGAGGGGAACTCTGGACTTTGATGTGGTGTGAGGGCAGCCGTGCTTGTGCAGGGGGACGGTAGGCAGTAGGTGGGGAAAAGAAAGAGAGTCCAGGGTGCTCGCCTTGTGGCAAAGGGCAAGAAACCCTTCGGCAAGGCACAGATTTTGAAGGCAGGACCATGTGGCTAATGTCTTTTAGCAAGGAAACACCGCAGTGTTCCCTGAAGGCCTAAGGATTCTTATTGTGCTTTGCTGTTTGGAATTAGCGTGTCCTGAGGTTGCTATCTTGTAAGGTTTTAGAAAGCTCTTATTTGCATTTAAACGCAGGTGGTAAAGAGGGTAGGGGATGTTTTCAGGTGAGAATGTGAGATCTCCTAGTGACCTACCTAACTGGGGCCTAGATTGTGAGGTGTAGATTGAGCTCACTGTTTACATTCAAGCCTTACTTCACCACTCAAGGTTTGTGAGATCTCAGAGCATCATTTTACCTAAAGTTGTGCCTTATTTTAATTGGAAAATACATGCTTTAGTGCTTGTATTTTGACTGATGTAGTGGAGAGCGTCTGTCACCGAGAGCTGGAAACACTGGTTTTGGTCCCAATTCTGTATCTTGACTTGACAGTTTAAGTCGATCATTCTTTCTGTTTTCTCAGCTTCTTTCTATTTTCCCATCTGGGAACAGGGATTAATCAAGCTTTGAAAATGTCTTACCTGGCAGGCAGGCAGGGATGTAAATGTTAGGAACACGCCTTAAAATTGACAGGAGTTTCGGTTTTGCTGTTTAGATAAATTTTGAGTGATTGGACACCCCATCTGTGAGTTCACAAAAGGAATTCCTTATGAAAGGCTGAGGTTACGGTATATTGAAATGCTTCAGAAATTGGTGAGGCTTCTTTTTTTCTTTAGGCAAGACAAATAGATTTTGAAATTCTCAAATTGATGTATCTAACCTTTGTTAGATATAAATTTAATGCTTTTAAATTTAATAAATTTAAATTTAATGCTTTTAAAAATCTTCGCTTCAGCTGCTAAGGACGTACTGGTACTTAGTACTATTTTAATGAACACCTTACTAGGGGCATATAATGTTTTTAAGATTCCTAGAAAGTATTGGGTGCTTTGTATAATAGATAGGTTGTCGTTTCCCAAAAGTTCTAAGCCCAGCAGTGGTGTTGGTGTAGCTCTGGCAATGACAAGTTTGCCTGAAGTTGTGTGTTTAAACAGCATGAGTTTGTTACTGAAATACTGGGTGTCGTCCTGGAAGTTATGTGGTTACCTGTTGCCAACAACTGTCCTGTATTTGAATCTTTGGTCAAGGCTGTTCTCTCGGCCAGTTAGCAAAAATTGTTTCCTATCTTTAAAGGAGTTATTTTGATAAGACAGGTTTAATTCTTTCCAATTCTGTAGTTTCATTTCAAAGAAAGGCAGCTGTAGGAAGGAACCCAACATGTTAGGGCAATGGTAAGTGTGATTTAAAAGTGGTGTACGGTGTTGAGAAAGGGATTTAACATAATGTGAACCAGAATGAGGGCAGCTGGCAGGTGTATTAAGGGATTAAAATACACTAAAAAGCCTTTCCAATTCGACTTCTGCTTTTCTTTTTCTGAAGTTTTCTGCTTCCTGTTTAGGTGCTGGATATTTGACTCAGCGTGCACCCACAGGAGTTTGTAACTGTCAGCATACGTAGGCTTTCCCATAGCTTCTTTAATGAGTGAAATTAGAATTTTGTCCAATAATGTGGGGTTTATTTTGGAAAGAAATGTAATACTTCCTACTCTAAGTTGTATTTGTTCTTCATTTACAATCATTCCAGAACTGCTTTAACTAACAGAGGTATTTCTCGGACAAGAGAGAGAAAAGGCGGTTTCTGGAAGATGCTTTTAAAAATCACCTTTGAATGTTTAAGCCCTTTCCTCTTGAAAAGGTCTCTGATAAAGTGAGAACCTGGAGGAATGAAAATGAAATTATCTTTCCCCTATGCCCATCTACTGCAAAAGGCCACCCTCTTTTAAAGGGGACTTCTGGGGATTTGGGCTTCACTTATCTGGACGTCATTCATAAGCTGGCTGGGCAGTTTCTTGTGCAAATAGCTTACTGGAAGGGGCTGAACTGAAAGTATGTTTCAGCTTGTGTGTTATCTGCTTTAGGGTGTAAAAAAAAATTGTTTAATAAGTTTTGTTAATGTTTTAAAGTAAGCAATTTTTAAAATTCCAAAACATTACTTAAAAGGTAAAAGGAGAAGAACCGTAAGTGTCTTTCAACTTTTATCTTCTGTTTTAAACTGTTTGACCAATCAGGAATTCATAGGACAAGGAGTTAAACATTTTTGACCTTTTTGCCAGGATTCAGGATATCAGAATCGAGGAAAAACAATTTCTGGCCCAATTCCAGGTGCTGCTGAAAAGGGCCTCTTTGGAATTTAGGAGGTCACGGAAAGGATCTCCCTCTCCTGCGATGGGCAGGTCACATCAGTCTGACAGCCCAGAGGGTGCCTAAAATGCCGGCAGCAAACACTCCCTGAAGGTGCTGGAGGAAAAAGGACTAAGGGTGAGAACAGTCACCCATACAGAGTCCCAGCTACGTGTCCGTAAGCTCCTTCTGGCCGATTCACACGGAAACGTTGTTCTAAATGTGCACGCTAAGGCAGTTTTCCCACCACTCTGTTCGTGTGCCACGATCGTGCAGAGAGATGTTTCCTAGTTCAACAGTGGCTACTTGGTGGCATAAAAAGATGTGATTTTAGTTTTGCTGCTCGCGTAGTTTGGGAATGCAGAATGTAGCAATGGGGTTTAGTGGTCAGCTCGGGCAGCTTCCAAACTTTTGGATCTTAGTTGAGTCTTATTCTGAACCTGGCTGACGTCCTACATGATCTCGGATGGCTGTTACTGTGTTTTCTTGCTTTGGGCCAACAGGTTGATTTCGGTTCATGAAATACTTGATGTTTTATACTAGTGTTAAATAAACTGAGTGCTTGAGATTTTTACCAGGACATCAAGTCCACCTGCTGCGACTAATTTAGACCAGAAATATGTGACTGTAAGGTTGCTGCTTGATTTTACACCTCGGTAAATATGAGAACCAGCTGCTTGGGTTGGAAGGGGAAAGGAGGGGGTCTTGCTCTCCCCTGGCCCCAAAACAGTTGTTTCTACCCACTCCAACAAGCTAGCACTGTGGCATCCCCGAGTCTGTGGTGATCTGCGTCAGGGCACTAAATTGATGGAAAAGGAATCACTGGTGTTAAACTTGGCTTGAAAATTTTGCTCAGTGATCTGACGCTAATGGCCCAGTTTGTAACAGCTGGAGAGTTGTGTGTCTGGCTTTCTGCTCTTTCTACCTTTTTCACGTGTGTTTCTGAGCTTTTGGGAATGTTACTTCAGATCAAACACAAAATGAACAAACGAGTGTTTATTTGTAGATCTTGTCACAAAATACTAGCATCATTTTCTATGACATAGAAAATAGGTTTCTAATGTTGTTAAATGATTTATTACTTTGAAAGAGGCCTTCTTTTCCAGCGTGTGAAATGCTAGCTGTCATTGTTACAAAAATGAATTATGTGAAGTATTTGATTTTCAGAGTTGCAATATTATCACCAAGTGTGAAATACTTAGTAAAATTTTTCCTGCTTGTCTCCTTGCTTTTTCTACTCAGGAGTGCAAGTGAAGTCCAGGATTTTCAAAGATATTTAGCAACAAGAACAGTTAATCTGGTGCTAACATGCTAAGGCTCTTTGATACTAATGTCCAAGCTTGCGAAGTAATTCTTTGTGGTAAAGAGGGCCTTGACTGCCTCAGTCAGGAAATTCATGCAAGTACCTCCTCCTGATTTTTGTTTCTGGCATGTTGCAGAGTATATGGCAGAGCGGTGGGATGAGGACTGTTTCGCAGTAACCAAAGTATGTGTCGGCAGTGCTGGTGACTCACTGCTGTTGTGAATGCTAGTTTTTCTTTCCAGCCCTTCTAGACCTATTTGCAGGGATTTTATATATGTGGTATAGTACTGGTGTTTGGTTTGGGTTTTTTTTTTTTAAGAGGGGATCATTGTTGAGATTTTTTAAATGTAGATTATTTTTCCAGGTAGCTGTTGGAAATGGAAAATAAAAATTCAGAATAGTTCAGTACAGCTGGTTTAGATGCTTTCTTCACAGGCAGGGCTGTGTGTTTTAGTGCGTGGTTGTGATGTCTTTTATTTCCGTATTTATTAATAATTATTCCATTGTAAAATATTTTTACTTCTGAGAAGCGTAATTCTCATTCTCCTTGGCTTGTTGTGTGTATGCTGGAAAGTCTTATAGTCTTTTTGCAGCGCAAGCAAATGTACTCATGCTTGGTAAAACTGGATTGAGTATTACTCGTGGAAGAAGTTAAGACACCTGGTAAACCTATATAATAGCACATCTGCAGTAATATTACTAGAGCTTGGAGCATCTAACATAATAAAGTTTTAGTGTCTTAAAAAAATAAATTAGAAAGAAGGGTTGGGGAATAATCTAAAAGAATGAAGGATAAGTGAAAATACCAAGATGAAATGATTTTTAATTTGGTTTAATACATGGTAGTGATGATTTTGCTACTCCAGCAAAACAAAATTTGTATTAACACTAACAGTATTTAAATGACTTTTTTCCCATTCCCTCATTGCTGCTAAGAGATGCTTGTCAGACACATGGTTGGCACTGACTTTTATCTTGTAACACTTTAAGCATGACTTGTTGGCAGGCAGGAGTTCAGCCATCCCCAGGACAGCAGGGCTCCGTCCCATGTAACGGTGACTTGGGAAGACAAACGCCATCACTCTGAGCGTCCCCCCTTCCTTCTTCTTCCCCCAGCTCTGTATGCTGAGCATGATGTCATATGGTCTGGGATATCCCTTTGGTCAGTTGGGGTCAGCTGTCCCAGCCGTGTCCCCTCCCAGCTCCTTGTGCCCCCCAGCCTCCTCGCTGGTGGGGTGGGGAGCAGAAAAGGCCTTGACTGTGTGTAAGCACGGCTCAGCACCCTGTATTATCAACACTGTTTGCAGCACAAATCGAAAACATAGCCCCATACTAGCTACTATAAAGAAAATTAACTTTATCCCAGCCAAACCTAGGACATTCTCCACCCTTTATTCCATACCATTTATATCGTGCTCAGGTCCCACACTCTCCAACACATCCTCATTAACCACCCCCCGCCTTCCCATTCTTTGATATAATACACAGATATCATTCCCTTAGTGTATGGACCACCTTTGTAAAATGTCCATAAAATGTCCACAGAACATCCACTGCGTTCATTTAGTCCATGACTTTGCGCTCCATCTGTTACGGTGGTCACTCAGGACAGGAGAGGTGGTGTGTTGCGTGGGGTTACTGGGCACCAAAGCCAGCTCAGGTCAGGTCACTGCTTCTTGTGAGGCTTGTCCTCCACTGGCTCAGGTGGTTCCTGCTACAGTAATTCCTATAACATGCAATTCAAATCATGGGTTACAACAATTTGAAGGTACATCCATTACAGTCTCCACCCCTGGTCCCTTTGGACCAGACCATAGGGTTTAACATTGCAATGAACTCCTCCCCTTGCCCCTACTCTGGCTTGGAGTTACCCACAGACCGCAGGCCCTTAGGGGTGCACCTGCCCCAAGTGGAGCATCACCTATGAGCCACAGTCTCTCCAGGGTTATACCTGCTGCGGCACAGGCTTATCCACAGCCACGGCCGCTTTGAGGTGCCCCCAGCGTGGCCTTCTCCATGGGCCGCAATGCCTTCATAGATAGATCTGCTCCAGCATGGCCTTACCCTCAGCCACGGTCCCTTCAGAGGTAAACCTGCTCCAACGAGGCCTTGCCCATGGCTGCAGTCCCTTGGGATGTACCTGCTCTGGCGTGGGCTTATCCATGGCCACACGCTTTGAGGTGCTCCAGCATGGCCTCATGCACAGCCACTGATGCTTCCCGGTGTACCTGCTTGGGCATGGGCTTATCCACGGCCACAGACGCCTCGGGGTGTCCTGCTCCTGCGTGGACACATCCACAGGTCACACTCAGTTCCCACTGGAGTTCAGCCTGTCCAGTTCAGCAGCACAGAAGCAGCAGCGATGCCCTGGCCATCTGCCAGCCCAGGCGCATCCCTGTTGCTGTTACCAGAATGTTCCCAGGCACAGCACAGTAAGGTGATCAGCAGCACAGCAAGTAGCAAAAGCAAAAAGCAGCCACTAACGAGCACTAGACTCTAATATACAGTAAGGCAAGCAAGCCCCATGGCAAGCACAGGAGGCCTGTCAATTAAAAGCTAAACAGCAATAACAGCTATCAATTCCATCTAGCACATTCCAATCAAACCTGTCGTTATCTTGAACCCTATCTTGAACCCTTCATGCCCCACGCTGGACACCAAAAAGGACTGTCGTGGTTTAACCTCAGCTCCAAGTAAGCCCCACCCAGCCGCTCGCTCACTCCCCCCCCGGTGGGATGGGGGAGAGAATTGGAAGAGTAAAAGTGAGAAAACTCATGGGTTGAGATAAAGACAGTTTAATAGGGAACGCAAAAGCCGCGCACGCAAGCAAAGCAAAACAAGGAATTCATTCACTACTTCCCATTGGCAGGCAGGAGTTCAGCCATCCCCAGGACAGCAGGGCTCCATCACGTGTAATGGTTACTTGGGAGGACAAACGCCATCACTCTGAGCGTCCCCCCTTCCTTCTTCTTCCCCCAGCTCTGTATGCTGAGCATGACGTCATATGGTCTGGGATATCCCTTTGGTCAGTTGGGGTCAGCTGTCCCAGCCGTGTCCCCTCCCAGCTCCTTGTGCCCCCCCAGCCTCTCGCAGGTGGAGTGGGGTGAGGAGCAGAAAAGGCCTTGACTGTGTGTAAGCACCGCTCAGCAGTGACGAAAACATCCCTGTGTTATCAACTCTTTTCAGCACAAATCCAGAACAGCCCTATACTAGCTACTAAGAAGAAAATTAACTCTACCCCAGCCAAACCCAGCACACCCTGGTACTGAAAATCTTTGGAAGTTAGTCTTTGGCAGTGCTTTTCTACCAGGTCTTATTTGGCTAGGTGACTGGTGATGGTTGTACTTTACTTCCTTAGCCCTTCCAAAGCCCACGGGCCAAAGCGAGATGCCAGCTTTCTAAATTTAAAACTGCATCTTAACTGGAGAAATCTCTTTGTTTCAAGGTTCTTGGTCAAGATTGAAAATAGATGTAACTCTTGTTCCATGTCACTCTGATTAACGAGAGTGATCATGTTTCCTATGCTGCTGAAACAGCTTTCTTTTTCTAACCCTTAATGGTTTTGTCATTTTGTCAAATAACTTGTCAGTAATCCTCAATATTTGGGGTCTTAATTGTCCCTTTCTCTTGTTTATGTTTTTAATTTCCTAAACAAAGTATGGGCATCATCAGTGCTTTCTTTTTGGCTTCACACGTACTGCTTATGTGCTCATACATACCTGGTCAGCAGTGGATGATGGGCTATTTTCCGGTGAGCAGTGTGGTGATAGACTGGTGGCAAGTGACTGCTCAGACTGATATTTTGTGGGCTTCCTCTTTGTTGCCAAGTTTAATAGAGATCTTTATCTCTATTTTACTCTATTGAAAGGGCTTACTGAAATTCGCTTCCTGTTTTCCTAACAGAATTGAAAGGACCTGAGAAAATTTTCCCGTAGATGACAAGCTCTTGGAAAGTTGACCACTTCTAAAGGTATTGTATTAGGGTTAACTTTTTCCATAGTAACACTAAATTTTATGAGAGGAGTATCTTTTTTTGTGTGTGTGTATTTAAAACAATGTGTATTTGAATTTTCATAATCACAGAATTTTTAAATCTTCCATGCTCACTTGTTGCAACAAGAATGTTTTATGCCCTCCTTCGTATGTTCAGACGCAGTGGTAGCAGCTAATAGTATTGTAAGTTAGCAAGAGGAAGACTTGGAAGGCATAAAATTGTTGTGCTGGGTCAGGCCGTCGATGTGTCTCGCCCAAGGAACTGACTGCAGTCTCTTCTTGATGGATATTGGCTTCAGTGTAAGGACTCTTTTAAATGGCTTTTTGGAGCTTGGATGTGGCCCAGGACTTGCTTTAGCTGCTGTCTGCAGTACTCTGGTTTTGCAATACCTCCAGATGAAGAAGTAGATTATCACAGAGGGATGCCTCCCTGATATATCCTTCGTCTTCCTGTGATTTAGGGCTCAGCTAGGGCTGAAGATTAAGGTAATGCTATAATGCAAGTCTTCAGTTCTTGTGTTGATGGCACAGCATGAGCGATGTCTTTCTTCTGTTTTTTCATAGATTATTATCATGCATCCCTTGCAATGGAATTAGAGCCCCTCAGATAAGTGGGGTATCTCTTATTTCTATTAGAGTAACTAGCTTTAATTTTTTTATTGGGGTGGTATGCATGTATGTGAGGACCTTGTGGATGGAGGCCTCTATTTCATGGATGAGTTTGTATGTTTTGTAGATGGTAGACATTAGTCTTTGAGGTCTGTTTTATGTGAGTTCATCTCATCCTCACAGACATCTTCAGCTGCTTTATAATTGCACAACTGTTACTGGAGGCAAGATAATAAGGTAGAACTACGTTTGAGAACTGCATCCCTTTTGTATGTAAATGCCTGAGCCTCACAAAAATGCATTTTCTGCAGCTTTACTCTTGCTCTGTAATATTTTAATGAAATCTTATCATTCTGCCCATAAGAATTTCACTCATTCCTTATTGAACAGGTACGTAGTTATAACACATGGAGCTGGAAGGGCTACTTAAGTTTAAACTTCTCCAAGTGCTTCAGGACTGCAGCATCCTTGCCTAGACAGCCCAGGCCTTACAGCTTGGCTGTGATAGCTGAAGTACTAATAGTATAAAACACCCTAAGGAAACACTTTGAATAAGTTCAATAGGATCATGTTTACAGTTGCTTAACATCTTATATAAATTGTTAAACAACCTGATAGATAGATGCCCAAAGACAACCTGTCACCAACGACAGAGACCTTTGACACGATGTTTGCCCTCTTATATATGCTTCAGTGTTAAACTGCTGTCATAATTTGTACAGCGATATAAGTAGGTTTTTAAAGTCTTTTGTAGCTTTCTAAGTTCAATAGTATGTTTTGTCAACTGTTTAAATGTTATTTTAACTTGACAGCTTCCTTTGGAAGCTCTTCTTCACAGGGTGCTGGTTATCCTGTGTTGTAATTTTCACAGTCCTTTTATCTATTCAGTTGGTAACTGTGTTCTTCATTTTGTATTTTTGTTTTTTAAAAAGTATTTCATTCTTGAGCTGTAAAATCAATTTGTGTGGTCCTGGTGCTGCAGCATCCTATATAAACAGTCGTAGATGGCTAGAGATAATTTGTGTCTAGTTCTCCATCAGTAAAGCAGGAATAAAATAGTAACTTCCATGACGTCTGCTAACATAAAATGGTAGGATGTATTACACCACTTTGAAATTTGATAAATTTGTTTGACCACTCACAATTGGTGTTTAAGCCATTGTACATTTATTTACATACATATATATTTAGGATATTTTTATCATACATTTGATTTGTGAACTCTAAGCATATGTAGTAGTAATAATACACAGAAGAGGTTGGAGGTTTCATCTTCTTTTTTTTTTTTTTCCCTGCTTATTGGCTCCTATAGTTGTCGTGTAGGCTTGGCAAAAATTAGTTTCCACATCAGCATATGAGGAATAAAGATGTGTTGGTTTTGAATTATGATACAATTTTAAGCTTTTTTTGGCTGATTTTTTAATACATTTTGATTTGTAGCTTGTGCACCAGTTCTAGCTGGTTTGGATTCATTTCTTCAGCATTTTAGATAAAAACCTGTTTATGAGTGAGAAAAGTGAGAGAAGTAGTTTTACCAGGAATGATTTAAAAAAGAAAAATTAGAAAATTTGTTTAAAAACTTATTCTGGCAGCCTGTTTTTTGAATGCAAATTGTTCTTTTCAGCTTCCAAATGAGTGCTTTGGCTTCCTGAAAGACATACAAGAACTTTTGCCCAAATTTCAGGGAATTGCTGGATTAAACTGTACGTTAATATGTTGCTTGTATGTGTACAAGTAATTTTAAAGTAGAAAACCTATTACAGCATGCAAGGCAAACCAGGGCAGTGTCACAAAAACAGTGCTGGAGTGTGAACACAAGTGAATGATTTACAGAGCCAGTTTGCCTTGCTCACTTTTCCCCGTGTTGTTCTAGGTATTACAGTTTGCTGTTTTTCTGTTGATGGAGGTCTTCATGTCCAAAATTTTACGTGTGTAGAGATCTTAGAAATTCACGTTGATTTGAGTTGTGGCAGCTGCAGTTTGTGCTTTTTGTACTGTTTATTGCTGTTTGAAATAATGAGGAAGGGATTGCCTGTGATGTTGCGCAGTGACTGCAGAATTTGGTTGTATGCCCCATCTAGATATCTTTACCTCTCCTAATGGAGTTAAATATGCTAGGAAAAAATGGGCTAATTGCTTGCCTCCTTGTATAAAATTTGTAAAACTTTGCACTTCAGCAGTGTAATGAAGTTCTCTCTGAATGTGACAATCTTGAAACACTCGTACAAACTAGCCACGGGCAGAAGTAGTGTTAGTGAGGTTTCGTCGCTGAGCTCTGGGATCTGATGCCATCCTACAGTCCTGAGCTGCTGTTGGTAGAGACATATTGGGGTGACCCTTCCTGAGCGTGTTGCTTTCTCATTGATTTTTTTTGTTTGTTTGTTTTAATAAATTGACAACCTTCCTTCCAAACTCATAGGATGCTCTGCTTCCCCATCAAGATCTACGGCTGGCTATTGCTAACTGTTTGCAGGGAAACTAGTTTGCTCGTTGTCCCCTGTTCCCAGTTTTCCTCCAAGTAACTGCAGCAATAAACACTGCTTTGTACTTTTCCTGTTACCAAAAGCAGTCTGGCCGTGGTGGGGGGATTATCAGTTTTGCTGGTGTGGGCAGGACCCTGGCTGGGGGCGAGAGAGCCAGACCTTGGCAAACCCGTTAGTGGCAGCCATGCTATCTGCAGCCTTGGACACGACTGCACTGATTTATGTTTGTAGGTTATTCTGGCGACAGTGAAGACTGGAAGCTATGTGTGTTTCTAAGAGGGCTTAAGGCTTGTACAGTTTGTGCATACAAGTGAACTTGCCTGGTGCAGAAGAGGGATGCTGCAGGGAACTCTTCTCATGTAGGAGTTTGAGTGTTTGAAGAAGTCATTGTGCTTGTCTGTCATGGTACAAATGGAATATAATTCTCCCAGGAGAAACGATCTCTAGTTTTCTGTATGGTGCTGCTAGAATATGCTTAGGAAATGAGTTATGTCCACCCAAGCCATCTCTGTTTTGTTTGTTTGTTTTTTGAAAGACCTGTTGCTATGCTCACGTGCTTTTTGTATTTACAGATCCTGCATTTGATTTCTTGTAGACTTTGCTCTTTCTAGCTGAATTTATGTTCAGTGTGGGTATGAAGAAGTAAGTCTTGAGCTTGGGTTTGTTCACATAGGGGTTTTGGCAAACTGGTGAACCATTCCAAGTGGTGGTGATCATCCAGGTGGCAGGTACTGGTGTCCACTGGTGTGCACCGTGGCTGGCAAAACTGACTCGGAAGAGGCAGAATCTCTCATTGTGGCATTTTGCGCCAGGCTGACACTGTTTTATGGTGCTGCAAGAAGAGTTGAGGGTTTGGCCCCCCCGGGCTGTTGAGCTGAGGTTAAGTTCCTGCTATCCGCTAGCGGTAACTGCAGTTGAAGCAAGCCTTGGCCAGCCACTAGAGAGAAACAAAAAGCTCTATCCTGAGTGCATAGGAAAAGATAGTTTTTCTGGAGGGAGCTATTTTTCTCTTCTTTTCCCTTATTATTTCTTTTTTCTGTAGCTGACATTTGACAGCTCTACCAGTGTGATGAGGGACTGATGGATTGCTTAATCTTGGATTCTTTCTTTTTTTTTGCCATCCTGGTACACACTGCATGTTTCCTCTTCTCTTTCCAGTTAGCCCTGGACCTCTAATTTGGATGGGTAAGCCACGGCCTTGTCTTGCTGTTGCTCAATAATATTTCCAGAGGTTAAAAAAAGCCTTTGTTTTCTATTAGAGTTACTGGTAACCTCTCTGCACAACACCAGTAGCCGGACATTTTTAGAACTGTATCATTGTTCTATTGAGTGGTGATTGTCTAGGTTAAACAGCTGTGAATGCTGTTAGAAATATAAAAGTGCACTGAGCTGTTTAGGTACCTCATGCAGGGTACCCTTTATTCAAATAACTTTTGCTCTGGAATGTGTGATCCCTCCCTGCCTGTAAATGCCAGGTTTAATTAAGAGAGAATCTCAACAATGATATGCAGACTTCTTTTTTTTTTTTTTTCTTGTAAACTTTCCCTACTTGCCCTTTTCCCCATTCTCCTTTGATCTTTAGAAAACCTCAGCTCATGAAAATAAAGGCTGAAAAGTGTCTTCTAGTTAGTGAAATATGAGTAAGCACAAACACCTTGAATCATAGATTTGCATGCGATGTGCACGCTGCAGGCTGTCTTGTCTGTCTTTAGTTGACTCAGGTTTTTAAGTAGGTAGAGCAGGGGGAAGTAATTTCCTTGCTGAGGGTTGAATAGGCTTTTTCAAACACCTTTGAGTACGTTATCATTATGCAGCATTGCACAATGGTTCGTTGAAGGAAAACTGTGGCTGTGGGCCGTACAAAATGAAGCGTGGCCTGAATTCAGCTGGTAGGCGGTAACTACCCAGCCCTGCGGCAGAGCGTGGGAATCGATCCCTCTTGGTTTAATTCCTCCTCCGTCGCGCTCCGCGAACCTGCAAGGGCTGCCTCTCGGAGCAAGGTGGGAATGGGCATCCGCGGCTGTCGGCTCAGCCGTCTGGCTCATTTCTGTGCGCTGCTGTCATCGGCTGGCAATAACGACGTCGCAGCCTCGCCAAGTGAGTTTTCCTGCCAAACTTAGGGGAAATGGGAAATAAAGGCGGTTGGGAAGTCACTTCTGAAGCCTGTCTGGTACGGTCGCCTGTGGTGTTTGAGCTGTTTCAGAGGCGATAAAGCAGAGAAGATTTCTAGCTCCCTGGTGGTAAAATATGCCACCACAGTTCAATAGTGCCAAATTTATTTTATGAAGCAGAAATGACGATTCAGGTGGGAGTCGATTGCTATGCATGGTTTAAAGGGAGAAAGCAGAGATGTATCACAAGACTTGCAGGTGGCTCCAGTATATGGTGAAGTCAAGTATCATTAATTTGCTTAAATTTTCTATGCACTAATGGGCTTTTACCAGGACTCTTGCACATCATGTCTCTAGTCTGTGCCCCTTCTGATTTTTCCCTGTTGATATCTTTTTCAATCACAAAACATAGCTGATAATTAAGAAATTATACCCCCTCCCTAATTCAAACAGTCAAAAACTGAACATCTGGGAGAAAAATTTGTCCTTACCAAGGTTTCTGCTATTGCTGTGTCATTTTTTTTTTTGCTATATGTACAGACTTTGTGAACCTGATCTGCCAGTTTGGAAGGCTGCCAAAATCTTAAAGTGTAATCTTTTTCACTTATCTTTATCAATGATTATATGAAAGTTGTACTTTATTGTGCCTGCACTGAGGGGAGAGGATGACTTAGCCGTAAGCACTGTGTGGTGAAGAAGTGCTGGCTGCAATACCCTTGTTTGTGTGTCGGCTGTCTGGGGGGTGAGAAGGTGATGTCTACCACTGGTTGCTTCTTAGGAGACTGGGATCTGCTTTTATTTCTAAAATGACATTTTCGCCTGGTTGCGAAATGACATTTTGACTGGTTGCTCTTTTTCAGTACAAGACTTTGCACATCTGCTTAGTGCCTTAAGGAGTAAATAGCTGAATTGCTTTACGTTGTAATGTACTTTGGCAATGGGTTTGAAGAATATTTTTCTTTAGGAAGCCTTAGTAACCCTTTCAAATACCCCATGAATAGGATATTTGTCTTCTGTAACTTGGTTCACGGGAAGCACATCTCATTACAGTTTTGGAGAGACTATTTCTTCTTCTAAACAAAAGATTGTTTCCTTTCTGCTTTTTTTTATTTCTTCTGTTTGACCATGCTTTTTTTTCTTCTTTTTTTCCCCTACTCTCTTCTTCACTTGGCAATTAAATGGCAGTTATTTTTTCTCTGTGCTATGTTTTCCCTTCTATTTGTGTGACTTAGCAAAAATCATAAGGAAATTGAGGGGTCGGAAAAAGACAAAATGGAAAGAATTTAGCTGGGTATGTTATATGTGTCATCCAGTCGGATTTTGCAAAAGACTGAAGTTCTCCTATACTGTCATTGGAGTTGGGAGTATTATGCGTTGCCTCTGTCACATGTAGCAGCAAAGGGAAGATAGCAAGAAAGGACCTGTTTATAAACTTCATGGTTGTAGCCTTGCTGGTTGAAGGAGGCAAATGGTGCTTGCGGCTGTTAATTTTGCAAAAAAGAAGCTGGCAATTTATTGTCTCCATTAGTGGGCCGGCCTTGCCGAGCACTCAGTTTGGTTAACGTGTGTCCTTGCATAAATCTTAATGAAAAGTTTCTTTGACAGGCTCAGATGTTTTTTATTTCTGTTTTTTAGCTGTTTTCTCAACTGCATCATTTGAAAGGGATAGCTTTCTTTTTGTGCTTGTAAACTAGGGAGATCTGTGCTTGTTTGGAGTACCTTAGGTTAGTCTAGTTTCCTAACTAAAAATAATTGTTAGCTTTCACAGGCATGTGATTTGACATTGACCAAAGACTTTAATCTGAGACCCCCTCAAGCTGGAAAGAGACGTTTCAGTAAGTCTCGTGGAGATTGGTGCCTGCCTTTTTAGAGGTGGGAAGGCTTTGAGAGCTGCCTGTTGTATTAGAGCATCTGCACGTGTTTTTAATAACTGTAGGTGGAACAGATTATCCTGCTGGCTCTTACTGGCCATTATCAAGGTTACTCTTGTTCTTGCTTTTGCACAAGTCCTCTTTTGGCAGGCGGAAAACCTGAGACTGCGTTTGCCAAGTCTGCGAGAAAGTAATTCTTTGTCTGCCACTGCTGGTTTTTTTGCACAACTTTTCTGAGTTGAAATGAAGAGAGAAGTATTTTCAGTCTCTGAAGGTAGTCTCATACTGTTCCAGAAAACGCCTTTTTGGATCAGATTAAGTAAATCTCATGGTTCCAAATGCTTCAAGTTGGAAAGCAAAACATCCAAGATGATTTGTTTTGCTTTTCATGGAGAAGATAGTCTGAGATTTTGCTGGTTCTGTGAGTTTTTCTGCAGCGGTGAAATAATTTCAAATTGATGAGCTGCTGAACTAACGTGCTGTTAGAGATGGGGCAGGAAGTGAGCTGTGGCTAGGTAGCACCATCTGAATAAAAACTTGTCAGAGAGCTGCTTTCAGCTAATCCCTGGGAGGAAGTGAGCTATAATCAGTACTAAGTGAGCTAATCACAGGAAATCTATTGCTCAACAGGAGCCTTTAAAAAAAAGGGGGGGGGAGAAAGGGGGAAAGAAGAAGAATACCCATGCAGACATTTCATTCTGCTTTTGTACTCCAAAATCTGTTTGGTCCAAGAAAATGGAATATCTGATGAAATGAGCAGCCCTCTGATCTCCAGTTAAAAACTGCACAATGTGTGTATGTTTGCCCTCTTTTCCAGAATAATGAAGCATCAAGTCTCCTCCAGTAAGGTGTTTTTTCAGGTGTTAAAAGGTGGTGGTGTGGGGAGGCTGAGGATGAGCTAGCTACCAAAACCACTGGAGACTTGGGGTCAATGTATTGGGAATGAGTCTCCAGACATTTTCACTGAGGACTTTTATAATATAAACCAAGAGCGGGACATGACTGTCTTACATCTGTCTTGTTACACCCGTCTTTTCTTGGAGCATCTCATGCTAGCTCTTTTATTATATTTTATTTAATTACTCTGTGCTTCTTTTCACTTGACATCTTCTGCCTTGGAGATTTGTTTGCAAGACATCTATTTTGCTCTTTTCCTCTGCTGTGGACCTGGCTGTCCGGATGCCGCTCTTTGTGCGTGACAAATGTTGCCTAAAAGGCCCTACAGGAAGACAGCAAATGACAGCCGCCGCTGTGCAGACTGCTGTAAGGATAACTTTCTTTTCTCAACTCTTGTGCCCTCTGTTAGGGCAGGGACAGGGAAATACGCTTACCATCAGGGCTTTTTTCACTTTTGATCGGTTCTCTCTTCTTCTTCCATTCCTTCTGTTGGACAACAAACGGTTTTGCTGTGTTGCTTTCAAGCACCGCGCGTGCTGTCTGTGTCCCCGGCCCAAACGTTCTGCAGTTCTCCTTGCAGCAGTGCAGGTAGTGTCCCAATAAGGTCCTGCAGCTGTAGTGGCACATCAAGGATTAGGATTTCAAAAGCAAAGTGGTTATGTTTCTTAATGCGTTGTTAGTCTGAAATCTGTTACTTCTGCTTTTTGGTCAGCCCTGCAAAATAGACTTAAATTGGATGTTTGTGTTGCTCCTCTGTGTTACATTGCCGAGAGTAAATGAGTAATTTTTACCTGCAATAAACAGAACGGAGTTCAGTTTGCAGCGCTGTGAGCCTCCTGTCAGAGTATGTACATACAGAGGATTTGATTTATTTCATTGATTTAGTTCTGGCTCCTCAGAGATCTGTTGCTTAAGTGGCAGTGTAAAGCCAGGACATTGTGTGCCAGGCGTAGGAATTTATGTGCACGTTATCAAACAGCTCTGAGCTTGATGTGTTTTGTTTTGGTTTTGATTTTCCAATCAGTAGTCCAATTTACTTTTGCATCAAATCCCAGGCAGTGAAATACAGATGCAGCCTAGATGCCTCAAATACATTAATTTGAACATCTAAAGAAGACAAATTCAGCTCATTATGATATGAGAACTTTCTACACCAGCTGTTTCGTTTGACACATGGCACCATCTTCCTACCCCTGCTTGGGGCCTTGCAGTACTACACTGTAAGACTGATGTATGCATAATGCATATTTAAAACTTAATCTGCTCAAGTGCTCCAGGAAAAATGTGAGTGTGCACTTACAGCGGAGAGGAAAATGATTGTCTTCAATTTCATTTTGTTTCCCTTTAGTCATTCTGCAAACAAGT
Source organism: Pelecanoides urinatrix (assembly GCA_013400755.1). Taxonomy (NCBI): domain Eukaryota; kingdom Metazoa; phylum Chordata; class Aves; order Procellariiformes; family Procellariidae; genus Pelecanoides; species Pelecanoides urinatrix. The sequence continues at coordinate 87,280 of VZTQ01009369.1, forward strand.
TTGACAGGAAAAATGTTTGTCCCTTTTCAGCAGTCAGAGGAGGTAAATAGCAGCTCCGTGGTGGAGCCTGCCGCTGAACAAGCACAGGGCTTCAGCTGGGACGGGAGTGCGTGTCAGCCTTGATGCCGATCACGAGGGAGGCCGAGGGAGCCAGGACCGGCACCAGAGCTGTACTTAGGAAGTTCTTCAGGAAGCAGCCCCGCTTTATGCTCACACAAGGGGGAATTGAGGGGGAAAAATAACCCAAAACAACAAAAAAACAAGTCAAAGCCAGAGCATTCAGACTAACGTGCTGCAGCAGTGTGTGTTCATCAGCTTTCTGAAAACGCTGCCCAATTCTCACTTTACTTTCCAGCTTTTACGCACTGTCAGGGTCATGTTTCTGGGTGTTTTCCCACCGGTGGCAGTGACAGGAACTGCCGTCTCTCTTCTGTGACCTGGGTATGCCGTACATTATCGGGCCCTTTTCTTCCCCAAAAGGAAGAAAGCTAGTGAGCAGCAGAACTGACTCCTGGAACATCGTTGTAAAAATGAAACTCTGAATGCACGTGCAAATCAGTCACTGCAGGTCTCTCCAGGGGCTGGGAGGAAGAGGGTGGGTTAAGCTACACAGGGAGCTTCCTTGTGCTTGTCTTGCCTCGGCTTCACCAGGCAAAGGTGGAAAAAGATGACTTGTGCTTCTGAGGAACCTGGTTTTGTGTCTCTCACTGTTGGTGGCGAGTGATTTAGGACAGCACTGACCCTGGCTGGCTGCTTGCTGCTGGCTCTGCAGCAGAGCAGAGAGCGCATTTGCTCTTCAGCTGCTGCAGTTCACGTTACGACGGTGTCCAAGGCTGCCGTGGATGAAAAGAGTACTGCCGGTTTTGCTGCCCCGGTGCAGGGCAAGAAACCTTTGTCGAAAGGAGGGGACAGCTGTTGGGTAACATACTGGAGATGAGGACTGAGAATCGCAGCCTTGGTACCAGCGCTGGTACCTGTGAGTATGTTTTGTGGAGTGAGCAACAGAACTGTTAGGGGAAAAAAGCTCTTTTTGTGTCTTTTTTTGGTGAGTGTAGTGGGTTGCAGCACTGTCCTGTGGTGGGAACGAATCTGGCTGAAGTCTGTAGTTAAGTATTTGTTTGCAGCTTCACAGCTTGTCTCTGTGGTTCATTCCATTGCTTTCTAGTTCTTGTAATTGAATGTAGTGCGACTAGTGATTATGGGGGATTTGCCGATGTGCTTGAATACATTATTATTACTGGGATTAGCTTCACTGGCAAAGATGAAATCCCCTGATTATGTCCTCTTCCATGTATTACCTTTGCTTCTTCTGCCATCTTTCTTCCTGATCTTTGATGAGGTTGCTCAAACTTAGGTTAATCATTTTACTAAATGTCTTTCAACCAAGCTAAAAAACCTGCCGCCATTAATTGTGTTGTCTGATTCTGTCAGAGAAATATGAACCTGACATCCCCTTTGCCAGTATACAGACTCCTGGCAGGCACTGGGAAAAACGAAAATTCCCCTGGTCCTTGCAATTCCCTGCACAAGCCGTGATTCAACAAGGCAGCCACGTGGGTGATGGTGCAAGAGGGATTATGCCGAGCTGCTGCGAAATGAACAGGCTCCTTTTCCTCTTCGGGGGAGCGAGAGCAGAAAAGGAGCTTCAGTGTGTGTTTGCACTCCTCCTTTTTTTTTTCTTTTTTTTTTTTTTAATCCCTCCTCCAGTCATTGCCCATAATGCCAAACCTCTGCAGCAATTTCAGAAGTACTTCCTGCCACTGTGGAAACTTTGTCTGCATAATGAAGACAGGGTAAGGGTAAAGGAGAGGGGAACTGCTCTTTTCTTCTGCTCAGCTGTCAGAAAGAGACTAGCTGTTTAGATCTGAACCTGAACAAAATGATTGATTTTTACTTCCAATGATGACTGATGAATCAGACTTCTCTTTCCTGAAGCCATCTGTTGTGAGTGGAGCTGTTGTAATTCCTTCAAACTATGAATTCAAAGCTGCTGTGCATTGAAATGGTCCTCTGTGCAAAATATTTTGGATCTAGCAGTTTATTTTAACAACGGTCTTTGAAACAGCTGCCCAGAAATTATATTACTTTGTGTTATTAAATAAATCACCTCTCAAGTTTCTCCTAAAAGCTGAGGTTTTACTAAACCACGGATTTAATGAGCTTGAAGGATTTTGTTTAACTGTGAGTGACGGAGCCACTCCCTCAGGTGGGAAGCCGATGCCCGAGCTCTTTGTCACTCCAGTCTGCTCTGCCAGCTCCGCAGCTCGTCCTCCTCCTGTAGAGCTCCTGGGCTCTACTGCAGCAAGGTCACGGATGTTTCTGAACCCTCTGAACATGAAACACTGATCAGGACTGCAGCTCACAGGGTTCTGCACAGACGCTGTTACGGCAGTTTCTTGAAGCGCCTCGTTTTCTTATGGAAGGGATGAGTTTTGGATTTCCATATAGTTGCTTCCAACATTTTCTTCTCTTGAGCACGCAAGGCGCTAAGGAATAATTTGTTTCAGATCAAGAGGCTCTAATACTGAGTATGGGATGAGCTGACTTGCGCTGCTTGTGTCACTGAAAATTGAGAATTTCTACTATAATTGAGAAATTTATTTAAAAATATGTAAACAAAAGTGCAGTAAACTTTTTTTTTTAAATTTGCAACCTGAATACCGTGTTATAGCATTGTTAATTCAGTGACTGAGTTCTCCAAGGGAGCATGCGGGGAATTAGTATGGGCTTGGAGGGCCAAGTCTGTTCTTGTCCAGTTTCAGATGCAGGTTAGCTGTTTATCCTTACATCCTGCTCTTGCTAATATCAGGCAGCTCAAAGAACTGCACAGGTGGAGGAAATAATAAGGTTTACTTTACAAAAACACAAAAGGCTACTTGTGACGTTGCTTTCTTCACATAGTATATCATTTTGGTGTTAAAGTTATGTGATACACTTCTTTACCTACTATGATTTATTTTGCCATCTGATTGTATTTCCTTATTGAAAAGGAGTGCTGTCTTTCAAATATCTATTCCCATGTGGATAGCTAAGGACTCAATATCCTACTCTTTTCTGAGATTTGATTAGCATAAGGGAAATGGATTATGGTTCCCTGTACTGCCATCACTCCAAGCCCAACTTCAGTAGGACTCTTGAATGCCCTATATCGGTTTTGGTGGTTCAGACCAGAAATTTGTACGTCTCAAACTGGTGGCATGCACTTTGTGCAAAAAATATGTATTGTTAGGGAAGCGTTTGGAATTAAAATCCCTGTGGGTAGGCTGCTCAGACTTGCTGTTAGTTTTTAATTTTTTCCCCATATTGCGGTGTAGGTACTGGAAAATATAGAAGATCTTGCAGATAACTTGCAACATCTGAAAGAGCAATCAGTAAGCGAATTTGGAAGACTGTTGGAGGATGGGAATCGCAGTCTGATTCACAACTGCATCCCTGCAGACATGTTCAAGTGTTGCAGGGCTATTTATCACTCCATCATCAAGCAAAGGGCTTGAAGGCAGGTTTGTCTAGGTGGGTGTTGCACAGCTGTGACCATTGTTCGTCCATCAGTCTCTAAGGAAATGGGGCAACCAGCACATGTCCAGTTTTTACTTGCAGTGCCAGAACTTTGCTTTGTGCTGCTTGTGCCCCGAAGGTATTTAGACAGAAATTATATGCTTTCATGGGCATTTATGGTGATAATTCATTTTAATATCTCTTGAGCTTCACAACATAAAACAGTCCGCTCTTGTGCTGCATGAATTCGGGCTGCTAGCCTGTTTTGTTTTTCTTCATTGGGATCTGGCAGTATTCACCCAGTGCAATGACAGGGAACGGCAGCCCACCTGTTTTTAGTCCTTCTGCTGAGACCATGTTTTGCAAGATGCATGTGTTGTGCTGAGACATTGTATAGCATGATATTTATACTTTGGAAAATGCGTGATAATTGAGAGTGGATTGCGCTGTCTTATCCTGACTTTTTGCAATGACACTGATGATGATTGCTGCAGTGTTGTGGCTGGGATGGAGTCACGCTTTGGGACTATGATGGGCAGCTGGTAGATACCAGTAGGCCATTCATTTCCCCAATGGGAGAGGAGGAGGAGGAGAAGAGGTCAACATAGAGGAGATGTATTGGCTCCTGTTCCAAAGGGGTAGCTCATCATTTAAGCCTATGGGGACATGAGGGGCATATTTGTATTCAGCTGTCATTGGGAGGTAATTTCTGTAAATCTTTCTTTGTGCTATTTACTCTGTAGCAGAGAGGCTGCCTGTTTCTTGGTGATCAGAGAAAAATCTCCAGGATATCATGGGGAGGGAGGAAAGGCCAGTGCAGATTTTCTTGAATGTGGAATGTGTCATGTAGATGCTTTATTGTGCTGTGTTTTTAGCTTTAGCTATTTGCTCATGATCCCGCTCATGTTTTCGTTACGGACTCAAAGAGGATTGTGGTGATGGTATATGTTCTTTTTACAAATGGAGAAAGTGTGGCACAAAGTGCTGAAGCAATGGAAGTTGTCATTCAGAAGTGGATCCAGTGGATCTTAGTCCCATGCTCTTTAATGTAGGCTGCATAATTTGGGTAGAGCTATTCTTAATACGACTTAATATGGACAGTGTGTTGAATTATGACTTATAAACATAAGCTGTTCTTTTTCTCCCCAAGATCTTGTCTGATAAATGGCAATAAGGAGAGCATCTAAGGCTTTTAAAGGTGTTTGACTCTAGAGCATGAAGCTCTTTGGGCTGGAGTTACCCCTAAAAGAAGTTGTACTTCTGCCCTTACGTGTACTGTCCTTTTCACGTATGCAACCTTTGTGTGAACAGATGGTGAACCAGATCTGGGAATTGGTGCACATTATAACTGACTGTTCTTTTTGACTGGGTTAGTTTTATCACTGGAAAACTTTGTCACTCCATCCCACAAATGCTGTTGCTGACAAATGAACGGGTGGCCCAGAAGCGGTAGTGAGGAAGGGATCCTTTTCCTTTGGTGGAGACATCAGTGTCTGCCAGTGCAGTGCTTGCTGAGTTCCTTTCCCTGTTGTCCAACAGAAGAAATACTACATTTATGTGTTCTATGCTCTTTTCCTGTGTTAAAAGTAGTATTTCTATTTCAGTGCTTCCACTAGCTATTGAGAACCATGTCTGACAACGGAGAACTGGAAGACAAGCCACCAGCTCCTCCCGTCCGGATGAGCAGTACTATCTTCAGTTCAGGAGGCAAAGACCAGTCGTCTGCCAACCACAGCTTGAAACCCCTGCCCTCTGTACCAGAAGAGAGAAAACCTAGGAACAAAATCATCTCCATATTCTCTAGCACTGAAAAAGGTAAGATGCCTCTATTTTCCAAGGTTACTGCTTTTATTCCTTTACTCTTCTTGTAAGTTTTGGTAGTATTTTATACATTTGAGTCCAGCCTGTCCAAGTGTAGGGGATTGGAGGAAGTGTTGAAAGTTGGGTATGTGTGTTCAATGAGCTGAGATGTTCTTTCTGTTTGCACTGGGATGTTTGAAGATTAAATGCTAAGTAAGAAAAATTAAATAGCTCAGTGAGGAAAACCACCACATATTGCTTCTCATGTTTGCTGCCCAGTTTAAAGTAACGCATTTTCAAACAACCCTAATAAATATGTTTGTGATTCCTGGGTATCATATTACTTACCATTTTGCTACGCTAAATGCAGATTTCTAGTTTAAACTGAACATCCAGCTGTTTTGGAAGGTACTTCATGTTAATGACCATTTATGTGCTACCCCCAGGAGAAAAAAAGGTAGTAAAGAAATGGTGGGAAGGGTGCAGTGTGCATGAAGGAGAATTGAGAAAAATTAAGTCCTTCTGTCTGTGTAACTGCACTGTTAGGATTAATTACTACTGGGGGAAAAATCTGGATTGCTGTAAACAAGGCTTATTTCTGAGAAAAAATTGCTGTAATGAAACTAGAAACAATGAAATGTATTTGTGCTTTGTTTCTGTCCTCTTTTCTGTATGATGAATGTATGTACAGCACTGGAGCCCTGATCCTGGTTCTCCAGGATGTCTGTATCCATGTACAACGAAATAGTGCATAGATAGAAATATCTTCTAACATCTGGTACGGTAAAACTGCGCAGGGATTTATAAGCCTGACCTGAAACTGCTATGCGTTTTATTAATCTCTACCAGTTAGCATTTTTGTGATTAATATTAAGATGCACAAGGGGAAGACCCTGCTGCTCTTAATGTCTTCTAGTTCTGCTCTTGGCTTCCTGCGCCTCATTGCTGATGTGCTGGGCAGGACTGGTTCAGTCATGCCGACACATGTTGGACTGTTTCAAGAGACTTTGCTCCTCCAGTTATTTATTCGCTTGGCTAAGTATTTTCCCCAGGGCTGATTTTTACTCGTGCTCAGCTGTGTGAGCAGTCCCTCTGCAGCCATGCCTCACCCTGGAGACAAACGCTAGAGGCAGGCTTCCCTGTATTCGGAAGATCTGGCTTTCCACGATCTGGCAGAGTTTTCTGCTCTGAACGGTGGGCGTGTTTTCCTTTTCAGAGGATGGAAAGATTTGGCCAGTGTAGCTTTTGGAAGCAGAGTAGTTATTTCACAAGGTCACTTATTGTGAAATAACTGTCCGTGACTGGATTGTAGCAATAGCAGTGGTAGTCTTTTTTTCTGGCATGGGTAACAGCCTTAAAGAGGACGTGAGAAGCTACTACAGGTTGGTGGCAGCACCCCAAAAGAGAGACTCCAGGCCTCTGAGGTTGGTGAAGGTGGTGAATCTGGATGCTGTCAGCTAGGTGTAGTGCCACGGGTCTGGAGCAGGTTCTAGCTTAGCCCTTCAATACTGCAGAAACGGGTGTTTTACCATTATATCGTTGGTCATGTGAGGAAATGCCTAGAAATTGTCACGGTGAGTGCTGCAAGAAAATCTGGTGGAGGGATCAAATCTGTTCATCTTCAGACTAGGAGAATGGTTTAGGAGCTGGGATGGCACTTGTCATTAAGCTGTTGCATTGATCGTTCATGAGAGCGTTTGTAGCTGTTTTTCACAGACAGGGATATAACGACGTAGATGGTAAACCCCACATGGAGGGAGATTTTCCTTGCTCTGAACTAGTAATACTGTGTAAGACTTGCTTGTGTTATGAAACGAGTTATGAATGCAAGTGGGTGCAGCGCAGCTGGAGAGCTTTGTGACGTTTTATAGCGCCTTTACTTCTTCTTGGACGTTTCCTCTTTCCATCTTGATGGTTGGTTTGTTCATTGCTGAAATGGCTGGGGAGGTCGGTGAAGCCTTGTCTAAAGTTGTATTGGCTCCTCTGAAATTCCTTTGGAGTCCCATTATTTAAGCTTATTCAGGCCACTCTGTAAATACTGACGTGTACCAAATTTATGGAAACGAATCTGCATACTTGTTCAGCATGTGTCTGTATACTTACTGATATTTACTGATGCAAACTAAAAACGGAAGAAATAATTTCTGATGAGAAAAGTATATTTAGAGAAAATGGTGTCAGTTTATCTTTTCTAGACATCAAAAAGTGTTTAAAGCAATGTCCTGAAAAAAAGCAGAAGGTTTTACTGCATGGCAAGATAATGTGGTTAGGAAAAATGGTAGCTGAATTTCTAGCTCAAAGAAACTATCTGAAAGTTGTCTTTTTTTTTAATTTGGAAAAAACTTGTCGTTTGGTTGACCTGCAGCAAGGATAATGTAAACATCCAAAGAAATGTTTTTGGCCCTCAAAACTGCAAAACTGGCTGTCAAATGTAAGCAGAATATAAATGGACACAGTGACTTTCTGGCACTAAAACAATAGTCAGATGTTAGTTGTTTTATTCATTAGCATGGCTGAGGTGCACCCTCACCAGAAATGCCCATTTAAATATATATATTTTTTTAATTCAGCTGCTGGGAAGGTTTACAGAAATATTAACTTCCTGCTTGGATTTTAAAAATTTATTGGGACTATATGCAAAATAATCTGTCAACCTGGAGTAGAAGTTTTTTCATGGGAAAAATTTCCCCAGCCAGTGCCAAAGTTAATAAATTACTACAAAAATGGTAAACTCTCCTTTTCAGAAAATGAAGGGATGCCTTACCAGGAGATGTAAAAGGATGCTGTGAATAGAGTTGTTGCTGGATAACATTGTTTGGCTTTGTTCTGCAGATCTCTCTTGGATTTTGCAAGGCCCCTCCTGACCAGCTTCATCATATCTGTGGCCACCGCTCTGCCCCCCTCCCCGGCTCCTCTCTCGGGAGGTTTCTCTAGCTTAGGAGATGGCGCTGGGAAGGTGTTGTGCTTTGGGGGACTCACTGCAGACGGTGAGGTTTAGCAAAGGCAGAGTTTCTGCCCCAAGTCTGAGCTAGTTCTGCACTGAAATAATCGTAAGAGTTTGAAGGGATTATTTAATGACCTAGTCATGGGGTATTTTTTCCCCTAGTTCCATTGTTTAGGATAAATGAAGTGATAGTCATCTTTTTACTAGAGTACTTAATTGCCATGAATTTCCTTGGCTAGACTTCTGAAGTCAAATGAACCTGCGTGTGTTTTTGGAAAGCTTTAAAATAGTCCCCTAAACCAAGAAATGTTTGTCTTTGAGCAGAACTTATTAAAGGAGGTGCTGTGGGGCATCGCCCAGGACCCGGGATCATGCATGTGACGTACTCAAGACCGCTGGCTCGGGGCAGATCTCGGTGTGGTTTCAGCTGCGGTCCATAACTCAAAGCATACCAGCTGGGGTCATCTACCTACTAGGACCAGGCCGTGGAGAAACATCTGTGTCTCTTGCTTTGTGTCTGGAGGTTGGCCGGAGCACACCGGAGGCTCGCACGCTGGTGGGGAGCGAGGGATGCTCGAGGCTGGGTTGCGATGCAGGAGGGTGTGTGAAGTACCTTGGGTGATGTCTTGCTGAGTGCCTGTGGCTTCATTTGGGGAAGAGAAGAGCCCAGCTATTCCAGGCATCTTCTTAATCAGACAGAGCAATTCTCTGAATCCTTCTGAAGGACCTGCGTCTTCCCCCTCCCGGGAACGGGGGGACTGTATGCTGCTGTCTCTGCAGGGCCAAGGGACCGCATCTTAGATTCACTCACGGTTTGAAACAAGCGTTGCCCTTTCTTAAAGGGATTCCCATTTAAATACAGAACTGTGTTGCAAACAGTCAGAGGTTGAAAAGCAGCGTGGCCTCACAGTGGCCTCGTTCGCAGAGCCTGGAATACATCCTGCCAACACATGACTCACGGGACTTGCCTCTCGACTGAAGCTCGCTGCTTGCATTTGTTTGAAGTGCTGCTCTGATCTGCTGTTCCTGTGGGCAGAGGAGTGATTTTCAGTCTCCTTGCCTAGCTGACTAATATGATGTGTGTATTTTTGGAAGGAGTGGGTTTATTTGCTGGAGGGTTGGAGCACCAGCTTCTGTTGCCTAGATGTCAAGTGCTCCCGAGCAGGAACCTTCCTGAGGAATATAACTTTTCCACACACCCCCTGTCACCCCCCGCTTTGCTTTCACATAAACAACTGCAAGAGATTGGGAAGAAGCAGTACTTTCCTTAAAGGTTTTTACATAAGCAAGTTTCTCCTGGTCCTGTGACTGAATGATGTTAATGAGAACATTTGAGAGTACGTTTGCTGTTTGGCTCTGACCTGTGCAGCCATATTAAAGATATCCTGTTTATAATAGCTGTGTCTTTCCACTGCATTGTTCAGCTGGAGGCAGCCCACATGGCTTTTCGTTTGTAAGTATTGTCCTCGGCTCCCCGTCCTTCCTCTCCCGCCAGTGTGAGGGGATTTCAGACGGATTCTCTGGCTCTAAGCAGCGCGATCTATGCTTGCCCTGTGTTTAGTAACTTTTTACCATATAGTAACGAAGAGGGTGCTGTTTTAGCTGCTCTTTTTCCATACTGAAACTACATGACTTCTATTTTTAAGGTGAATTTAAAAACAAAGCAAAAAACCTTTTTTTTTTTTTAATACATACAAGCATAAAATGGTAATCAAGTCAGGTTGCAAAATGGTGTGCTGCTTTCCTTTGTGGTTATGAGCACTATGGCATTCTTGCTGGCTTCATGCATGCTATAATAAATGCGGCTGATTCAGCTATATGCTCGGTGAGCCCACAGGTGCTCCCAGGATTACACATGCAGTTTTCTTGGTGTCACGTTAGACACGCTCTACAGCTCACTGCCTTTCAGCAGAGGACCGTGAGATGAGGCCTCGAGCATCATCTTTCTACCTGGAGAGCAAACAGCAAGTACGCTCCTCTGCTCTGGCAGGGAAAGAAAGAAGGGCTCGGGCTTTTTTGCAAGAACAAGAAAACAGGTTCCTGAAACTTTCCGAATTAACTCCGAACTTTTTCCGAGTAAAGGGAACAGAATGATGTATTTTATATTTAGAGTTAACTACAAATTGTCTTCCATTTTTATTTATTTTCTCTTTGTCAGAAAAAATAAAAAAACCAAAACCCCAAGCCTCAGGCATTATAAAACATCTTATAAATTTAATTGGATCTATGTTGGATTGTGCACATGACCCTTCTCATTATCTGTTCCTGCTTCTGGTACTTATTATGCTTGGGGTTTTGTTCCCCCCCCCCTTTAATCTAAATTAGGTAATTGCTCTGAGGCTATAAACTCTTATCTTCATCACAGGAAGTCCTAGTTTGCATTAATTACCTTGAATTGAAGCAGCGAGGCAACTGAGTTTTAACTGTCTTTAGGGTGAACTTGAGGCTGAACTGAAGTTGTCTTCGGTGGTGTTCTTAATCCCTATTAAAATGTCCTTTTTTGCATTGTAAACATTTCATATGTTTCAATTTCATATGCTCAACAGAGCTCCTTGCACTGTGGTGCTCTTAGTCACTTATTTGCTTGCTACCATAGTATTGATTTATATTATTTGAATGGAACAAGTTGTTGATTCTTATGTGAAGTCTATACCAACTTGAAAATATCAAATCACTGTGCTGCATACGTGAACGCCTCCACCCAGTAAACAGAATAATGGTTACATTCATCCTAATTGTTTATTGATTGATTATATTAAATGGACACAATAGGACCTTAAATCTTTGCTCAGTAGATCTTTGAATGTCTTTTTCAGGAAGCAAGAAGAAGGAAAAGGAAAGGCCAGAAATCTCCCCACCGTCAGATTTTGAGCACACCATCCATGTTGGCTTTGATGCTGTTACTGGAGAGTTCACTGTAAGTATACCTGCCTTGGAGTTGCTCAGAAAACAGCCATGGGTCAGTGCTGTAGTGAAGCTATTGCAATGTTTTAGAATAAAGTGCTAGTTAGTCTTCGTTTTTATCAAAGAAATAATTTTACTGTGTATTTGTACAGCATGCAGAGTAATGAGACTGTGACGTGTTAGTACTTCTGCAGTGTAAATGTCAGATCTGATGCTTTCTGTCACCTGGGAGAGCCTTCCCTGAGAAACCCTCTTCAGTTTACTTTCATTAGTGGGTAGCATTGGTTCTCTTGAGTGCTTTTGTATTCCCAAATGTATTCCTCACATCTGGCTTAATACACCTGAAAGCGGTGGTGTCATGTTGGCACAGTGATTTGTGTGGTGTCACCAATGGACATGTGGATCCCCATTAAAACCCCATCCTACTTGTTCATGTGTTTAAGGCTGTGCGTGTTATGCTTTTTATAGAGGTAAGAAATTTGTCCTGCTTTTTAAAAATCTTTGAAATACTAGAAGAATGCTTAAAGTAGCCTATTTTTTCAGGGAATGCCAGAGCAATGGGCTCGGTTGCTTCAGACCTCAAATATCACGAAGCTAGAACAGAAGAAGAACCCCCAGGCGGTACTAGATGTGCTGAAATTCTACGACTCCAAAGACACAGCAAAACAGAAGTATCTGAGTTTTTCTGCGCCAGGTAAGATCCAAGTGTGTGCAAGACATACTGAAGAGGAGTTGGGTATTTGGAACACAGTCTTCCTCTCTTTCAGAATAATAAATCAGATTCAAATGCTGAAAGAACAAGCTACTTTTCAGTGAAGAACAAATATTTGAAGATGGATTTAAAACTTACTGGAAACTGGCGTTGTCCAGTTAATTTCCTGTTTTAAGTGGAGAGGGGAAGAAATGGAACTGCATAATTCGAAATAGCAGCCAAAATTAACTTTAACAGGCTGTGTTTTAACAGGCTGTGTTTATGAAGCTGGGGCTCTGAGACTGTGATTAATTGGTTTTGTGCTGGAGACCTTGCTCCTCCTGTCTGTGGCTGAAACAGCTATCTGTGAACTTGATGTCACTATGTGGTGACATCAAAGATGCAAAATAAGTTGTGGCTTCTAGATCGGGGGGCTGTGGGGGGGCTGAAAGAATGACTGTCCTACAAACAGATGCAGTTTTACCTAGTTTTTTTCCAAATTATTTCTGAAAATAGCTTAGTAATAAGGCTTTATAATTTTCTCATCCTTGATTCAAGATACTACTAAGGGAAGAGAAATACCCATTTGATCCTGATTTCACATCTCAGTAAGACAGGACACATAAGTGTGACGAGCAGTGCTCCATTTGGAAAACTGTGTGTGGGTACTCAAGCGAGGTGAAGAGCAAGTTGGGAAGTGAGTGGGTTTGCCTACCCTTAGGAGAGGATTTTAGAAACTTATAGCTTCTTTCTGCATGGTCTTACAGTGCAGTATTGGTTTCTCTCATTTGTGACCATGAAATTTTGCTTTCTGAGAGGTGAAAAAAAATCTCCAAAGCGGTCTGTGTTCTTTCCTCTGTAAAGTTCACTTTTTCTTATTTTTCTGACGATTTTATGTATTCTGCTATTTGTCCTATTTAGAAAAAGACGGTTTCCCTGCAGGAACACCAACGGTGAGTGTGTTTTCTATTCTTTATATCTTCTTAGGCGTTTACAAGTTCAGGTCTTCTGTATTTGCTATATACTGAATCTTGCAGTATGAAACAAAATGAGAATTTTTTTGTGGAATAAAAACATAAATTGGGGTGTCAAGAGAGCATATTTCACTGGAACAATAGTATTTGAGTCTCGTAATAAAATGTAATAGGGCACTTAAACCACTCTACCTATCCTTTTCTTTTGACATCAGGAAGAATTCTTTTATCTTCATGTGGAGGGGGAAAAAAAAAAGCAAGTCTTTTAATACTGTGGGGGAGACAATTTTGGTTTTGTTTTTTTTTTTTTAATTTTGGTAAAAATGCAGACCAATGCCAAAGGTTCAGAACCATCAACAGCTGTGGCAGATGATGATGACGATGATGAAGAAGCTCCTCCTCCTGTTATTGCTCCACGGCCAGATCATACAAAATCGGTGAGCAGCTGTAAAATTTACAGTGCAGACCTGCATGTCTCAGTATTGCAGAACTTCTTCTACTTCTGTTTCCTAGCAAAGTGTTATATTTGTGAAATTAGCTGTTTTAAGTTTTTAGGGAAAAGTTCTGGTTTTTTATTTGAGTTTGCTAAGAAAATGCCTAATTTCTGGATATCAGGTGGATCCTGATATCCAGAAATCCTGAAGTTAATGCTGATTTGTTTGTTGGCTTGTGTTGAAGGTATCCAGTTATGCTTACCCTTCAACCCAACATGTGAGGAGGAGCCTTTTTAGTCCTAAAAAACTATAGCTAGTTTCTGAAACTTTACACAGTACGGTGGTACAAGTGTAGTGTATTTGATTTTCTTTATTTTATTTGATTGCAGTGTGATAGCCTTACCAAATATACTACCTCAACCCAAAACAATTCAAATTTAATATTTGAAAGCTTATTTCACTCACAAAGTCATCAGCATTACATGAAAAGTTAAATGCTTAAGAAGTTGTTCATTAAGTTTTAGTGTAGTCGTCCTGAACTACACACCTTGTTAATAATGTCCATGGGATCCCACTTACTCCAGCTCATTCTTTTGACTGTGGTAGGTGCACATTTTGCCACTCTGTTGCCCACTTATTCTTGCTTCAGGAATGCAAATATGAATTGTGTTTATTTGTCAAGTGATACTGCTTATAATTGCCCACTCTGGGTATGCAGACATATAAAATGTGACAGGTCTACAGTTTGATATTTCTAGAGTAGCTGCATATGTCTGTGAACAGCTCAGGAGGAAATTAAATAAAGCTCAGAAAATCCCCTAAATTGGGGGCAACTGGGAAATTTCTGAGAGTCTCATGCGAAGCATGAATCTTTCTCCTTTAGATCTTAGTAGTAGTTGATCTCGCTATAATAGTGATTTCTGTTCTGTTAACTAGCATGGGTTATAAAGAATAAGCAGGTAGAAAACCCACAAAACGTCTGTGGAAGTTAGAGTTAATCTCCTAGCATCCACTCTGTTCAGGAGGTGCCTGGGTCTTTCTTTCAGAGGTCAGTAAGGTTGCCAGCGTCTTGACTTACTGGACTTTGACGTTTCTCAGGTCTAATTTCTACCTCCAACCTGTTATGTAAAATGGTGTTTAGGAATCTTTGAAGAACTGTGATTGTTTTCAACCGAAGGTCAATGATTGCAAAGAAAATGCTCAGGTAAATGGTCTCTCTTAACAGATTTATACACGGTCTGTAATTGACCCCATCCCTGCGCCAGCCAGTGACACTTCTGTTGACAGCGCGACGAAATCAGGTGATAAGCAGAAAAAGAAAACCAAAATGTCGGATGAAGAGATCATGGAAAAACTACGTAGGTGCTTCTTATTTCAGATAAACAAAGGCTTTAGGGCTGGGGGAGGAATATAAAGCTTTTGCCCTCATCCTTATTTTTGTGTAAGGGTTGTGTGAATAATGTGCTTGATTGATTTTGTGTCAGATAGTAGCTGAGTGCGCTGCATTCAGAAGTTTTGCCGAGTTATATGCTTCAGATCCTTATTGGGTAAAAAAAATGCAGAACGTTTTTTTTTTTTTTGATTGGAGTTCAGTTGTGATAATGTCATCTGCGTGTATAATGCAACCATAGTAACACAAAATAGTTTCTGCTGTTGCTTGTTCCATAATCACCTTGAAGATAATTTTTCACCATATTAATATTCCTGTGCTTAAGTTGAGAACTGACTGGTTTCTGGACTAGGCTAAGCTAATGGATTTGCCATAACCTCATACTGGGTTTTGCTACACAGAATACTATCATTAAATTGAGATATTAGGGGAAATAGCATGATCTGTCTCGTTAAGAGTATGACCTAGCATAATGATTGTCTGAAGTTGGGCCATTTGCGACTGGAACTGAATCAGGAAGCTTTGGCTGTTCGTGATCAGCCTTTACTACTTGAGCTGACCCAGTCTTGGAGGTATCTTGTCCAGGCCAGCCCTACTAAAGGAAGACAGTGGGATTGACTTTTTTTGGTGGTGTTTTTTTTCTTTTTTTTTTTTTTTTAGGCACTATTGTGAGCATAGGAGATCCCAAGAAAAAATACACCAGATATGAAAAAATTGGGCAGGGGTAAGTGTTCACGCCAACTTTTATTCCCAGTGAGCCAGTGTAAAAAGCGCTGTACTGTTCTCTGTCTGATGCTGTCACATAGCCACCACTTACTGAAGCAGGCAGAAATATTGGCTATATTAAGCAGTGATAAACAGACGGTGAAGGCTTTACACATTGGTGGAAATTTTGAATTGTGTCTTTTAATGCAAAACCATAACTCCGTAACTTCTCTCTGGGTGTATCTAGTCCTCTCCTCTCCCGCTAAGATGCGTTCATCCGTTTTGTAATATTTCCGCTGAATAGCATGAGGGCACGTCAGAAGGCTTTCTGTGTGCTAAGCTAACAGTACTGCCTCGACTAAGTTATTCTTCTAGTGGTCCTCTGAATCCTTCTGAGAAAAAAGTCTACACAAGTTCTAGCTTTTCCAGCTTTGATTATATGTATGCCTAACTCCTACTGTATGCTTTCCAAATAGGTCTGTGTGCGTTTGTGGGCGGGCTTCCCCTGGGGGAAAATGAAAAGCAATACCTGCTACAGAACGGGCTGCCCAGCTTATCTGATCATAGGAAGCAGCACAAGCTCTGGGGGCTTAGACATCCTGAATGCAGGAGGCACAGCTGGTGTCAGAAGAGAGCGTCTTTGCAATTAGTTTGTTTTGTGTGAACTGACTGGCATTTCTATGATACCATTTACTTTTAATAGCCTTCTTTTTGATAAAGCTTTTGCAATATCGAAAGCTGACACAGTTTTGCGTTTGTGATTTGTCTGTTCGCGTGCATGTTTGTTACACAGAGAGATGCAACTGATTGTAACGATTTTCTTTTTCTTCACAGGGCTTCAGGTACAGTTTTCACAGCTATTGATGTGGCAACGGGGCAGGAGGTAAGATTTCTGTGCTCATTGCAATGAAAATACTTTTTCTGTACAAATGTTCTTCTGTAGGTGGCCAAAATGATTTGACCAGATTTCTTTCTGTGGCTCCCATCTCTGCTATCACCTCTCAGAAGAATGTCATAGTCATTTGTAACAGTGTGTGCCTTGTTCTGTAGTAATCAAATGATGAAAGCTAAAAATAGAGTTTTGCTTTCCAGTGAAAAGCAGAGGGATTGAGGTGTTCCAGAAGTGGGTTTTGAAAACAGTTTATCCTTGAAGAGTTGTGGGCAATGGTGTCCTGCATTTTCAGAAATAAAACTTTGTTTAGTCTTTGCACACCCGTTCTCTAGTCCTGTCTCAGTAGAGGTGATGGATGCGCCTATCTGTATGGAAACAGCTTGCCCCATATGGTTCTTTGTTGTAGTTAGAATGCCTCCTCCACATCCTACTCTTTGCTTTTACTCCTGGGTGTCTCCAAACCCACCTGGTGAAGTTGATGACATCAGCAGTACTCTGCATGCTTGTCATCCAGTGGTCACCTCTGGTTCCTGGGACTAAAATGTTAGGAATTATTTGCTTCTCTTTAAATTCAGATTTCCTTAGTTTTCCTTTATACGTCTGCAAGTAGCCATTCCTTAGGTCACTGATAAGTAATCGCCCTTTCAAAGTAAGTACGTTTACCAGTTCTGTAGTGGAGCACCACATCTCAATAAAACACAAGCCTTTCAATCATCTCAGTATGTTGTCTCTTAATTTGCTTTCTACATACTGCAGTACTTCAGTCCTCTTACATGAAGTAAATTTTGTAGTCCAGTTCCTTTCTTAGACCTCCTCTGCGTCTTGTGAGGCAGGTGGGCTAACAGTTGATTGCTTGCAGTCTTCATGGATTAAACGGATGCAGTACTCTGGCTTCCTCAGTGCTTAATATCTGAGGATAGAACTGGGTCTGTTCAGCGTTCAGGGAGAAGGCCAAAGGAGGATTTTATTGCTGTTTTCTGCACCGTAATGGGAAGGTGTAGAGAATATGGAGCTAGGCTCTTCTTAGAGCTACACAATGACAAGGCAAGAGGTAATAGACAAAAATTGCCATAAGAGAAATTCTGGTTAGATATTAGAAATTTTTTTCCCTCACAGTTAGGATGATCAAACATGGGGCAAGAGCCCAGAGAGGTTGTGGAATATCTGCTCATTGAGATCTCCATTCAAAACTCAGTCGCACAAGATCCTCAGCAACCTGCTCCATGTTGGCTGTACTTTAAGCAAGGGATTGGACCGGATGACCTCCAGAGGTTCCCTCCAATCTTAGTTATTTTGTGATTTTGTGCCACAGGTTCTCTTCTTTTAATGCCCTTGGCAATACGATAACAATCGTTTCTACAAGTTTATATTGGTTCTTGTGTTTGGTTTTGGACTCGTGGGTATGTTGTCTTGTAAAACTCCAAACTGCCTCCTCAAAGTATTGTAGCTGACATAACTGCGACAATTCTCCTCCATTTTAAAGTCTGGAATACTTGTCCTGGTTAACTTATTTCCTGGACAAGATAGGTCTTTATCTTCCCTTTTCTCTCTGGGATAGTTCATTGCCTTAGTTGCTTTGAGAGGAATTCCTTCTGCCTCCCAGCATTCCTTATACCCAAACACTAATTTGGTCAGAATATAGAAAACCGAACTGCCTTGCCTTGCATTGGAAGGCTTATACTGTCTCTTTTAGTTGCTACACGATTCTGTTCTGCTTTAGGCCTGTTGATATGAAATTGGGCAAGTATCTTTTCATCTCCTGAATGTTTTGTTTGCTGTCTGTTCTGGCCTTTGTTATTGTTTGTGTATCTTTTCATCTGCAAGGGGATGATGTTGGCTATGGGTGCAAGCTGTATGCTCATCAAGTTGCGTTCTTTTAAGTTGTATGCTAATAAATAAATAACTTGCCAGCTGCAAGCTGTGCTAAACTCCTTTAATCCTGTTACAGAATTTCTTCTAACTTTTCACTGTATTAAGAATGACTGAAAGGTTTTCCTACTCAGGTTTGAGTGATTGCTGTTTTGTCTTACTCAGGTTGCTATTAAGCAGATAAACCTGCAGAAACAGCCCAAGAAGGAGTTGATTATTAATGAGATCTTGGTAATGAAGGAGCTAAAGAACCCCAACATAGTCAACTTCCTGGACAGGTAAATGCAGACAGCTGGCTGATTCCTCCATCCCCAAGGGTTTCAGAAGATTATAACTTGATATACATACACAGACCCGGACTTCGTGTACCTAAGGGTCTTATAAGCAAATGAGACTGTATTTGGACTGTCATCTGAAAAAGAAGTCATCTGTTATAGAGAATGGTCTTGATTCAGTAAGAAGGCTTCTTCTGTCACGAATGCAGTGCTACATGTAGTTGGGGATCAGTGGTGGACAAGAGCACAGCTGGAGCAGTGCTTGTGTTGTGCATGAGATATGTAGGGTGTTATCCTGCCTGTTCAGGTAGTAAGAAGTACGCAGCTTTTATTGTCAGCATTTACATTTCAGGCTACCTTCCAGAGATTAACTTTCTTTACTGTTTGTCTTGAAGTGCTTATGAATCATTTAATTGACCAGCTCTTATCAGCCATTTTTCAGTTCTTGATCTCTTGATGGCAAACGGGCATGCTTTTCATTTTCTGTTTGTAGTTACCTCGTAGGAGATGAATTGTTTGTGGTGATGGAGTATCTAGCTGGAGGCTCACTAACAGATGTGGTCACAGAAACATGTATGGATGAAGCACAAATTGCTGCTGTTTGCAGAGAGGTGAGTATTATAGTTGATGGGTAGAGGAATGAAGGTGCACTTTATTCCCCTAGGTTTTATGGTACACTTAGGTTAGGACTAATTGCAACAATTGCCGTTGGAGCCATTGAATTAAGAAGAATGAATGATACTGAGAACAGAAATCAATATTAAAATTGCAGAAAATAACAAAATGAGTTTAACTTAGTAAATTGGGTGTTTGCAAGTTGTAGCACAGAAGAGCTATGGGTGTTTGGGAATGTTAGGTGATGGAGCAAATAAAGATTTTGGTTTTGGTACCTGGATTGCCTAGCCCTGCTGACAATGTTAACAGAAAGATATTAGTAATGTGGACTGAAGTTCAAGGAAGAGCAATGAAGGAGTTTAGCAGCTGGAAAGAATGTCTTTTTTAACTCGGACTAAGGAAGAATATTCAAAGGCACTAAAAAGAAAACACAGTATTCATATATAGGTAATGTAGAAAGTAGAGATGTGAACGTATTTAAAAAAATGAAAAAGAAAAAAGCCTGAAAGCTTCGAGTGTTTTCCAGAAGGAAGAAGGCGAAGTCTGTTTGCTTAGAGTGTGAAAGTGTTTCTGATGAAACAGGAATACTTTAAGAAACATGTACTAAAATAAAGATGTAGACTATTCCTTTCTCATTTTAGTAGTTCTCATAGTGTGTGAAATCTATAGTTCTGTGACAGTTAAGCTTTCTTTATGGATTTCTCAGAAATTCTCCAGAAGATTGTAGTTGGAATAATTTTAAGATTGCAGTAAGATTTCAAATGGAAGAGTTAAAAATAGCTGATGTCACAGTGGTTTCTGCCCTGAGTCAGAATGCTGGCATCCAGCTCAAGCTTGATTTATTACGGGAGAAGGAGAAGTAGTTGTATTATCTGCTGTGCAGGAGAAACTTAGGCTTTTAAAAACCCCATTTGACTACATCAACATGACATCTGCTTTTGAGTCACCGAAAGGGAGGGGATGGAAAGCAAACCGGTACATTAACGTGTATGGACATGTAATGGTTTCATGAGAAATCGGAGCTGGAAGCAGAGAACCGAAAGTAACTATTTACTGCAATAGTAATTAACTTTTCTGAGGAAAAAGTCTAATATTGAACTATTGTGCTTCATTAAAACTCTGCTGCCCAGTGTGTTAGATGTACTTCATTCTGCAAATCAGAGCCGCTTTGCTAAAGCAATGAAGACACAAAAAACTCACTGGGGACTACATCCATGCCAAGTTGCAAATGGTAAATGTTCTGCTTATATTAAAAGAGAAAAATCCTACAATTTTTTTTTTTTTCCTTTTATTCTCAAATAGCAAAAGTAAATTTCATTATGTTTTTAGGCAAGAACTTAGAAACCTACACAAAATCAGTATTGGTGACTTTCATAATGAAGATGTTTTACAGCCTTCACTGTAGAAGTTGCGTGCATGTTGAGAATGAAGTCTTACCAATTCGTCTTGGTGAGACTTCAGGCTAAAAAGCTCTCACTTAATCCTTTATGGTTCCTCTGTAGAATTTGTGGGATGTACCAAAATTAACATCTGGGATTTCTGAGAGCATCTTGGGTGATGACTGGGTGATGAGGAGTTGAATTTGTGGGTTTGTTAAGATAGCAGAGAAGCTCCATGGTTAAATTATTTTTGACTTCATGAAGTCTGGAGAGTATTTTTTAGCACAAGAGCTTCCTCTGCTGGTTATTTTAAATAATACCTGTTATATTTTTGCACTTAGCACTGGCTGAGGGTGTAAGCATTGCTTTTGAATTTGTGTTCACATACACAAATTGTGTTTCCATATGCTGAATATTTTTTTTTCTCCCATCCAGTGCTTGCAAGCGCTTGAGTTCCTACATGCCAACCAGGTCATCCACAGAGACATTAAGAGTGACAACGTGCTGTTAGGAATGGATGGATCAGTTAAACTAAGTGAGTACCAGATAATTGTTTCAATGTTCTGTTTTCTCTTTCCCAGTAAACTTTGACTCGGAGAGTGTAAATCTGTAGAAGGAGAGTTGGCAGGGAAATTTGAGGTGATTTTTTTATTGACTATAAGTAATAGAAATTCATTCTGTGTTATAAAATGTGTATCTCGCAGGTAGCAGGTATTGAAATTCTGAGGGCTCTAAGACTAAGGCTGTGACCGTGTTAGACTGGAAGGATGTTGAAACAAACCTGTTGCCACATGAATACGTTGGTGAATATGAAGTAACGGGCACCATACAGTGAAGCAAAGATGCGAATGATTGCAAGAGAAAAGTTGCAGCTAACTGCAGTTGCTTTGTTAGTCTCTCCAGGTTTTCATGACTTGCTTTTAATGTTTTGCCCTTTTCATTAGAAGGTCACTAACAAGAAAATTGTACATATATGCAGTCTAGTCTTATGCTGCACCTGTACTGGGTCTCCTTTTCTTGGACTGAAAGTGTAACATTCTTTAATTAATATAATCATGAAATGACAAAAGAAACTACTTGCTTTTCAGGTAGTTTTTATGCATGCATGGACTTGTGTACAGTAAGTCAGCTTCTGGTGTGTGTAAACGTGTGTGGCAATAAAAAAATGTGAAACCACTTGAAGAAGCTGTCAGAACTGTTGAGAGAGAGGCGCATTATCTGACTTCTTGGTATGTAGGAATGTGCAAAGCATAAAGCGACCAAAGAGTTAAGGGATGGTGTTTTTACAGTGGGGTAGGAATTTGAAATGCCGTGAAAATGTATCTCAGCAATCTTAGTCTAGATGGTTTGCAGCCTCATATTGGTTATGAGATGGAGTGTGAAGAAAGATTAGGAGTAACCTGATTTGCTTACCAGCATTGTTGGATGCACTGCTTGCTTGAATAGGAGGTTTTATTTTTTTTTTTAAGGGTGTGATGTGTTTGTGCACAAACTGTGTGGATTCAGAGGCTGAAGATAAGTCAGTAGTTACAATAGAGGATGTGGCTGAGAAGAGTTAGCTGGAGAAGGCTCAAAAATGCAAGAGCTGTCAAAGCAAAGCATAGTAGCAAAAGGACAGGGTTAGCAGCCTATGTAAAGAAGCAGCGGCCCCAGGAGATTGGAGGAAGATGAGGAAGAAGGAGAGACAGGAGAAAACGGAGTCAGCCATAAAAATGTCCTATATGAAGGGGAGGTATATTGTAATCAGTGTTAAGACTAGCTCTTCTTTGGCTGTGTGATTATAGACCTTCTACCAGTTGTTTAGGGTGGAGGGTGGAAGAAATTGCATCTTCTTTTCAAGCTCTTCCCCTTCTGTGGGAGAGTCTGGCTTCTGGGAGACTGGTACAGGAGAAGTGAGAGATACCAGTCTGCCTGTCACCACGACATACCTACACACGCTACTGGTGTGTGAAACTCTGAAACTGGGTTCTGCATCTTGCCTGCCTTTTCGCTCCTTGCTGGTGGCACGGTGCTGAAGGCCTCGTTGGTAGGTCAGGAGGCATACACTGCTGCTGTTCTCTGGTGTGTTCACTGAAATAAGCTGTGCTTTGAGTCGAGTATGACACCTTGATAAAGGCCAAGAAGTGCTGGCGAGGAACTCAGTGACTTGTATAGGTTTGATTTTTTTTTTGTTGGTTTGTTTTTTGCTTATTTTAAGGCAGCGTTTTGACAATCAGGGTGGGGGTAGTTCTTTGTTAAATTGTCCTCTTGGTACAACTTAGCACTTTCATGACTGTGGCTCTTTTGTTAGCACTGCTTGGCATAACACTTTCAAAATCAACTCGAAATTTTAAATTCTCTCTCTCTCTTTCTCTTTCTCTCTCTCTCTCAAACTTAGTGTCAATGATAAGGTAATATCTGTCTCCTGCCTTAACTGTGTTCTTATTGATGCTTTACATGCCTGGGAAGTGGGAGTGCTGCAGCTGGATAAAGTAACATGATGGAACATGCATTGCTGCTGCACCTGAAGGCTATAGGAATAGGTGACTTTTCTTGTTTTCTTGAGTGTGGTTGTTCTCTTCAGTAGTTACCTTGTGGAAAGGTTTGTTTGTCCAGGTTCCTTCTGCTGAGTGCGTGCTGAGTAGCACTTCACTTTTCTGAAGCCTTGTTTCCATGTCTCTGTCAGCTGTAGTACCTGTATTTGATGGCCGAATTGCTGTGAAATGTTGAACTCGATATAAATAAACAGAATAAAATCTGTTTAGCAGGGCAGAAGCTATGGTTTGTGGATTTTTTTTCTACTTCAGGCTGTATAATATACCATGTGCAGAACACTTGCCTTCTGTGTTCTGCTTGACTACTTTTTTTGGCTCTTACCAGACTAGGATTCTTGAAGGAAGGACTAGGCAAAATACTGTTCTTCTGCGGGGTAATACTTGTGTCCCTTTTCCAGAGGACAAAAAGCCTTATCTTCATTCCACGGAATTCTGCCCTGCTTAAACACCTTAAGGTTTTGTATCTATCTTGCACATTGGGTTTTGTAATATGGAGAACGGGGCAGGGGGGAAGGAGACATCCCCCCCAAGCCCCTCTCAAATGTAGAGGAGTAAAATATATGTGTAGTAATAGAGAGGTCTTCTAGGAAGCCCACTTACTTGGGGTGCACCAATTTAACTTTTTAAAATTCTGTTATCCTACAGCCGACTTTGGTTTCTGTGCTCAGATCACCCCAGAGCAGAGCAAGCGCAGCACTATGGTTGGAACTCCTTACTGGATGGCTCCTGAAGTGGTCACACGGAAAGCATACGGCCCTAAAGTGGATATCTGGTCTCTGGGCATCATGGCTATTGAGATGGTGGAAGGAGAACCCCCGTACCTCAACGAAAACCCCCTGAGGGTAAGAAGCCCAGATGTGGCTAGAACCGTTTGCGGGTGTTTACCATACGAACGTTTTCAGTTCATTAATAGTACCTACATTAAAAAGAAAATGAAACGAAAAAACCAACAAGCTTCAGCAGTGCAAGAAAATTCCTCCAAAAGGAAGACAGCTGTCTTGAATTTGTAGTCAGCCCTACCCTGAATTTTTCTGTTTAGAGGATGAGTACCTGCTTGTAACTAAAACACTGGAGTTTGAACTCAGTCTTCTGTGATAGTTTAGGAGAAGTAAATCCATTAGGTTATGAAAAATGCTGCTTGTGTCAGAATCTGATACTTTCTTTGCCAAGGTAAGTATCTGTGGCCAAAAGATTTTGAATGTTATTTTGCTACTAGCAAGAATAGGTCATGACTGCCTATAATTGTGGCATTTTTACAGTTTTTCGTCTCATCAGGGAGAGGAGTAGCCTGCAGAGCCCTTTCTCATCTAGACTAAGGGATTGCTGCTAGGCCGGTCAGTTTGGCATCTTTTAAAGATTTGGCTTGGTTATACAATATTTGTCATTTTACAGGCTTTATATTTGATAGCAACTAATGGCACACCAGAGCTGCAGAACCCCGAGAAACTGTCCCCAATATTCCGGGATTTCTTGAACCGATGTTTGGAGATGGATGTAGAGAAAAGAGGATCAGCCAAAGAATTGCTACAGGTGAGAGTCAACTTCTTCTCACAGCCTGAGATCCAGAAGCCGTGAGTAAGGTCAGCCTGTGATAAACCGCACTGTAGACTGGCACTCTCTTTTTTGTGGTTTCTTCTGAGGACTCTAGTGGAGAGCAGTTGGTAGGAACTACAGGCATCAAAGATTGTACTCTGAAGTCTTTCCATCAGTAGTCTGTGCCTTCATTTTGCCACTGCTAAAGCATCCAGCAATTTACAAACTTACTGTAACAGAGCCATTGAAGTGAACAGAATGGGACCGAGAGAAAATGTTTGAGCGGGAAACCTCTTTTAGTGAATTATTGGAAAAGGAAAGGCCTAGGTTCTTTTGGGATGAGGAGGAATGATTATCAGGCTTGAGGTGCTCTGGATCTGTCCCTTCAGGAGCTGGGCACTGACAGCATTTGCATTACTTTTCATATCTCGGAATGAAAAGGGCTGTGTAGATATATGGCTTCTACGGGCTTTTTAAACCGTGTCTTTCACTAATTGACTGTGTTTCTCTCTTCCCGGCAGCATCCCTTCTTGAAACTGGCAAAACCTCTGTCTAGCTTGACGCCACTGATCTTGGCAGCCAAAGACGCAATGAAGAGTAACCGCTAACATTACTGCCACAGCCTTCATCCTTTTTTTTTTTTTGTTTGTATTTTACAAATCTTTATAATATATGAAATTGTTACACTTCTGGGGGGAGGGAAGGGATTTTGTTGGGGGGGGAAACGTCTGCAAAAGGGAAGAAACTCTCATCCAGAAGACACCCAAAATAGATTGTGGTGACTCTAGTGATCCCTGTCTGGGGTCCAGAAGGAATTGAGGACTGAATTACTGGCCTCTTTTTTTTTTTTTTTTTTTTTCCCAGACAGCCCAGAAATGCCACTTACTGTGCCCAGGGTTTTAAAGGTTTTTAACGACTTTGCTGTAACAGCTCCCATTTGTTGTACCCTTCTGGGTACTTTCAATACTTGAATGACAGATTCAAGCTTTCAGAGAGCAGTACTAATTTTACCTGCTGATCTCTTTCACTCCCCTCTTTCTCCCCTCTACCTGTTTACTTTTAAATCACTCTAGTAAGCTCCCATATGACTCGATTCACGGCAAGTGTGACAAATGTGAAGGTACATCTTGCCCCTCATTTCTTTTACGGATTAGCTGTTACTGTACTGTAGAATCGACAACTTGGCTACTTAAGAAATCGTAATGTATTGAGACGTTTTGCTTTTTAAGATGAATATGGAGAGAGGGGGAAGAGAAGTATTCAGCTGTTTCTCATATGCCTGTGCTCTGTGGACTTTTAATCAAAGATGTGGCCTCTTTGTAGAAACTTAATGATTGGTCAAGTCTTTGGATGTCGGTTTATGGATATGTAGGTAGGGGTCAGATACTTTATTTATGATCAAATGATCAGCTATAGTCAGGGCAAGAAAAAAAATTCCAGCTGTCTTCCTGTCTGCTCTTTTTTTCCCATTAGTCTTGCTGGCCAGAAGCTTAAGGGATAATGTGCTTGGTGCAGTGGGTGGTTCAAAAACATGTATTGTATCTGTGCTCTGTCTTGGGCTTTGGAAGTTATGCTGGTGCCTTTGACTTTTTTATTTTACATTTCCCTTCTTTGTATCAAATACATTTTTGTATATGTTGTAATTTTTTTCCCCAAGCGAATAATGCATCAACCTATGGAGTTGTCAGAATTTAAGTATTAGAGCTATTTTTTCCAGTTTTGTATGTGCTCCATTTGTACTGATGAAATCGGAAGAACAAATAATCAGATCTGAGGACACTGAACATACAGGATTTTTAAAATATGATTCAAACAGAAGATTATGAACACCTGGAAATGCCAAAGCACTGTTCTGAGAAGACAAAGGCTGAGAGGGGAGAACAGTGCCATCAGACGTTCATGGGGCTTATTTGACCGGCTAGTTCGAGGCTGAGGAGACGTGGTGTGTCACACTGATCCTTTCTCACTAAAGACATTGGACCAGCTAGAATGGCTGAGGTCAAACGTTCAATGCAAGAAAAAGTGCCTCCCTCTGAAGGACAGTGAGCAACTTGAGCAGTTGAGTTCTTGGGGTGTTACCAGGGGCAAGTGTAGAAGAGCCTGTGTCCCGGCTTCTTCTAGCGCTACTGTCTATGCATTTCAACCTCCCCAACAGTTTAACGAAGAGCCAACTGTCGTTACAATGTGCCAAACGATTCTGTGAAAGAATAACCATTACTTTAGTGGGATTTTACTGCATTCCCAGTGGGGCAGGACCTGTGACGGATAGGGGATGGCTGGGTATGGATGGAGGAACCTGAATAAAAATTTTTTGCACACTTTTACAAACGTTGCTGGCACAAGATAGAAGTCATTTTCAGATAATTTCGGTTTTTGTATAGCAGTAGAGCTAATTATGTTTTGGGGACTGGTAGCCAAGGTATGACAAAACCAACTTCCAGCCGAGAGCGGCCGGCCAGGACAATGGAGGCTATTTGTGTTGACGATGGAGGGGGAGCGGGGCTGGGGTCTCGCAGTGTCTGCTGCGACTCGCTAGCTGCTAGGAATCGGTGTGGTACCAACAACGTGCCTTGTTGTGCAGGGCGCTGCAGTGTCGCAGTTCAGCTTGCGTTCTGCTCTTGAGTGGCAGTCAAAATTTATGTCGGGTAAATTAGGTTAACTGCTCCATCACAGGAGTAAATCCCTCTAGCTACAAGCGTAAGAATAGTTACGGTTTTAAATTCAAGGAAGTGTCTCATTCCAGGCAAGTAAATCTAGATGCGTTTCCCAGGCAAAATGTACTACGAGCCACGGACACTGTAAACGCTGTAATGGCGATGCCCGCGGCCGGAGTGCCTCTGGCTTCCTGATCAAATGAAGTAGCGAGGAAGCTTGGCTGAGAAAAAAAACCTGTCGTGCTGATGATTCCCTCTTTGTCCGTTGCTGGCAATGGACTTTGTGAAACTCCTTGTGCCAGAGTTAAACGGGGAGCTTTTCTTTTTTTCTTCTTTCTTTTTTTTTTTTTTTCCTTTTTTTTTTTTTTTTTTGGATGGCACAATCTAGATAGTAAGATAACTTGCAATAAATTTAGGGTTTTTTTTAAATAGAGAAACATGAAATCATAAGTAATTTTAACTTATTCACTTTTATTGATCAATGAGAATTTTTTAAAACATATATTACAAAATTTGTCCAATTTAGTCTACTTGGGAGATGATTTCCAAACTTTCAGCCATCTTGGCACACAAAACTTGGCCCAATCCAGAAGTTACCAAAACATATCTCGGCGCTTGCTGTGTGACCTGGAATGGTGTTTAGCTCTGAAGTCGAGAAGTGTCCGCATCTCCCCTTCCCCACACAGCAGCTTTACTGTTAGGTGGTGAGGTTTGTCACCCCCCGCTGCCAGAAATCAGGGCCAGAGATGGAGCTGGCAGAAGAGGAGAGCCAGGAGAGGGTTGCCGTGCTGTGCTTTTGTGTCTTAGTGGGTCAGGCATCGCTTTTCTAATGATGTCAGCTGGATGTGTCTGCAAGATTAAAAAATGCAAGCCGTGGTTTTTTCCCCCGAAGGGAGCAGATTAGCGTCCTTAAGACTTGCTGCAGGGCTGTTCATCTCTGCTGTATCACTAGGGCAGGCAGAGACCAGCCAGAGTTTGAGCAGATGATGGTAAGGGAAGGATTGCGTCTGAAAGTGCTGGGATTTGCTCTCTCTTGGGTGCCGGCACGAGATCCTGAGTCAGATTCTAATCAAACATGCATGTGAGATATGAAGTGTAACGTACAATGGTGTGGTTAGTTGGGTATATGGAGCCAGGCAGCTTATAGCTGAGTTGCAAGTGTGCAGGGAATGTGTGACTCCTGGGATTTTCTTGTTATCATAGAATAAACCAGACTTTTCGTTAAAAGCAACCATGGCGTTGGGAATGTGCACTTTGACCTGCCTTAGGTGTTAATGAGACTAATTGTAGGCTTCCCCCGGCTCTCCGGTGCAGGGAGGTGCAAAAGGTGTGGCTAGAGCAGACGGGAGAAGCTGGGTCCCTTTGTCGGAGGGGTTGGCGGGTGGGCTGGGGAGGGAGCAAGAAGGTTGCTAAGGGTCTCTCCAGCTGGAGTTGAATAAATAAATGTCTCTGGTCCATTTTTCCCTCTGTTCCCCACGCTGTCAATGGAAATGGAAGTAGGTGCAAGCTTTCTTTTTATTTTTTTAACTGTCTTCAGATTTTAATGTTGCCTTTTGTGTAATTTAATCCCATTATGTTATTTAATTGTTACTGCAATATTAACTACTGTATTTGTTGACATTGTTTAATAACTGTTCTTTCAGGGCTAGAAATAAACTTTTAAAAAACATTTGGTTTTTTTTCCCCCTTCCCCGTCATGAGTTTATACCTTCTAAGACAACAGTAGCTGGAAAGAGTACATGTTTGGATGTCTTAATGAGATTAACAGAATGTATTTGTTTGTAATTAAGCTTCTTATGAATGCTTTAATTATGATGGATATCATTTTATGCTATACTAGCCTGTCCTGTTTCCTTTCAAATTTTATTACTCACCAGTGTCTGTACCAACCTCCTGATAACCGCAAGCTTTCCTTGCCACCACGCGCTGCTGGCGGATGGTTATACCTCCCGCAAAATGCTCCAGATCACTGACGGGAGGAGAGCAGCCCTGAAACACCCTTTTTACCCACCGTGGAAGAGAGATCCATTGCTCTTCTTGCAAAGGGAGCAAAGCAAAGACCAGCCTAGTTTGTCACAGTCGCATCTTCCACCGTTCATTTGCTGCAAGGTAGCCTTTTGGTAGTGACTGGGGTGGGACCGATGGGCCAGTAAACTCTGATCGTGGCACTATGATGGTGTTCCAGTAACTATTCCGAACAAGACTGCTTTATTTTGCACCGTGAATATCATCCAGTATCCTGCATATAAACATTATGGCACAGGAGACGCAGGGAATGAGCTGTCCTGGTGCCAGCTTGGAAGAGGCTGCTCCTGGTTCTGCACCATCCCCGCTGCTCAGCGTTTGACCAGCAGAGCCGGACAGGGCGAGGAGGTCAACAGCTCGCCTAGGACTTGGGGCGAGATCGGTGGTGCCTGCGGTGGGCTGCGGAGTCTCGCTTGTGTTTCTCATTGAAACGACAAAAATGCTGTGGCGTGTTGGCGTGGCAGTCTAGCTGAAGAAAAGGACATCTAAACGAATTTACTTTGGGGTTGAGACCGGTTCAATTGAAATCCAGATGAAGTTTCTGTCTTGGTTGTGAATGTCAAGGACTCACCGTGTTGTGCGTTTCCCGTGTGTTATTGGGAAATCATCTCTTCCCCTTTCTTGCATGTTGTACAAGCTTTGCTCATACCACTCACCAAGGGAAATGAAGAAACCACTCGTCTTCAGAAGCCTTTTCAACCAGACATGAGAATGTTGTTTGCACAAAGCACTGTCTCTTCAGGTTAATTAATTTGTTGTAGTATCTTTGTCTTTATATATAATTGACCCTTTATGCATTTAAACTGATGTTCTCTAACTCTGCATTTCAGTGATTTTGAATTTAATTTGTGGGGGAAAAAGTTGACAAGGAGGGAGAAAGTGCTTAGTGGAACTCGCTAATTATCTGGATGTTGGTACTCGTGCTGCTTGAAGGAGAGCAGGGTTTGGCTGAATGTGGTTTGCACAAGTTGAAAGTTGCTAGTTCTTGCTTGATAAATCCTATTCAGTCTTGCGTGAACTTGCTCATCCCTTGCATATACCTGGCCTAGACCAAAACCAAGAGTAGCACCAACTTTTTGGATCCCTTTATTCAAGACTGGGTATTTAAAACACTGTTTTTCAAGATGGTAAAGCTGGGGACAATGATTTCTCCCTTTCAGGGCTGCTGTTTGGTTGCAGCGGGTTTACCGCAAAGCTGAGCACAATTATTTGGACTGCGCCAGCAAGACACTGGTTAAAACCAGGATGGCTGAAAACTGAAAAGGATCTTCATTTCTAATGAGTGTTTTCACAGTGGTGCCTGAAGAAAAGTGTTGGGTTTCAGTGCAGTTTGCGTGGCTCCTGTGCGAGCACAGCAGTTGTCTGCAAATGCCTGCTTCCAGGGATTTGTACAGCTGCAGTTTTTCCTATTTTTATAACTTGCGTTTTGCTCTGAAGATTGTTTTTAATAAAAATAGCCATCCTCAGTCATGTGAGAAAGGTACGTGAAACTGTGCTGAGCTCAGCTAAATTCTTGATGTTGCTCTCCAGATGTGTGGAGGAAGGAGGTTTTCCCAAGAGCTTTTTTCCCTATGAACTCCAGCATAAGGAAGGATTTTTTTTTTTTTTCTTGAGGGGGAAAATACCAGCAAGTGAGAACAGTGAATTTCTGACTGTAATTTCTCTGTCTGCAGTCTGTTACGAGGGAGGAGGGCCGTGCTGCTGCAGCTTCTCATGCTGTCGTTCCTTTATGGCAATGGCGATACTGCTTTACCCCGTTCCTGTCTGCCAGCCAGTGTCTGCAGGGGGAGTATCTTCCAGCACATCAGAACTTCATTTCAAAACCCATTTACTTATTAACCTGATTATTGAAATACCCTGCAGGGACTGATGATTTTTTATTTTTTATTTTTATTTTTAATGGGATTTGCCCACTGGGAAGTTCATGATTGCTCATTCTCTTTAGGACGCTAAAAGGCCACCAGACTTCTCCTTTGGAGAAGATGTATTGAGTCAGTAGAGAGGAGGATGGGACTGGAATAGCAGACGATATGTCTCAATGCACAGATGTGTCTCAAGGCACAGACTCAAGTTTCTGGTGTTTTCTGAAGGGCTTGTGAGTAATGAATCTGGCTCACTACAACTGCAGATTAACGGAGAAAACGCTGATGTGACTCAGGGCATCTCCACGGGGTGTTTTGGAGGGGGAGCAGGGGTTACCTTCTGAGGGACAGATGTCTCCCTTGAATTCAAGGTTTCTAGAGCCAAGGATAATCCATCTTTGTTATTTTTTCCTGCCAGGAATGCTTGTTCTAAGGATTCAGGTCTTTTCACGAAGCCCAATTAACTCGTGGCTCTCCTTGAGCCCTGTTCATCTGGCTGCCTGTGGGAGGAAACCTGCTGCCGGGTTTCTGCTGCCTTGTCGCAGCAGCTGATAACAGGTGGCTGCTCTTGGAAAGCTCTTATCCACTCCCCTGCCTAGTGAAACTCTCCTTAAATAACCTTACAACTGTGTTCAGCTGTAGCTATTACCTCTTTGTGAGTGAAAATAGTGTGGCAGGAGGAAGCCAGAGTGGTTCTGTTCAGCTTTTGTTACCCTTCAGTGTTTTTGGAGGGTGTTTATTTTATTTAACTATGTGAATGCCAGCTTTTTATCCCATGGCTAAAAAAAACCCCATTTAAAATACCTGCCTTCTAAGCTGTTGTAGTTCTTGACAGCCCTGAAAACAAATTTGGTTTAGAAAAGACACTGATGTTCCAGCCACAGAAAAGTGGATTTCAGTGCGGGTATCTGAATTTTTAGACAGTCTTGTTTCTAGAAGAGCAGCTGTGCAAAGCCGCGTGGGCTCTTGGTTTTGCCTTTGCAGTGGCCTGAAGACGCGCTCCGGTACAGAGCTTGCGGCGTGCCCCTTCTGCTGCCAGCGGAGACGGGAAAGGAGCCGCTCGCCTGCCTGTCGCTGGCGTTATTTAATCCCATAATCATCCTCATAAGCAACAGCTTCCAGCTCCTCTCTCCAGCCTGGGTTAAGTGTCCCACAACTGCAGGACGTGCCGTGGGCATAATTACAGGCGATGGAGGGGAAATAGTTTCTAAAGACCTCCAAACATTGACTTCGTAAGGCCCAACTCTTAAAACACTTGAGAAGGGGAAAATCAGTCCCTGTGGGAAGGAAGAGAAGTTGACATTTTTTTTCCAGTTTTACCATGGTTGTCACAATGTTTTCCATGTCACAACTGTGTTTGGAGGAAGGGGACGAGAATGCACTTGCTTTTCGGGCATTAGCACAGGGCAGTTTTCTCTTGTAAGACCAGCTAGAAATATCAGCGTGAGGGGCACGCGTTAACCCTCTTTTTGTGGTTGATCTGGATGGACTCCGCTCAATGGCTGAGATGCTCTCCAGAGCTCTCGTCTGCTCTACCAGAACCCCCTGCTGAAACCAAGGTTCAAACGCGGGGAGGAGGGACTGGGAGGTGGTACGGGAAGGTGCAAACTGCCCGTCTATCTCCTGGGAGGCAGCGGCTCTCTTCCAGGGACTTGGTTTGGGTTGGTGTCGCTGGGTCCTTGTACGGTTTTGTTTCTAAAGACGGGAGTTTTGAGAAAAACAAAAGTAGGGGAGACGGAAAGAAACTAATTGGATTGTGATGTTAAGTTTTTGTGGTGCTTTGCAGTGATGAGTAGCTTTGACCAACACTTTGCCACTGCCAGAGACGAATTTTCACGAGGTCAAAATTATTGATTTTCTGAGTCTTTTAAAGCATATTTCGTCTTCCTTTATTCAGCCAAGGCTGTTTGCTCATTTGAGGCAAAAGATGCACACTCGTCTTCCCTTCTGGAGAGAGAAATGGGTTAAAAATGGTAAAACTGAGATACGTTTTCAGGCAGACCAACCAAAACAGGGCAGTTCTGGTGGGGAGGAGGGGAGGGCTTGGACAATGGCCTGTTTGCAGCGCGATCCCTCTCCCTGCTCGGGCTTACCAAGGTTTCCAAAAGCAAGTGCTGTGTGCCGTGATCACGGGGGACCAGGTACCTTCCCAAAACCACCCTCGGGTGGGCACTTGGTGTTAGCAACGACTGCGGGAATGAAGGTGAAAGGAAGGAGAGTTACAGGAGGAGATGCTGAGGCTGGCCGTAACCTTCACAAACATCTCCAAAATGCCCTACCAAAACGTCGTGTTTCTTTTCCGCTGCAGCAAGGGCTAGAAGGGAGAGAGGCCGAGCAGCTCCGATGCCTTTGAAGCGTACGCTCCTGGTTTTCATGGGTTGGTCTGTGTTGCCGTAGCCAGCTTGAAGTGTATTAAGTGCCTCATCCCTGGCCCAAGTGTGCTTCAAACCTCTGTTTCCTGGCAATTTCTCTTATAAATGACTGGGGGGGGGGGGGGGGGGGAAAAAATTGCCNTGGGGGGGGGGGGGGGGGGGGGGGGGGGGGATGGGGGGGGGGGGGGGGGGGGGCGGGGGAGGGAATAAAATGTCATTAATAAAAGCTGTTGGCTCCTTGTGTGCGTTCAGCTGCCGATGGGGCGGTGAGAGGAGCCTGCGTTACCCGCCGGCGCTGCCTGCGCCAGGCTGCAGGACCAGGCTTTGCCCTGGGCATGGAGCACCAAGCACGGCGGCCCTGATGCCCAGCAGCTCTT
The DNA here is from genome assembly GCA_013400755.1 of Pelecanoides urinatrix. Taxonomy (NCBI): domain Eukaryota; kingdom Metazoa; phylum Chordata; class Aves; order Procellariiformes; family Procellariidae; genus Pelecanoides; species Pelecanoides urinatrix. The sequence continues at coordinate 121,004 of VZTQ01009369.1, forward strand.
TCACGGTACGTCCCACCCCTCCTTCCCAAGATAGCAGAGCACGTTTATCCCTGCAGCATGCTGGCGATGAAGGAGATGCTATTCCGACTGTAGTGATGCACAAACGTGGGCTCGAGGCGGTGTAATTTCTGCTGCAGAGCAGGGAAGTGACCCAGAAGACACACAATGAATTGTTTATGCTCTGTTAACCAGGAGTCCCTGATAATATGACATTATCCACCCCATCCCACCCTTCCTGCTGTGGCCTGCGCTGCTCCTGCGCTTTCCACCGCTCACCATCCCCTTTATTCCTGCAGACTCTCAGCGGTGGGAGTCCGGCGGTCCCCAGTCACCTGGTGGGAGCGGGGGCAGAGGATGCAACCTCTGGAGCAAATACGGTGTATTTTGTCACCTACGATTGCTGTCGACTTCATTGTGTGTTCAAAGGTCTAGCCCAAATGTATTCAGGTGGTTAGATGGTGTGGGTTTCCAAAGTCAGGTAATGACAACGCCATGGGGTGGTTTTGGTGGAGCTGGGAAAGATCCTCTCCCCGACACACGTGTTACCAGCAGGAGGGGTTGAAATGTCACTGTCGCTAAAATATCACCTGCAGACCAATGGCACGTGCAATTAGTGCCACCAGCAAACGAGGTGAGGTCTTACTCAAGACAAGGTTAGGAAGCAGTAAGCGAGCCAGGCTTTAAATAGGCTAAAGATGGACTTTGCTGTGGCTTAGAGTGGCTCTGCCCTGGAGAAACGTGAACTCCTTGCATGGGTTGCTGGCTTTCTAAGAGTCCCCTTGCGTCCCAGGCTTTGGGATTGGGGGAATAACTTACGTTTTACGGTGCCAAGTAGAAACAAAATGAAGGGTTTTGCTCCTTCTGGAAGACCCGAGCAGCTCCGGGGAGCTGCTGCAGGCTCTCAGATATGAATGCTGGGGGTTGGAGGCTCAGTGACCGCGCGGTGGAGATAACACCAGGACCTGCTTGCTGGGACAAAGAGCTTGTCGGCTGATCCAGCTGCGGGCGAGTCCCTCCGCTCCCCGGGGCGGCAGGCATTGCCCTGCGAAGGACCAGGCAGCATGTGCGGCGTTTCCCAAGCCTGTCGGGCTGCGCCACGTTTGCTTACACGCCCATTTATAAACAGGTGCAGAAGCTTTCCCTGCTCCTTCCCGGGGTTTGGTCCAGTCTCTCCCCCCAGCGCAGCCTTTCCTATGGCTGGCCTGAATGTCTCCATTGCTTTTTTTTTCCTGGTTGTCGGGGTGTGCCAGGTGCTCAGGCGGCTTTCCAAGAGGCTTCTGTCTCCTGGAGCGTACGGCTGCCTTGCCAGAGAACTTGCTGGCTCGTTACAGTTGTGCATGAGCTGCCTTGAGCTGAGGATGCTGGTGGAGATCGGCCCGTGGGGTGGTGGCTTTGGCCCAGACGTGGTCCTGACTCTGCTCTTCCTCCTCTTCGCTGTTCATGGCGCCTCTTTTGATGGAGCATCCGCCAACCCGACAATCTCTCTCCAGGAATTCCTGCTCCTTGAGTCCGACCTGGCAGCAACTGCTGCCAAGCTGCTGGCCCAGGGCGCGGGCATGGGGACGGGCTGGGCTGTCACCAAGCTCTACTGGTCCTGGGAGCTGACGAATTTCCACTTCATCCAGAACCTGATAGCATCGGAGTGCAGCTCCTCCATCCGCACGTCTCTGCACCACGCTGCCTTTGTGGAAGGCACCTGCTCTTTCCTTTTCCACCTTGTCCTTCTCAAGTTGCGCCTGGGTCACCCGATGTGCCAGGTCCCTGCGCTGGCAGTGACCGTCACCTTCCTGACCTACACAGGTGAGCAGCCCCTGCCTTCCTTTTTCTAAGTCATTTAGAAAAACACCTAATCTGTGGGGGTGGTCCCTTTTGATCTTCCAGGACTTGAGAGGTAACCATTAAGACGACGTTTGTTTTCAACTTATTTTGGGGAATATTCATTCTGGGATGAAGAAGGCAGTGGGTGAAATAAGAAGCCATAGCTTGCCCCAAGACTGGGAGCACTTTCCTTGAACGTCCCCCAGGGCAACCCCTCGTTCCTGCACGAGCTCTTCTGCTTCCCGCAAAGCTCAGGGCAACGAGGGTGGGATTTCCCCGCGTGCTGTTACAGTCTGAGAGATGCAGCTGCCGGAGCTGGGTGACAGAGATGCTGCTGGCAGGCAGGAGGGGTCGCGGGTCCAGCTCTTTGTCGGTCTTTCAAAGGATGCAAGCGAGACTGATGGCCATGCTTCTCTTCCCACGCAGCCGGACCATTCACGGGGGCCTTCTTCAACCCTGCCTTGGCCACGGTCACCACCTTCCACTGCTCGGGCAATAGCTTTTGGGACTATGTCCAGGTTTACTGGCTGGGGCCCCTCGCAGGTAAGATCTGCCCAGGAGATGCCAGGGGTTGGGATGGGGGGCGATGGGCAAGGCCGAAATGCTGGGCATAAGACAAACCGCTCCTGGCAAAGGGCTGAACTTGGGTCTTGCCACTGGCAAGTGTCCTTTTCTGTCCCCTTTCTCTGTCACTCGAGTCATCCCTTTGCTATCCATTTTTTTAATCCAATTTCTACATGGGACATAGGCAAAACCCTCCCCGGGGCCAAAGCGAAGGTGTTTTAGGGCAACGATAGACTGAGCTATGCTATTGAGGTTGTCCACAGCTTCAGGATGATCATGGGGAGCTGGACACGCGCTGCCTAGAACGCAGAGAGTGGGGAAAGGAGACTGCTGGCGTGGTTTATGGCCCTTTTGGGTCAAAACAAGCCTCGCTACTATATTAAGGACACAATGGTTAAATTCTCCTTGAAGTAATATGGCAAGGGTCTTTTAGGTACTGTCAGTGGGGACTTCAGTGGTGCTGAGCTACATTTTGGTCATGATGAAGGTTGTGGCAAGGACCTGAAAATCACTGCTCAGCCGTGAAGATGCTCGATGCAGCACACGGAAGGGGTCTGTGCTCTCGTTTCAGGGATGCTCGCTGCCCTCCTGTTGTACCAAGGCAACATCCCACGACTCTTCCAGAAAAACCTCCTTTACAGCCAGAAGAGCAAATACAAGATACCCAAGGCGAGGGTGCTGGTGCACGTGGAGGGTGATGAACCGCGTCGGAAGAGGAAAGGGGAGAAGAGCAACTCCGAGCCTCGTGCCTGAGCCGCGGACGGGGGCCAAGGAGGTCCCTGCAGCCCCTCTCCCGGGAGCGGGTTTCCTGGCACGGAGGATTTTGCTGCTCATCCCGCCCGGCATCTGTGTTGCCCGTTCGGTCCCTACCACAGGGTGAGATTTTTTTTTTAAAGCATCTCAAAGGAATGGGCCAAGCTGGCCTTGCAGGCTGTCTGAATCCCTGAGCTCCTTTGGGAATCGCTTTGAAAGTCTCCCTGGAGAGCCCAAAATGTTTCCAGCCTGCACCGCTGGCTGAGTGGGGGAAAAAACCTAACACTTCTGCATAAATTGCTGGTTGTCTTGTATTGCCAGGAAGCTTACAGAAACTCAGGACCATTACATGGGTAGGCTTGAGCAACTTCCAGGTTATTGCATCGTGCAACGCTTGAAATAACCTGACTGGGTCTCTTGCAGCCATAAAAACAAAGCATAAACCAGTAACCGCCTTGGAAATTTGGGATGGGGAGGAAGCAGGCTTTGGTCTTTCGAGTTACTAAATGGATATTGGTCAAAAATTGGTGTTCTTTGAGTTAAACTGAGGTCCTTGAATTGCACAGGCTGAACCTGGCAGTTCTTGGAGAGGAATTAAAAATGCTCCAGGGCAAGGGAGTTCATCGGCCACAGGAGACCCTGCTCCTCTCTGGACACGGTGCTTAGCCTGGGTTTCGTGTGCTGTAAGGCGTCAAGAAATGGTGCACAAAGTGCCTGTCGTTAAAAAAAGAGACCCAGGCAGCCAGTACGCAGCTGGTGTGGGTGAGCAAGTGCATCCCCCGGCTCCTCTCTGTGTCTGCATGAAATATTCCTAAAGATAAAATTACGGTTTGTGGAAATAATAATAAAAATAAATATTGTGATTGGCATTTAGGTGAGTGATGTCACTCCTGTGAGCTCCGCGGGGGGAGATCAGCCCATCTGATCCCCGAAAATGGGAGAAGCCGTGGAGATGTCCAAACTGACACTGCCCTGCCTGCCGCTTGCCCTGGAAGGGGGGTAATTCGGGTGGAAACACCTGCTGGGTAAACGGGGCTCCCCCCAGGCAACGCCGGGGCCGGGGCACCCCACGGGGGCTGCACCCCGGGGGTCTCCCCACGGGGAAGAGCAGGGGCTGGGGCAACCCCACGTGCAGCATCCCTGGAGCAGGGCCGCAGGGTGCGGCTGGATGCTGAGCTGCCGCCCAGAGATCTCCCCTCTCCCTGCCAAAAACGGCCAGTCCCTGCATTTTGCAGCAAATAGTCAATTTTGCAGGACCTCTCTGGGCAGAAAATTCCTGAGCTGAATATATTCTTGATGCACTACAGCTTTTCAGAGCAATCGCGGGGTGCGTGCTCCGGGGCAGGCTGCGCTTTTCATGCAATGCTCTGGTTGTACAAGTGTCCCTGTCCTGGGTCACCTCGGCAGGAGCTTGAGCAGGAAAGATCTGCTCCTCCTTATTGAGTTCCAAACGGCGAATGCCGAAGTGGCACCGGATTAAAATCCGGAGTGAACCGAGAGCCCAGGAAGGTGTCAGATGCAGTTTGGTACCCAGACACGCGGTGCACCCGGCCCTGGGTGCCAGCCCTGCTCCTCCCTGCATCCCCACTCTGTCCCCGGTGGGTTTTTTGGGGGATGAACCTGTCTACGCTGCCCGTGGGCCGCCCACCTCCCTGGGTGGGAGGGATTGCCCTCCGGGGTGAACCGCGGGCTGCCCAGGAACCGAGCAGGGAGCCGGACCTCGCAAACCACGAGAGTACGCCGCATCCCAACAGGAGACATGAGGGAAGGGACCAACGCGGTGATACCTGGACATGCCTCAGAGGTGAAACTTTATGGAACAAACAGCGCCTCAAAAACCATGCAGCAAATGCCCCAAAACCGATGCCCTCGCATGGCGCCCGGCTGGATGCTCGGCGCTGCCCAGTCCCTGGTGGGGAAGGGCGGTGGGAACAGTCTGGTTTTTATCCTGGTTAAATTGTGAGCAGGAGATGGGGCACCTTCGGGTGGAAATCGAAACCTTTGAGGCTCCACGTGGCTGGCCAAGGGAGAGCCTGGGATGCTCAGATCCCCTCGGCAATTTTTTCTGAACCTCTTTTGGTTTGGAAATCGTGCTGAAAATCCTGAGCTGGGGTCTCCGTTTATCCAAACTGATTTGCTGGCTCTGCTTTTCATTTGAGGATAAGTGTAGGATGTGAAAAGTAAGCTTGACTAGCCCACCACAACCCTTTCTTGTGGTGTTTTTCCCCGGGCAGAGCGCAGAACATTCCTGCCGCCGCTCCCGGCGGTGGGTTGGGATGTCTGGCTGCAGAGACGCTCACGAGGCATCTGCCAGGCGTGCGGGGATTTAACTTGCAGCCTGACACCGCGGTGTTGGCGTCAGCTCGGGGGTAGGATGCCGATCACGTAAACGCAGCGTACGAGCGCAGCATCCGAAGGCAACGTGTAACCAGAGTCAGGGCGAAAAAAGGCTGATTTTTTTTTTTTCTTTTTTTTTTTTCCCCCCAGGACATTGTCAGATGTTTGAGGTCTGTTTCTTGGGCTGCTGGGGAGAATGTCTATTGGGCAGACTGATGTAATTAAGGGCAACTTAATAGGAGTGATGGTGAAGACTGTTGTTTTTAATTAAGAGGCTGCTTTTCCAGCACAGTAGCATTAAGGCGTGGTGGAGGAGAGCCGCAGCTGGACAGACAGACTTGTTCCCAAGCTGTAAATCAAGCTCCACAGCTCTGGTTTACAGCTTGACCCTGCGCTGTTGCGGTCTCCGGCGCGGGGCCGAGGACTTCCCTGCCCTCCTGCTTCTGCTCCTCGCTGCTGGCGCCGGTGCTAAGCAGCGCAAAGCCCCCGATCGCCTCCTCCAAGGCTTCGGCCGCCAGTCGGGGGTTTTGCTCTGTTTGCCCAGGACCTACCCTGGAAGAGTCGTGTCGTGTCGAGCCCCTGGGACCCCCCGTTGCAGCCCGTCCTGCTGCACCGCAACGGCGGCGGGTAGCACCCAAGAGCACGGTCCTGCAGAGTGGTGGCCACAGTCCTGCGCATAGGTGGCCACAGTCCTGCACAGAGGTGGCCACAGTCCTGCACAGGCGGAGGTGGCCACAGTCCTACACAGACAGAGGTGTTCACAGTCCTGCACAGAGAGAGGTGGCCACAGTCCTACGCAGACAGAGGTGTTCACAGTCCTGCACAGGGGGAGGGGGCCACAGGCCTGCGCATGGGGGGCCACAGTCCTACACAGGCAGAGGTGGCCAGGGGCTCTCGTGGGCAGCCGCGTCCCAGCCTGCTTGCCCCCCCAGGGGCAGAGGCAGCCCCCGAGCCCAGGAGGCCAGCGCCTCGCTGCCCTCCGCAAAGGCAGCGGGAGAAGGATGCCTGGAGGGGACGAGCGGGCTCAGTTTTGGGAGCCCTCCAGCCTGTGCCACAGGGCACTGCCCGGCCGAGAGGGAGCGGGCTGGTGGGTCTGGGGACGCTTCTGGGGAAACTGCTTCTTGTAGAGAGCACTGTTGTACTGCAGCTCCGGGGTGACCAGCCGCCGGCACATGCGCTCCGTCTCCTTATCCAAGCCCTGCTTGAGGTTATAGCCCAAGATCTTCGCGTTGCCGTGCTGCAGTGGCCGCAGGGAAGAGTCCTTGATGTCCTTGGGGGCCACGCTGCCCGCCCCTTGCAGGCAGGTCCTCGCCAGCTCTGCCTGCCTCTCCCGAAGCGTCTTTACTTCCCGCTGCATGCGCTCCCTGCCGATGTCTCGGTCGATCCTTTCCCAGAAGGTCCTGTTGAAGTGGGTGTAGATTTCCCAGTCCAGCCTGTTCCAGTCCTTTATCTTCTCCACCATAACGTCCGAGAGGGGGGATTTGGTGCTGCTGTCCCTGATGTTGAGCGGGAAGGAGACGACACTGTCCAGGTCCCAGCACAGCATCTCCTTCAGCAGCACCATGGACTCATCGAAGTACTCGGAGATGAGGAGCAAGTCAAAGGACACCTCGATGGCCTTCAGCATCAGTTGCACCCGCTTGGTTGAGACCTCTCCGTCGGGGTTGAAGCCAAAGTCGAATGTCATGAGGTTCCTGGCGTAGTGGCTGTCGCTGTCTGCGGGGTTGTAGTAGTGGTAGGGCTGGCTGAGGAACTCCTCCAGGCTGCGGGCGCGGGAGAAAGCCGACGTGCTCTTGTAGTACATGAAGGAGGACTCCATGAGCTGCACAGGGTTCCTCAGGATGGAGAAGTAGACAGCTGAGCTGGACACCACTTTCTGCACCTGCGGAGGAGAAAAAGGAGGTTTTAAAGGTAGGGTGGGGAGAAGGGACCTGCTCGCTCACAATCCTGTGCTCTGCTGGAAAGCAGAAACGCTCGCTGGGGTTGGAGATGGTGAGTGCTCGGAGGGTTTCAGGGTGCAACTCATCAAAGGAGTGTTTGTGTCAGCTGTGGGGAGCTCCAGAAGAGGTACAGGGGGAGAGCAGTGACCAAAGCTCCCTGCTACATTCTGCAACAGCTGGGTGGCCTGTCCAGGCTTGAGATACCTCCTATCTCCTTGCCTTTCCCCAGATCTGCGTGTCCTCAAGTGGCATCCAGAAGGGTGGATGCTGGGCATGGCTGACCTGAGCTGATGCACTTCAGGTGTTCTCCTCTTGCAGCTGATACCCTCTGGGCCTGTCCAGGGAGCAGGACATCTCCAAGGGCCCACCAGACAAGAACGAGATGATAGTTGCTGACTGCTGCCGATGGCTTGTCTCGGGTCACAGCACGACGACTTATCAAACCTATTTACAGAAGCTCTGAGGAGATGCCCATAACACGCAGGGTACCTGGGGGCAATCCTGTCTCTCTTTAGCTTCATCCCTGAAGAGTTTACGTGCTCTATGGGTGTCCCACCTTGCTCCCCATGAGCCCCTCTCTCCTCCCCCCGTTCGCCCCCCTCAAGGCATCGCTTTGCCCGTACCTCCGGCTGCAGGAATCGCATGTGGTGGCAGAGGATGTTGAACCGCCGAGGGCTCTTGGGGGAGAAGCCCCGCACGAACCTCGCCAAGAAGTGGTGCGGGTAGGAGAGCTGATTGCCACCCCCGATGGGGAAGGCGAAGGTGAGGTTGTGCGTCTCGCCGAAGCGGAAGAGGATGTTCATGACGGTGCTGCTGGCGCTTTTGTGGACTTTCAGGAAAACAATGTCAGTCTTGGGCTCGCAGGTCTGCCCTTGAGAGGAGACCCCTCTGGCCTGCTGGCCTTCCCCATGTGTCACCTCCTCAACCTTAGAGACTTCTGTCCAGTTTGGGAAAAGTCTCCTCTCCAGGTCTGTCTTGTAAAAGTCGCCTGCCTGCGGAGGTTGAGCTGAATTTGGCACGGCGTGTTTAAGCGAGCTGCCCCACTGGTGGTGGGGGGAACCCACGGCTGGAGGCTGAGACTGGCTCTGGACCCCCATCCGTGTCATTCCTGGTGGTGATGTTCTCCGGTCATCTGCGGTCATCCTGTTTGCAAAGATTATGAACTTGCTGGTGTCAGCATCAGCACCTCCCAAAACTGCGGAGGTACTCCCAGGAAGACTTGGAGAAGGACCCTCTTTGGTTGCTTTTCTCAGGCCGGGAAGCTGGGATTTCAGCCTCGTGGATGAAAGATGGGCTTTCACCTTCTTGCTGCTCTCCGCAGGCTGCCGTGTCCAGCGCTCCTCTTGGCTGCCCGGGCTGCTTTCCAGTGGGGTCTCCCGGCTGAAGTACAGATGCTTCTGAAAAACATCCTCAGTCAAAGTGGGGTCTGGCATGGCTCTCCTCTGCCAGCGCAGGGAATCGTCCTCCTTCAGCAGATCGGGGGTCTGGAGGGCATAGCTGAGCCGCTTCTGGCCACGGTCCGTGGTCTGCTGCAGGGCACGCTCCAGCTCGCACCGGCAGTGTCTGCAACAGGGAGGACGCAAGGCTCAGCGGCAGGGGATGGAAGGAGCGTGCAAAGAGGGCAGCTCCTTTGCAGCCCAACGAAACCCCCCTGCAGACACCCCAAAGCGCCTTCTCCCATCTTTCTTGGGGTGGGTGTAGGACTTGACCACTGCCCTGGGAGGTCGGGGTGGGTGCAAGAAGAGAGGGACGGGTCAGCAGCGATGTGCTAATGCCCCTGTCCCGCTGGAGCACGGTGGGCTGGTGGAAAGGGGCAAAGCAAGAGGAGGCAGGGAGAGAGAAGAGTGGGTGGCCTGGAAGAGCCGAAGGAAAGTTTTCAGATGACCCCGGACTGGGAGGATGCTCAAGGGCTGTAGGGTTTTGAGGCCAGCTGGGACAAGGCCAGAGCAGCCTGGTCTGGACCCAGAGTGGGCTCAACTCTGGCCAGGGCACAGGGGTTGGATGAGAGAGCCCCGGAGGGGTCCTCTCCCACCTGGATTTTCCTGCCTGTCTAAAGAAGACACTGGTTGGGTGGTTTTGAGCCCACCTCAGCGGTCAGCGAAAGGCTGGAGGGTGAGGTGCAGGTTTGCACTCCTGCTTGGGACCTACTTGGCAGGTTGCAGCTTCTCCACGACTTGAAGCGTGACCAAGAGGAGGACGAGGAGGCTGAAGAACACCCAGAGCTGACCCGGCTGGCACCTGTATATTGCTTTTAACTTCCTGCAAGGAAGCAGACATTTCAGACCATTAGTAGGTAGAAGAAATGCATGTGTGGGGCAGGGGGGAAAGAGACCTTGAGACTTTTTTTAAAGTTTTTTTTTTTTTTAAGGTAAGGTCACGTTTTCATGTGTGGAAGAGGTGCAGAGGCAGCGATAACCAACGAACCTCAGCGGTTGTGCTCCAGCAGTGTAGCCTAGTGGAAATTTCCAGCTGGGATACAAATATCACACCGAAAGGTAAACAGCGATAACCGCAAAGTCCCTTGGCTGCTCAGGAACGCCTTGCCCGCACAGCCTGAGCTCCCGCTTCGGCAGCAGGAGCAGGCACTGCTTGCATTTGCCCTGCCCTGCCTCGCCTAGAAATATCAGAACCCTATCTTTATAAACAAAGACGTTTTCCCTGCTCTCCCCTTCTCTCGCTGCCTGCCGGTGCAGTGATCGCCGCCTGCGCCGGCTCCAGCTGTGGCTGCAGATGTGATGCTACGGTGGGGGCCCCAGCTGTGCCTCTCCGGTGCCTGACCTGGAATTCAGTCTGGTTTTAGTCAAGTCTACAACGGCAGCGTGATTTCTTCAAGTCATCCGCACCACTCTGTGGGGTTTTGGGTCATGTGTGAGGACATTCAGGCCATGAAAAACATTGCCTCGGGGCTTTTACTGTTTGTAGGGCTTGCTGCAAACCCTGGTGCAGCTTGATCGTAGTCTTAATCTTAAGCGGAGCAGTCGTGGGTCTAAGTTTCCTGGAAAAAAGTGTTAGTATGCATTCAATTTCTGCTGGTTTCTACCCAGGGAACCTATTGTTGCCTAACAGGGGATGATTTGTACCGAGAATCTGGTTAAATCCTCTGCTGTGGGCTCCTCCTTGGGTGGGAGTCCAGCCTGCAAGCCCCGGGTGTCTGCGCTCCCCCTCTCGGAGGGAGGGAGCAGGCACTGGCTGCTTCGCTGAGCATGAAACGGAGGGATCTAAATAGGAGGAATTAATGAAAGCAGAAATTTGGGCAGAGCCTGCTTGGAAGCCACGTTCTGACAGCAAATCTGTGTTCGCTGATGTTGCCCGCTTCCTTCAGCCATCAGTTTTGGACCAAGAAAGCGGGCCTGGGACTGCACAGACCTGCTTGTCCCGGAGCTTCTTCATCTCCGTGGAGCTTTATCTCCTACTCCGGGCAGTCTTGTGACATGTGCTAGAAGTACTATCTTGATGAGCTAGCAGTGACGCACACGTGGGCTGTCTGAAGTGGTCACGTGCATCCCATTGGTACTGGTCAGGAATTTGGGTTTGCTATTGAAAAACTGGATTTGTTCCAGAAAAACTGTCGACTGTTACGACTAACAGTAGTTTGCTTATTGCAGCACTACTCCAGTGGTTGCGCATCAGTTTGGACCCTCACGGGCACGGTTCTGCCCTGCTCTCAGTAACGTCACTTATTGAGTTGAAATGCTAAGTTCCTCCTAGGAGATTTTTAATGTCTAAAGTACCTGGGACTGTAAAGGCTGGGAGGTCTTAGGTCACGACAGTGTTACTGAGGATTCAAAAGGCACGTAATTACTAGCACGGTTAACAATCTAGTCGTCAGCAGCACAGCGTCCCCAAAACCTGATGACAACCTGGAGGTATCCATGCTCATTTTCCACTGGAGGAGCAGACTGCCGAGCTCGGATGAGAGACAGGCGGCTGGCGAACGTGCGCATGGCTCGCTGCCTGGCCGTGCAAGCGGCACAAGGAGAGCCTCCCGCTGTCAGAGGTAAATGGGCATGACAAGCAACCAATCAGAAAAATGCCAAATGCTTAAACAGCGCTCAAAATGCCAAGACACGTTAAAAGGAGAGGGTTAAAGAGGAGACTTGGGGCTCCCACAGAGCTGCTGCAAGGCAAGGCTTGTTGAAATACCCCGCCTGGAAGATCACTGATGGCCAGAGAGAGCAAAGAGGGAAAAGGCAGCGAAGGAGGAGTTGCTCCAGGATGAAGGGATGCTGCTGGACAGATCTTGTTGGAGACTTGATCCAACTCTCCCATCACTCAAGGCACAGCTGATGGTAAGTTTGTCTGCCTGGCCAGCCTAAGAAAAGCGGCAAGAAGGGAATGAATAGCTAACTAACTGTGATATTTAGCGATACACCTGAACTCTGTCTTTGGGGAGATCTGCACGAGCACCCAGTAGCGAAGGCAGAATGACACAACGCTTCCCCAGCAAGCAGTGCTGAGGTAGGCGGCACCCTCCGCTACTCCGGTATCCGCATTTTGTGCAGATATAATTCTAGACTTGCTTCCACAGAGGTCCCTGGTCAGTGCTAAACTTTCAACCTGTAGAGAATCTGTGAAAAATCCAGGTCCTTTTGCTGCTAGCCTGCTGCCTCTTTTAAGATGGCCGTTGTGTTGGTTGAACAACCAGTTGAGAACAGGCAACACGTTGCTGGCTGCTTGGCTCTGATCAGGCTAGCGTAAAGCCAGAGCCTCCAGGCCGGCTCTGGTGGGTCACACCTACATCAAGGAAGGCGTGCTGAGAAAGGAAGAGCTGTGGCAGCACCAAAGTTTGCGCTGAAGATGCCAAAAAGTTGCGCTGAAGGCAGCAAAACCAGGACAAAATGGCACACGTAGCATGAGAAGCCTTTGTCTTGGAGGCTGGAGCAGCTGGAGGATTTGCAGCTGGACAATGAGCCTTCAAAGGCTTTCCATGGGTAACTCCTTCACAGCCTTCTCTCAGTTTAACATACCAGGATGAGATCACGGGCGTCTTGGGGCAGAGTTAAATACTCGAGATCAAAGCACCAGGAAGATGTCCAAGATGCACTCGGAGCTGGCAGGAGTCAACGCTGCCCCGTAGAGCAGGTCGGGCTGCGAGAGCAACCTGCGGAGTCTTTGGAAATGCCTCCGGCTGTGGGCAGGCTACAGCTGAAAAGCCCCACGGTTTTTGTCACCTCCAAAAGTGACAGAGCAGGGTGCAAAGATGGATGCAGCACCCCAAAGACGCCTTTGGCTGCAAGGGCTCGGCAGCAGAGCCACAGCAGCTGAATCTTCCTACGCTGGCTCAATGGATTTAATCAAAAACCAATCTGTTGGTCATTTATTTGCAAGGGATGATGCCCCCGGCCGTGTCTCACTGCCTGCTCCTGGCAGGGGAGGGGGGGCCTGCGGTGCTGCTTGGAAGCAGGCGCTGCTTGATTGCAGGGGTAGTGCAGATTTCCCCTCCGTTTTTCCCCCTCTGCTTGAAGCAGATAGGTGGCAGAAAATGACTTTATTGGTTTGCTGTGGCTAGATACGCTCCAGGCAGTAAAGCAATGTTGCACAGGGAATTAATGTACACAATATGTACACCAGAGATCGCCTGGTTCCTCTGAGCAGCCACCGGAGCCATTTTCTTCACTTACATCGCAATAAATGAGAAAACGGGGACCACGGTCTGCAGGACGCTCAGGAGAAGATAAGGTCGTGCAGCGAGGGCACAACGGCACTGCCGGCCTCTGCCGGTGCCCAGCCTGCCCGTGAAAGAGCTGGGCTCGGAAAGCCCCCCGGCCGCCCCGCACCGCAGCTTGGTGTGCAGCAGCAGGGTGTGCAATGCCCCAGACACCGCAGGCGGCTGGGGAAAGGCTGTCCTGCCCCAAAATGTCCTCCCCCAGCAAGAGGGATCTGCCGCGAAGTCAACCCTTGCCCTTCTCTGCTCCTCGTCCATCCTCTCCAAAATAGAGGCTGTGGAAGAGCACACCTCGCCCTAGATGCGTTCACTGGGTTTGCCGCGTAAAAGACTTGCACAGAACCGTGTTTCTGCTCCACGTCCAGCCCGAAAGTGAGCGTGCGGAGCTGAGGGCGGTGAGCCCTCGCCGGGGATGAGGCAGGAGGGATCAGCACCCTACTTGCCTCAGCGAGGTCTTTGCCTCTCTTCTTCCTTTGCAGTATCGGGCCCTACAGAAGATGATGTTGTCCTGCCTAGCATGCCGGGGAGAAGTGCTGCCCTTGGAGCTTCACCAGAAGAGAGAGCCCCATCAACCCAGACCTCCCCGCATTTATGCAGAGCAGAAGCGCTCCTCTGGGAGCAGAATGGGAAGAAGCCCATTCCCATCATCACTTCAATCTCCAACCATTTCTCAACACAGAGGGACCTACGAGGACATGACCTCTGGGTAGGATGGAAATAGAATTTTACTTAAGGAAATAGAATTTTACTAAAATAATAAATAAATAAATAAATAAATAATCCACTTACATGATCAAATACCTTCTGAATTTCAGCATGGTGAGCTGGAGCCTTGACTGGGGAGCGGGTGGTTATCGTCAGACTGGGAGAATGGAAAGCAAATACCTGGAGCCTGGCTTGTGTGCCTGCGGCCGGTGGCCCCTCCCCGGGGGGGGCGCCTGGGACGGCGAGCCCGCAGCGGACCTTCCCACCGGTGCCCCGCTCTCCAGCGCCCGCCCCACGCAGCGACCAGCCTCCGCTCCCCTGGGCGGCACATCGGCACGGCCGCGGCCTCGAGGGCTGCTGGCAGCAGGCTGCCTTCTGCACACCGCAGCCGTGTCACGTAGAGCGGCGGGCAGGCTGCCGGGCGCCTGGGGACACTGCGGGGAGTGGCCATGCCGCTCATGTCTTCATCCCTGTCTTACTCCTTCGTTCGACCCGTGGCTGTTGATGTTCTGCTTTGACCCCTCGTGTCCTCCTGCTCTGCTCTTTGCGGTTGATCTTTGTCCCTTCTTTTCCCGTCTTGTGTTCTGCTTTTAGTTCTTGACAAAGCTGAGGACAGAGGTGGTTTGGTCATGGGTGTTTAGCTCTTGATACAGTCTTTGGATCTGTGCTGCTGAGACCCTGGGCAGGCTGGGCCATACCTACGTGGCATGGAGCTAATCCTCTCCAACACCGCCTGGCTCCATCCACCCTGGGCTGGGGTTACGGCAATCCTCGTCTCCCTCCTTCGCTTCACCTCGCCATACTCGCTGCTCCAGGCACCGCGTTTAACCACCCGCTGCTGCAGGCACCGCTTAGCACATCTTGCATCTGCCACCTCCAGACTGGCCTCCCGTGTTCCCCCAAGCCAGCAACGCCCTCAACCCCCCGTGCTGGGACTGTGCTGTGCCAGGATGACCAGCAACAGCACAGCCCTGCTAGGAAGCCAGTACCAGTAGAAAAATGGTCACTGGATCTGCTTCTTGCTGGCCGGTGGACAACTCAAAGGAGGACTGGGAGGCTGCCCTCCATGATGGAGTTCCACAGCTGGTCCTTTGCTCAGGACCGGCTCTTTAGTCGCTTTTCCTCCACAACCTCCCCCTTTGAGGCTCATCCCAGCATCCTGCACAGCATCAGCAAGACACAGACACGGCTTTGCATGACCAGGGACCCTAAGCCCAGGTAGCAGGACCACGTGCTCCTCGTACGTGGGCGCCAGACAGCTGGGGCAGTGGTGGAGATGGAGGATGGGTGGCTGGGACGTGTGCCACGAGGACCAGTGGCTCAGGCTGTGCAACGCCCACTCCACAGGACCAGGCTCCCCACGTGCCTCCTGGCACTGGCGTAGAGGACCCTGGCGAGGCGTGCTTTCCCTTCTCCCGTGCCCGTGGGTCTCGGGAAATGCAGATAACCAGGCAGATAAGTCAATTCCAGCCCAGACCTTGGCTTTCTCGAGGGACAAAAAGGCCCAGCTTCCTCCCTCCCCCCTCGCAGGCGGCCGTTCCCCTCACCCCAGCACGGGCAGGCGCTGCCTCTCCCCGTCCACCTCATCGAAACCACAAGTTTACTGTGGGGCTGTCGTGTTCTCCACCCATCCTGTGCTCCGGCTACCTACCCAGGCTGGCAGCTTATCTGGGAGTCCGGGGCCGGGTGAGAGTCACAGGCTAGCTCGCCGTTTGCAGGGATCAACCCCCTTTCTGCTGTTGGGACCGAGGGTTGGTGCTTCTCCCCTCTCCTTGCCTCTGCGCAACCATGCCCCGTGCCATCTGGGATGGATAAGCCTGCTTGGGGGTCCACGGTGCTGTGGCGTCGGTGGCTGAGGGGTCTGAGCATCCCAAGGCAGGACCTTGGGAGACATCCTAGTGCTGCAGGGCATGGGGCACCCTTGCCTGGGAGCATCCAGAGGTTCATCAACCTGAGGGTGCTGAGACAGGCTTGATCCTGCTCCTCTTTGGTTGTTTCCTCTTGCTGGATTGACACTTGTGGGATTTGCTGCTGCTCAGCTCACTTGTTTCCCAAAGGACAAGCCGATCTGTCCATGGGGACCTCACGGGAGGTCCAGTTTCGGTACGTAATCCTGGTCAGGGCTGCCTGTATTCCTGTTTGCTGCCTGTTTCTTGGGCATGACTTGATGCATCTGTGGAAGAGAAACTCAAAAGGCAAAGTTGTCTTCTCCTGCTTGGATCTGGTGACGTGAAGCACAGCATATGCCGTCATCTGCCTGCATACTTCTTGCGTCAGAGGCCACATCTGCAGGACCTCGGCAGATCTCTTGGGCTGCTTCTGTTACCTTGCAACTGCATCCCAGAGAGGCTGTTTCTGAGTGTGACCTGCATGGAATGGGCTCTACCAGTGTCTGAGGGTTTGGTGGAGACGGCAGCCCTCTGAGATTACACCCGGTGGTCTCTTCTCTCCCACAGATGCTGGAGCAGGGGTCAGGATACGGGCAGGCAAATGCGTGTTTTGCAGCTGTGTCTCCTGAGAAGCGGAAGGTGCCCTTGTAGGAAGGATTGGGCTCTGTCTCTGTTCACCAGGCAGCCAGGTCCTGCTGGGGTGACCTAACGGGCTGATAACTTTTGTGTACGTGTGAGGACTGTCCTGGTGGTGCAGAACTGCCCCAGGTGCCCGCTGCGGACTATGACCCGCATAGGGTATGTGCCCCCTCCTAGGCAGGGTGCTCACTCACCCGCTGGGGATGGGCTGATCTCAGCAGAAGGCAGATGAGGAGCCCCAAAGAGAGCTAATAGCAGGAGCCTCCAGTCCCTTCCCATCCCACGTCCCCCTGCTTCCACCCCTGCTTAAGATGTTGAGCAAGGAGACCTCAGCTTGCCTCCAGACACCCAGGACCTTGCCACTCTCATGCAATGGCTTTCCTGCTTGGCCTGTCCATGGCCTGGAGGGGCTGCTGGTGGGTTTTTCCCAGGGCTGTGGGGCAAGCTTGCACCTGCACCTGGAAAGCAGGCATCTCTGGTCCATTTGCACCTGGGTTGAGGTGGATATGTGGGAAGGTGACCACCTCTCCGGTAAGAAGTTCCGCGACCCAGATTTCCAACCCTGGGGGCTAGACCAATTGCTGGTCTAGCAACTAGACCAGCACTGGGGTTTGCAAGGGCTTGAGCCTCGCTGTAACGTCAGCTGGCTGATTGCCTCCCTTCATTTGCGCCTTCCTCCTTTTCCTGCTGGGTGGGGACCACTCCAGCATAAAAATAACACAGCAGAAAGATGCAGGGTTTTGTTTGGTCTTGCTAAAGGCAGATATGTTTGCCATCGACAACACTCCTTGCTGAGCCCCAAGGCGTGAACAGCTGCCTGCAGGCGGGTGACACGACAGATCTCCTTGCAAAGGTGAGGAGTCAGCAAGGGCTTTCCAGGCAGGAGCCACGAAGCTTTGTTCTCCTGCGAGAGCTGGGATGCCGAGACAGTGCTGCAAAAGTGAGGAGCAGGAGAAAGGCCACCGCTGCTCTCCAGGACAATGTTTTCCTTGGCTAACGAGGAGGGGAATGGATGTCCTTGTGTGTGTTGGCAAGAGGGAGGCAGCTGTAGCTGGAGGGTACAGGTAGCCAGGGAGGTGTCTTTGTAGAGGGCAGAGACTGGGGTCCTATGGCAGATGAGGAAACCGCTTCTAGGGCTTTGCCAACGGAGGTTGGGGCAACCCCTGGAGATCTCCTGGGATGGCAGTGGCCCACAGAGGTTCTTTTAGCAGGGAATGGAGAGTGATGGAGTTTCTGCTGGAAATGGCTCCTTACTTTACAGTCAAAGCAGAACATGTGCAAAATAAATTAAGCAGTCGATGCTCCTTAAATTCCATTAGCTGGAGGGGGAAAACCAGGACACTACAAAAAAGCCGTACCCAGGGTTAAAGTTCTCCTGGGAAGGGCCAGAAGTTAAAAAAATACTGATCTCATATTAGAGGAGCCTGGAAGACCTCTTGGCAGTGCCGTAATGGTGAGGGGCAGACGTGCAAAGAAGGGCAGCTGGTGAGAGGGGCTGAGGAGCCCTCCCAGGAGGAAGGACTGGTGGTGCTGGCTGCATCTGCGGTGGGAGTCCTGGTACCTGAAGCCAGAGTCGCCTGGCTTGAGACAGTCATCCCGTTGCCTCTAGACTTGGAGGACCTGGAGGGAGGTTGTTCCTAGTGGGATAAGTCAGGGAAGGCACGTCCATTGTTGGACTGGGTCCCATTCCTTACCCAGGATGACCACAAGGTCCTGCTTCCCACCGTGGGTCCCCGCTGTGCCTGTGCTGCCCATGCCACCTGCCCAGGCGCCACTGGCCCATCTCTGACGGCACACTCACAGCGTCCCATCAAGAAACCCCTAAACCCACCTCCGCCTCTCGGTTCGGGTCCTTAGTCCCACAGTTTCCAGTTGCCCGGTGCTGCTGCCTCCTCCCACCCTGCAAGAAATGGCTGAGCTGTGGCTCCAGTTGGGGATCTGCCTTTCACAGCCACAAAAGTATGACCTGAGCTGGCACATAAAACCGTACCTTCGAGCAATGCCACAATTCGTTGTCCTGATCCCAGCAAGAACGAGGAGCACGGCCAGGTCCTGCACACGCTGCCGAGGCTGGAAGGACTGTCCTGCTCACGTAGCTTCATCATTTTTTTTCCCCTCGTCTTTATTTCTTTGCTGTTTTTTTTTTCTCTTTGTGTTTGTGTGCGCGCACTTTGCTTAAGCAAGGACTTATGTTCATCATTTTCTGCCTACACGTTGCCAGTTTGGCCATGTCATTTGTACCCTGACAGCCTGGACCTTGCTGGATCTCTTGAAAAGACAAGAGGTTTGTGTATGTCTCCCCAGCAGCAAGTCAGCCCCAGACGCAGCGGTGAAATCGGGGTCTGGGACACCCCGATGTCCTAGGTCTGCAGTCCTTCCTGCAAAACCCCTGACAGAGAGAAGCTTCAGGGAGGGATGGGCTTTCCCCCCGCCCCCAGCAAACTCTTTGTGCAGCTTTTCTGTTTGCTTTTCAGCCCAGTTTCCAGACAAACCTATTCACGAAACGAGCCACGATAATTTCTAGATGACTTTCTCTGGGGAATCCAGCGCACCGCGTTATCAGCAACGTGCAAATTTGCTTTCTGAGTCGTTTTAAAATCTATCACACGCCGGGCCTCCCCTTCCGCTGCTGGGCAGCCGCCAGTCCATTAGCGCCAACCTAAATTGATATTTAGTTAATTTTACACTTTGCAGATCGAGTGAGGCATGCTCATTTCCTATTAACAGCTCCTCTGGGACATTGAGGTAGCCCACTCTACGGTGACGTGCCCGTCGACACCAGCTCCCTCCAGAAGGATGCTCGGGGCCGATGGCAGTAAGTGCGTCCGGATGGGAGTCGGGAGGAAAGCGGGGAGAGAGCCGAGCGTGGGACTGGTGCTGATGTGCTGCGGCTGCTGGGCTGCATGGGATCCCCCACCGGCACGGGGACCTTGTCCCAGAGGGAACGAGGCAGCACCAGGCAGAGCTCCTCTTGGGCGTGAAGGCTGAAGAACAGCTGGATGGGCTCCGGTTTAGGTGAGAAGCACATCGTTGCTTCTGGCTGTACGCTTTTTGGCTTGCGTTGGGACTTTGGCCCTAACCGTACACTTGTTTGTTCTTTAATCTTGGTCACCGTATCAGAGGCCTTTGAGCAACCAAATACATGTCCACTCACCTTGAGAACAGGCTTTGCCATTTCTTTTTTGCTGGTTTTGTTTCCTTGCCAGAGACCTCCAAGAGATTAGAGTGATCCCTGACAAACCTGGGGTTTGTCTTGAAGCCTCTGAAGCCTGCAGCGCTGGCGGCACTTGGGCGCTGAAAGACCTGTATATTTTAGGGTGGCTTCGACATTAGATCAGATCCCTCACGGCCTTGTAGGATCCAGGATCTTCTGAACAATTCCCGATGACTCTCCATGTCTTCTTCTCAAAGGACATCCAGTTACATGTTACTGGGAGGACTTGCTGGTCCGTCTGTAGGTGTCTGGAAGCCGAAAAGAAAGTGGGCAACCCAACCTCGAGGTGCCATGGGCTCTCCTCAGCAGAGGTGGAGAGAGGCAGCTCCCGTGGGTGAATTGGATGCATTTTAGTTTGCTCCCATTGCCTCTTGTCTTGTCATGGGGCACCACTGAGAAGAGCCTGGCTCCCTCATCTTCATTCTCTCCCATCAGACGTTTATACACATCTATGAGGTGACCCCCCAGGTCTTCTCTGGGCTGAACAGCCCCAGCTCTCTCAGCTTCTCCTCATATGAAGGGTGCTTCAGACCCTTCGTCGCCTTTGTGGTCTTGCGTTGGACTGGCTCCGGTAAGGGCATCTCTCGTACTGGGGAGCCCAGAGCTGGACCCAGCACTGCAGATGTGGCCTCACCAGTACTGAGCAGAGTGGGAAAGGAGGCTGCTGGAGCTCAGGAAGCTGTGCGTGACCTGGGGATGGCCATAGGCTTCTTTAGGATTCTCCATGGCCAGCGGGAGTCCTGTGCAGCTGCATCTCACCTGGAGGAGTGGGTAAGTGCTCTGCCTCGGCCAGCGCCTGGTGCCCACAACAAAATAGTGGAAATGGTTTTCAGATGAAGCCTGGCTACACCAGGCTTAGAAAAGCCGTGTTGACCAAGGGAAACCAGGTGGAGCAGGCATTTACAGAGCAAATGTCTTTTGAAACAAATCAGCAGGCAAACAGGATGGGGACCTCATGGTCTGCTGCCACCACCTATTTATGGAAAGCATGACAGGGCGCCCAGGTAAATGTCATTGCCTCACCTGGCGAAAAAAATCCCAAAATGGAGTGAAATCTAGGAGACATTTTATGGTTTCTAGGAAAGCTACAGCATTGACATGTGAGTACTAAACAGTTGCCCCAAAGGTGGAGATGTGCAAGTTACCCTGGCCTCACCTCTCACTGAGGGGTATTCCCTGGGTTATAGAGGGAAGCTGAGGGTCATCATCTGAAGATGACGGTCAAGATGGGCTGCTCGGCTGGGTCTCCGAGGGGAGTATCCTTTGCATACCTGCCCTGCTGACTGAGATGTCTTTGCAGGGTCATGCCACAACCAGTGTCCTGCCTTCTGCGTCTGGTGACGAGATCAGATCAAGGAAAACATTGGCAGTGGTGGAGGGTGCACGGAGAGATACTGCAGAGCGTTCCCATGAGCACCCTGCAAGGAGGGCATCACATCAGGGTGTGTGCCATCTGATATTCATTCAACAGCCTTTTGTCCGAGATCTCTTAAAACATGGTTCAGTTCATATTAGGGATCCTTGCAGCCATGATGAAATGTAATTACTGCATAGGTCATGGTCAGCTAGTGTTGGAGGAGGTGTCCACGGCTGAATCAGATCTTCCCATCTTCTCTTCATGTCTGGGAGGTGGGACGTGAGAGTTTGCTCTGCTGTCTCCGTCCCAGCTGCACACAAGCGAGCCTCAGTTCAGTAAGAGGAAGGATGCCAAAGTCATGGGTTCGCAGTTTTTCCTGTAGATCACGACAGCAGAGCTGCCTCCTCCTCATATACAGAGAGCGTTAGTCCTCGTGTGAGGCTGTGTCGGATCTGTTGGGATCATGCAGTCCCATCAGCAAGGAAGAGAACAAGAGGACTAGTGCTAGTGTCCTTGAAGGACTTGGAGAAGAGTGCCCACCAGGGAAAGGGACAAAGCAGTGACTATGTGGCTATGTAGAAGGATGAGCTTGAAAACAACTATCCAGAGATCTGGGAGTTTCAGGCAGGATGGAGGACCTCTATATGTCAAAGGCAAGGGAAAGATGGAAAACATCAGGGGATGTCCTTGGACATGGCCAGCACCGCTCTGCTGTCAGCAATGTGCATGCACTCATATTTTGGCTCTTCTGCAGCGATTTCCATGCAGCAGATGTTGTATCTGGTTCCTCCATTCATACCCAACCACAGCTGGATGCTACTGAGAGCAGTTATCCTTCCCTGCACAAGGACCTCAAACTCCAGAAGTTTCCTGCGAGTGTTAAATCTTTGCTTCCCCCAGGCAGGAGAGGCTGGCCAGCTTTGATAGCTCTGTCCTACAAAAACTGTGGTGTCCACACCACGGCTCTTCTAGGGGAGGAAGGGATCAAAAACTCAGGACTTTTTACTGCTTGTCCCTGCAGGGGTCATCAAAGCAGCGTGGAAGTCGCAGGTAGCTGCCCAGAGAACAGGCACAATAAAGTATTTCCTGATCAGAGCTACTTTTTGTAGGTAAAAAGCCCCTGAGATTTGCCCTTTCTACCCCCAGTTGCGATGGAGGAATCTGTTGACACGTCCAAAATATTTTCAGGGCAAGGAAAATGATTTTCAGCCCTTGGAAGCCTGCAAAGGAGCTGAAGAAGTTCACAGAAAGCCTCACTTTGCCCCTCTGCTTTTCCCCCAGCACATGCTGGTCTGTACTGGTCTGGCTCCTTTGCCACCAACCTCTTCACCCCAAGAAGGAAGGGTCAAAATCCGCACAGAAAGGTGTTCAGGTCTGAGTTGTGCGGGTTCCACCAGCTTCTTGGTCTGCTCCCTGGGCTTTCATGAGTGAGCGTGTGACACTTTTGACACCTTTGAAAAGCTGATGCTCTGTTCCTACTCCGTTGCACACATAAACGTACACAACAGGTAAGGGTCTGCTGCTTCTCCCTTTGGCCAGAAGGACTTTGGACTCAAAGCTTTCCTATGAGGGGAGTTGCTCCTTTTGGAGATCCAGTGCCTGCTGATAGATTTATTTATTTACTTATTTACTTATTTTTGCTGCTTTTGCATGCAAAGGTGCTGTTTTGGGGGGTTCTGGCTCAGGGTGTTTAAATGGGGAGCATTTGCTTAGAGTAACAGCTATAGGTCAGGCTCCTGCCGAGGCTCCCAATCTCTCTGGTTCTGCCGCAGCTCCGCTGGCACCGAGGCTGTCGATAAGCCGCGTTCCCATCACTTCCCGCCTTCAGGACAGCGTTGACACAGAAAGTATCCAGGGCTTGAACATTGGCCAAGTCACAGTTGTCTTCTCCAAGACCAACAAATCCCCACCGTACAATATCATCTGAGGTTTATGCTTGATTACCATATACAACTGCAATAATTAAACTAATTCGGACGTCCTCTGAGACACCGCGGGTTAGTTGCGGAGTGACGAGGTGAGTCACGGAAGGTGTGTGAACCCTCACCCCCGCAGCTGAACTGTGGACACCTGCTGCCGCAGGCGCTGAAGCAGAGATGGAGGTGCACAACGCGGCGTTGCAATCCTGCCAGGGCAGCAGTCGGGGGCGGGAGGGAGGCCGTGGCATTGCTGGGGGGGAGCCGTGCCCCGCGCAGAGCCGGCTCCGGCCATTGTGTTTGAGCAAGGGCTGTGCAAACAGCACTACGTGCCGGGCCAAGGCTGCCCTGGCCATTTCTTGTTGGCAGCGGTGGGTCGGAGGTTCAGAGGGACAGATTCGGGTCCAGAGTCTATGTGTGAGGAGAGCTGTGACTCATCACAGACAGGCTACGGTCTGGGGACTGAGAGCACCCTGCTGTGGTCTCAAGAGCCAGAGTGGGTGCTCCGTGTAGATCTGCGGGGCAGGAGGAGAAGCGACGATTGAGGTGGATGCAGCAGCCCCAGGGATGTGGGGAGGAAGAGGAGCAGAGTCGACTCGTTTTCTTCCTGCGTACTTGAGCACAGGGACCCTGCCCCTGCACCGCCTCCTTGGCTGCCTTCATTCCTTCCTCCTGTCCTGACATCTCTGATGTCCTTTCTCATCTCGCTCCTGGGCCTGGAGAGCTCTCTCTTCCCATATGGGATCCCACGTTTGTCCCAGAGGGACCAGGTGCACAATTGCTGCACAAACACAGTCCTACAGAAAGCCGAGGAGATGAAGAAGGTGGGGATGGAGTCCCTTGTGTGCTGTGGGTTTGGACATGGGTGTTTTACCAGGTCCCATCGGTGGACTCTCCTGCATCCAGCAGAGCAAGGGCACCCCTGGTTGCACCTCTGACAACTGATGATGGTGGTTCAGTGAGGGGAATGCGGTGCGCTGTGGCTACATGTGAAGGTACACCCCCCCGCAAACAACAGTTGCACAAGTGGTCCAAATACCAATTCTTTGCAGATGTTAAAATATCCCCTCCTCCAAAAATCCTGACCGAGGCTGCGGCAGCCGGGGCTGGGGTAGGTGTATTTACTGAGCAAGCAGCCGCTGTTTGCACAGAGGGGATTCATTAGGCTACAGATTGGTTGAACTTTGTTCTGGGGATCACGTATTACAACTTGTGCCCCCCATCACCTCCGCTGCCTTGGCTTTGGATCCCTTTCTCTGCCACGGGCCAAGGGAATGACCTTCCTCTGGGCCATTTACTTCTATCTTTGATGCTTTGTGGTTCTTCCTCACGCTCATCCTCTGTATCTTCTGCAATATGCTGCCCCAGGGCAGCTGGCAGGACACCTTGGAGGGACTCCTGTCTCACCGGACACGAAGTTGGGTAGGGTCGACGCATGCTTTGGTGCCTCTCATTCTTTACTGAAAGAGTGGTCAGGCCTGGGCACAGGCTGCCCAGGGCAGTGGTGGAGTCCCCATCCCTGGAGGGATTTAAAAGACGGGGAGATGAGGCGCTTGGGGACATGGTTTAGTGGCCATGGGGGGGTTGGGTTGATGGTTGGACTCGATGACCTAGAGGTCTTTTCCAACCTTAGTGATTCTGTGATTCTATGATTCTATGATTCTCTCCCTGGGACGCTGTAAGGAGGCGAGAGCTGATATTTAGGAAAACAACTAATTCTCTATGAAACAAAGCTGAGGGAAATGCAAATGCCATGCAAAGTTGATGGAAGCAAGGAGCGTGCAGGCATAGAGGTACATATTACCACTATTGGCGCCGGTCGTGCAGCAGAGTGGACTCTAGACATCTTTCCCCTGTCGGAGAGAAGATCTATGTTGAAGATAGCCCGAGGGAGACACTCGCCCAGTGAGGCTCAGCAGTTCAGCCGGCTGGGAAGCAGGGAAGAATGGAATAGAAACTGCTGCAAACAGTCTAGTGGGACACCACATCCCAGGAGGAGCCGTTCCCTCTTCACATCTGTTGACCCCATCTTCGAAAAGGCAGTTTCTGAATAAGGAGGATGCAGGTCCAGGTTGGGAAGAAGTTAAGAGATGAGGAACTGGGCCCCAGGAGAAAGAGACTAGAGCACTTCAGGCTGTTTGGCATTGAAAGGAGAAAAGGGGGAAGCTATAGATGTACGTATGGCTTAAAGTGGCCTAGGAGAAATTACAGACATGAGGTCAGATCACAAGGAATGGAAGAGCTCTGCTGGTGTCCGTGTAGCTGCAGTGGTTTCCACCAGCCTTGGAGAGTCTGAAGACCATCTCTGGAGGGTGGTCTGTGCGCTCCCATGTGTGGTAGCTCCAGGGAGGGGTTGGCATGATGTCCCTGCACAACAGCCCCTGTGCCAAGGAATGGATATTAGCGTTCAGAGATCTTCGTTGGTGCAGGATGTGTCTCTTTTCAAGATGTTCCTCAGCCAGTCTGGGTGCATAATTTTCCTTTGAACAGACCAGCACCAGGAGACAGTGCATGAGGCCTTTCTCCATCTTTACATTGCTCCTCAACCTTAGCTAATCTTAGAGATCATGACCTTATAGATCTCCCCTGCTTTCCCTTTCACCATCAAAGTCTCTAAGAGATGCATGAACGTGAGAGTTTGACAACTGTGAACTGGGTAAGGGCTAAGTTAAAGAAAAAAAAAAAAGAAAAGTGGGTTCTTTCTTCAAACTGGGAACCCATCTTGCCATGTCTTAGAGCTCAAAAGGCAGTCCCAGGTCAAGCTGTATGAGCAGAAAGAGTTGCTGTTTCTGGAGAGGAGGGCTGTGTCTTGTGCCCAAGATGCTGGAGTTTGCTTCTTGGCTCAACACCCCGCTGCTGAAGATTGCAGATGCAGGAAAGTGAGTTCAGCAGACTCAGCACCCCAATGAAAACCTTCAGGAGATGATTATGTCCAAGATTTGGGTTGGGATACTGCTCCCTGGCTTGTCCCCTCAAGCCAAGACCCTGCGTGCTAGCATTGCATGAGCTGGGACGGGGGCTGGCCACAGCCCCGAGCTCTCCATCAAGGTGCCCCAGCTGGGGAGAATGCCATGGGAGCCCGGCCGCAGCACATCCTCCTGCGTTTTCCGCCTCTGCCTCTTTTATTTTTAAGCGGTCACCTGTGACCAGAAGAAATTGCACCGTGGCTGTTGGATAAATGAGCAACCTGTACTTTGGCATTTGTGAGTACAGTAGGTTAAACCCTGAACTGCTCCAGGTGCCTATGTGTCTCCTTAAAACCAGGAGAGCTTGACTTGCAATCGGTTAATCCTTTAATTCAGCTTTGATGGCTGCAGGTGGGAATAATTTCCCCTAGCCACCAGGCAAGTGGGTGCCCTGTCTGAGCCACCATCCGTGTCCTCTACTGCGTCCATGGGATGCTTCGTGCTACCTCTGCTATGGTGGGGTGAATTGGCCTCTGAAGGGGTCTACCCTCTGGGATGATAGAGGTAGCCCAGATTTAACTTAAAACAGAGCAAGATGGTTCCTTCTCTTGGCTTTTCCAATTTATTAAGTCCTCTGTCACAGACAGAGCCTGCAAATGTTACTGATAGAAATACCACACTAATGAGTAAAAAGCCAATCGCTTTTCTGGTGTAAAATACCCGCTGGAGAAACTGTTTGCTGGTGTGCTCTTAAAATCTGTGCTAGCATCCCTCCTGGCAGACAAGAAAGGAGACACCGCTTGGTGGGTCCAGCTTCCCTGGAGCCTGCCACCAGCGTTACACAAGTCTGATGTCCTTGACTAAAGGCCAACCTGGTCTTTTCACGGGGATTTCCCACCTCAAAGGAAATGTGCGAGAGGAACAAATACCTTGTTTGTAATAGGATCTCTGTAAAGCCTTTCCTGCTGTTTGTTCATGTTATTTCTCCATGGCATGTTTATAGAAGACAGTGTTAATGTCAGCTCGGGGCTGTGGGACTCCTTCGAAAGGCAGCACTCAGTAGAAACATTTGGTTTGATGGGAGAATCTTTACTGCTGCATATGAAGAATAATTGCCCAGGATAAAGTGGGCTGTAAATGGATTGAAGTATGGGATCAAAGCCCTACAAGAGACTTGGGGTCTTGTTTTCCAATCCCTGGTCTAACCAGGAGATAGCTTTGTGTTCTCTCCTTCGTGCCAGGGTACCGCAAGGGCTGACTGCTCCCGAAGGGATGGGGATCCCAGCGTGATGGCACAGCCGGGTGGGCAGGGGACTTATCCATCACTGTCTCCACGCAAGGTGAGCAGGATGGGCCCTGGGATAGCAGCTGGGGTCAGCTCAGAGTCCAGATCCCCTGGGAAGCTGGTGGTGATGAGGTAGGTCTGAGGTTGGGATTGGGTCTGGGGACAGCAGCAGGGTTGGACACAGCCCAAGGACCACCAAGCGGGTCCAAGGTCTGGCTGGGAAGTTTGTCTGCGCGTTGGGGTCTGGACAACAGGGCCATGGCCAGGCAGGGGCAGAGCTGTGGTGGAATTGGGGACCTGTGCTCCTCCAGCATTGCTCGGGCAGGGACTGATGGGCTGAGCATGAACAGGCTCCTGGAAGCTTGTCGCTGGAGGCCCCTGGTGAGGCTGAAAGTGAGGGAGGATGGGGTTGTAAGAGCTGGTGATGCCTTTTGGTAAGGGATGTGTCTTGCCACACTGCACAGCTGACCAGTATTTCTCCAAGGCTTGTTCTCTCCTTCTGCCTTCAGCACGTGGTCCTGGTGCACTCTGGCTGGGGTGTCCGTCCAGGTTTTGCAGGGCAGAAGAGTGTCAGGGCTTTCTGTCTGCGGTGGACGCCACTGGCAGACGCAGATGATGGGAGAAGGGTGTTGGTGATCAGAGGGGTGCGTGTTGAGGGGCAAAACCTCCGGTGGAGGGGAGAACAACAGATCTCAGCTCAGGTCTTGCAAGGCTATGGACACAGCCGTGCTGAGACTCTCAGTCTCTGCCAGTGACCAGACTCCCCAAAAGGAGTTCGTTTTCCTTTTCCACTGCATGAAGCCATTTCTCCCCGTACAGCACCCTTTGTCTATCACATAACTGATCATTACACCTACAGAGCACAGCCACGTTCCCCCACCTTATGCAAATTTTAGCAAAGCATCTGAAGCAAGACGTTTTTCTGGTTCCTTCCTTATTCTTGCAACAGTTTTCAGGAGCTGTTAGGGCCACATCACACTTTACCTGGACTTTGCCATCGTTTTTCCGAGCACCAAGGCACCTGCATGAGCAGCCCATGGGCAAGGGGCCAATGGATGATGCTGCGGGGGCTCTGGGAGAGGGCTGCTGCGTCCTGCTGACCACCCCACCCCAGAGCTCCCTCCCCGGGACCAGCCCCAGCCAGACGTGCCCTGAAGCCCCCACACCTCTGCTTAGGATTTCTGCTCCTTTATCCCTGCAGCTGGAAATGCCGAGAGGATTAAAATGCCACGGGAGTCTAAAAGCCCTCGGGAGGGGGTTTGAAATCTGCTCAGCTTGGCCTTTTGCTCCCCCCTCTCTGCTCCTCCCAATAGAGCTCTTAATAGTCCCAAGACTTTTATTATTTTCCATATTGCAAAACATTAATTACTGGAAGGGACGAGGTGGTTTGAAAGCCAGGGTCCAGCAGTGCTTTCAGGGCTATGCCAGCCTCGGGCAACCAGGGAGTGGAGCAGTGGGGATGGGAGGAGCCGTTCCCCTCGGATTTTATCTTGATGAGAACATCTTGACCAACAACCAGGAAACAAATTCCTCTGCAGCTTGGGAGGGACAGGGGGAATTGAAAGGTCAAGCCTCCCTGTGGGCTCCTCAGAGATCCCACGGGCAGGGGACGTCTTTCCCTGGTGGTATAGTGGTCACCAGCGCTGGCAGGGAAGAGATGCCCTCCCAGGTCCTGGGTCCAGTCATTGGTGTCCTACTTAGCTGTTGACCTTAAAGGGTGAGATGTTTGCACAGCTTGTGACTGCTAAACTGCCAGATCCGTGTTTGAAAATCTCAAGAGCAGAAGGAAAATTAATTTAACTAGAGTTCAAAGGGTGTCCATTAGAGACTAAGCCTTGCTGTTATTCTGAAGCCTTATTTCCATTAATTCCCTTTAATGCCGCTTTAAAATTACGAAGTGGAAGGGAACGCTGGCCAACAGATTTTTTGGTGGTTTCAAAACAACCACTATTAATCAGTGAGGAAATGTATTGGCCGTAAGAGTGTTTAAACGGGAAGGTTGCTTCAACCAGGACACGTGTAACGGCGTGTAGTTGTGGTGACAGTTTAAAAATTAGCTATTGTGAGGCTCTACATACGGACAGGGGCTTGGTATTAATGATTACCATGAATTAATTAACTGGAAAAGGGTTGAACAGCAAGTGGTAGAGTTCAGTTTGACCCATGGGTGAGCTGACCCTTTTCCCGTTCATTTAA
Organism: Pelecanoides urinatrix; assembly: GCA_013400755.1. NCBI lineage: Eukaryota > Metazoa > Chordata > Aves > Procellariiformes > Procellariidae > Pelecanoides > Pelecanoides urinatrix. Next base: position 150,188 of record VZTQ01009369.1, read on the forward strand.
TGCCCAAATCTCATTTCTGGCCAGAGCAGCTATCCAACAGCCGAACACAATGCCTGGGTGCAGCGGTGGGTGTCCGTGCCAACCTGGCTGGGCTGTCCATGGGCTGCAGAGGACGATAGGAGGTTCAGCCCCTGTTCCTTGGGCCAGATCCAGCAGCAAGAGCAGCTCCAGCAGCTGGCCAGCACTGCCAGCCCTGGGGCTCGTGCTGCCGGCGCTGCTCCGCAAAGCCGATTCACCAGTCTTCCTTCCTCAGTGTCTCCCCTTGCTTTCTCCTTTTCTGTCCTTCTGGCTGCTGGCCTCTGCTGCCCACTCCCACCATCAACTCGGTGCCCACAGGTCCTGCAAAGTCGCTCTTGGTCCCACTGGCAGTTCGGTGCCCACAGCTCCTGCCAAGTCGCTCTTGGTCCCACTGGCAGTTCGGTGCCCACAGCTCCTGCAAAGTCGCTCTTGGTCCACCGGAATCACCACCCCACCTCTGCGGCATGCACAGGGCTGCTCCCTGAGCAAGGCTGGCCACATCTGCCAGGAGCCACCTTCTGCCTGCTTCAGTGATGTCCCCCTGCTCCTTTGGCAGCCCAAGATGTAGGACCCAGCTGGGTGTCCCCTTGTTGTGGTGGGGTGGGGTGGCTGTTGCTCGTCTCCAGGTGCACCTTGCGCTTCTCCGCTTTTGCTCCGCTCCCACCATGGGGTCTTCTTGACCAGCTGCGCCATTGTCTTGCCTCTGTCCCCATGCTGGTGACCTGGGCTCTGTGACCGCAGGGGAACATCCCCGCTCGCACGCTTACTGTCTTGTTCCTGGATGTGTGCTCTGGGGCTCATGTGAGCCACAGCTCCCTCCTCCCCTGGAAATAAGCCACCCTTTCTCCTGGCCACATCCTCTGGGATGGTCCAGCATCTCATTGTGGGTACATGCCCCCGTGGAAACTGAGCTGGACACAACCATTTTGTGGACAGAAGAGTTGTGCAACTACCCGGTGCGTGCCCTGGCGCAGGACCTGGGGTCCTGCGGGAGAGGAGCCGAGGGTGCTGAGGCCACGCAGGGCAGTTGGCACTCCTGCCCTTTCTTTCCCGGCTATCAGTATTTGCTGTTTTTTCCCACAGATCTTCAGAAATTACAAGGAAGCAGGGATGAATGTTATCAGGCTGCAGCCGCTCCATTTGCAAGCATGTCTTCAGCAGGAATGATTAACCCACCGTGTTTTTCTGTCTTCCCTTCCAAAAGCCCTTCAAGAATATCACAGCTCCCAAGGTTGCACAAAGTTGCTGGTAATCCTGATAGGGTTAATTAAGCAAAGTGGAATCCTTCATTAGGAGGAATGGCACTAATTGCATATCCGAGAGGGNTGGGCTCTGTGACCGCAGGGGAACATCCCCGCTCGCACGCTTACTGTCTTGTTCCTGGATGTGTGCTCTGGGGCTCATGTGAGCCACAGCTCCCTCCTCCCCTGGAAATAAGCCACCCTTTCTCCTGGCCACATCCTCTGGGATGGTCCAGCATCTCATTGTGGGTACATGCCCCCGTGGAAACTGAGCTGGACACAACCATTTTGTGGACAGAAGAGTTGTGCAACTACCCGGTGCGTGCCCTGGCGCAGGACCTGGGGTCCTGCGGGAGAGGAGCCGAGGGCGCTGAGGCCACGCAGGGCAGTTGGCACTCCTGCCCTTTCTTTCCCGGCTATCAGTATTTGCTGTTTTTTCCCACAGATCTTCAGAAATTACAAGGAAGCAGGGATGAATGTTATCAGGCTGCAGCCGCTCCATTTGCAAGCATGTCTTCAGCAGGAATGATTAACCCACCGTGTTTTTCTGTCTTCCCTTCCAAAAGCCCTTCAAGAATATCACAGCTCCCAAGGTTGCACAAAGTTGCTGGTAATCCTGATAGGGTTAATTAAGCAAAGTGGAATCCTTCATTAGGAGGAATGGCACTAATTGCATATCCGAGAGGGTGAATTTTGCATGGACTGCTGGCTGGCAGAGCAGAAACCCTGCTGACTTCAGCAAGGGGGCTGGGGAGTTAGTGGTGGCTTGCTTGAGAGAGGAGGTCAAGAAAACCTCTTTCCTCATCAGTGCTGGACCAGTTGGTGTTTGCTGGAGGAGGGGATGTGCACGAGGATGCGGGGCAGCGGCACCGTCCTGCAGAGCTGCTGCGCAAGGCAGAAAGGGTCGAACTGCTGCCCAGCTGACATTAGTTTCCAGTCTAAAAATGCAAACCTGTAATGGCATGACATGGTAAAGTAGCTCTGGACAAGAGGCTACAGTCTGCAGCTGGGTTTAGTGCTCTAAGCTGGGAAGAGCTGCTTAAAATTGACAGAGCGCTCTTTGTTTGCTGTGTGCGGTTTAGAAATTAAGCAATACTTAGAAGCAATACTTAGAAGCAAATATTGGTTCAAACAACATCAGCTCCCACTCTCCAGTGGCCAGTTCAGCTCATCCCAGGCAGAAAACAGCATATTGCAACACAGTCAAAACCTGACACCAAGTATTTCTCCTAACCAGCAGGTAAACTGGTTTGTGGCACTTCCTGAAAAATAAACTAACCACAATGACTCTGGAGTTGGAGCACAGCCTCAAAATTTCCCAAACAGGGGCTGGAAGCATGTTTCTGGAAAGACTGCCACAGCTCTCCAGGTATCTGTCAGGCCTTGGGAGCCACGGGGAATGCCGAGCTGGTCCCACCCCACCGTTGGCCACGGACACGCTCTCCGAGCTGGCACTCCCACAGCATCTTACAGCTGCTACAAGCCCCGTGATGACCCGGGCTCCAGGGGACAAGTGACTCCCTCTTCCAGGATAGACCTGGCATCGGGCGGGAGGGCTGGGATTTCCCCCAGATGCTTACACTGACCAGGTAAGCCAGCCCCGCAGAAGCCCCCTGACTTCTCCTTGCCCTTCCTGGGTACCCGAACATTGAATCACAGAATGGTTTGGGTTGGAAAGGACCTTTAAAGCCCATCTAGTCCACCTGCCCTGCCATGGGCAGGGACACCTTTCAGTAGGTCAGGCTGCTCAAAGCCCTATCCAACCTCACCTTGAACACTGCCAGGGATGGGGCATCCACACCTTCTCTCGGCAACCTACTCCAGTGTCTCACTACCCTCATCGTAAATAATTTCTTCCTTATATCCAGTCTAAATTTACCCTCTTTCATTTTAAAACTGTTGCCCCGCATCCTGTTACTACAGGCCCCGGTAAAAGGTCTCTCTCCACCTTTCCTATAAGACCCTTTTATATATTGAAAGGCCACAGTATGGTCTCCCTGGAGCCTTCTTTCCTCCAGGCTGAACAACCCCAATTCTCTCAGCCTCTCTCCATAGCAGAGGTGTTCCAGCCCTCTGACCATCTTCGTAGCCCTCCTCTGGACCAGCTGTAACATGTCCATGTCTGCCTTCTACTGAGGACCCTGAAACTGGACACAGTGCTCCAGGTGGGGTCTCACCAGAGCGGAGCAGCGGGGCAGAATCACATCTCTTGACCTGCTGGCCACGCTGCTTTGGATGCAGCCCAGGATACACTTGGCTTTCTGAGCTGCAATTGCACAGTGCCAGCTCATGTCCAATTCGTCACCCACCAGTAGCCCCAAGTCCTTCTCCACAGGGCTGCTCTCCACCCATTCTCCACCCAGCATCATCGTCTCCCATCTCTTGAGATGGGCACCGTTGCCACGGTCTCGTGTCCCACCCTGAGCTATCGATGGAGGACCAGGGAAGATGGTCTGGGAAAATGGGTTCCCATCAGGCTGCTCTTCTTGCCTTCTCTTGCTGTGATGTGATTTGTGGGGCCAGGCCAGGACAAGAACTTGAGCCCAGCTTTTGTGGTTGACCACGCTAATGTCCTTGTCGTGGGCAGGCTCCAGCCTTCTCCAAGCCGCAAACTAGAAATTCCCATTTCGAGAGGGAAACACGTCGACTCTATAGACAAGCCCAAAGTCCTGGTGGGTGTATGTGGCCCTCTGCCCTGCCCTCAGCCCATCCCACCTCGAGATTCGATTGATTCCTTTTTTTTTTCCCTTCCAGTTTCAGTGCTTTTTCTCCTTAATATTTCAAGGTGAGCTGGGTCTTCATCACACAACTGCCAGCCTGGTGACCCCTGGGAACAGCAGCATTAGCTCCAAAGGCCTCCACTGCTGGATAGGAGAACATCTACAGAAAGAACTGCTCCAAAGAGTTGGGCGAGATGCCTGTGTGGTGTGATGTCTTGATCGCAGCTTTCCCTCTCCCCGGTTAATGTTTTCCCCACACGCACACACAACCAGAGCTCCGCTCCAGCCTCCCTTCAGCTGCGTTGGCTCCAGGATGAGCTCTGCCGTGGGGAGCAGCCAGCTCCGTGATAAAGCCGAGCCCTCTCCCAGACAGTCGTGCCAGCTCTAACTTTATCCCAGCCCAATTACAACAAATGTCCTTTCCTTAGGACACAACCAAAACTCCAGTCCAGCCTCGTCTCAACCACAAGCCACAGCACACACATACGGGGTTGCAGTAATAAGGGAGATGTAGAAATGAGCAGTATCATTTTACCTTGTTTTACTTAGCGTGGGGCCGAGCCCTGTTCTTTTCTTGGGGTTCAGACGTGTTTATGCATCACCAATGACCCCTGGTTGGTCAGAGGGTGAGTTAAGTTGTATTTCTTCATCATTCGTGTAATTTTTAGCAGCATCCTCTTTCTGAAAACAGAACAGCCGGGATCCATAGTGTTGCAATACAACGAACTTGTGATGTATAATAATAATTCAGCTTGTTTCATGAAGATGTACACTATAGAAGGCTTGATGCTTTCTGGATAACAAGGACAAAGTCTGAGAGGCACTGGCTTAGCTCTGTCCTTTCTGCTAAAGCTGCTCCTGCTTGTATGAGCCAGAGCATTGACCTCTTACCTTGAAAGACAACAAGAATTTCCATCGTTAGTAAGAATTTGCCCTCACTGTTCAATCTCAGCTTAGTCAGCCAGATACATGCATTTGGGCATGGGAGGAGCTCTCTTTTTGCACAAAACTGTGCACCCAGGCAGTGAGGTATGGATCTAACTAGAACTTGTAGAAGCATGTTTGTGTATTTAGTGAGAGAGGGGACCCGCTGTGTGAATAAGCGTGCTTTTTCTAACACAAAATTTGGAAAAGCAGCTGTCTGATAGATATTCAGGGGAAGAAGTTGGTTGCACCAAGACATTTGTTCCTCCTGGACTCCAAAAGGAAGGCATTTTGCAGCTGGAGGCCACCCAGAATACTTTGCCTTTTCCATCTAAGGCTTCCCTTGGTGGGATGTACTCCTCAGAAAGGAGCATCTTGGGTCCTTTGGAGGTCAAGGTCTGAGCCTTCAAGCCCAGGTGGCCTAGAGGACACATCACCAATCTGCTGTGCTTCTGCCATTGAGTACCTCCAAGGCAAGCTGTGTGTTGGAAGAGTTTTGTCTCCCCAGGAAGTATAGAAGCTGCTCTGTATGTGGCTGGTGACTTTCCAGGTGACTAGTGGCTGGACATCTGGAAATCCAGGAGGTTACTGGTAAAGGCAGGAGGACAAGAGGTAAGGAGCAAAATCTATTGCAATTCAAGCCTCCTCCTTCACCCCTGGATTTGCCCTGATGCCATCTGGGAGGGCAAGGGAAAGAGGTGAGGAGTGAAACCCACCCATCACATCACCACCTCGCAGCCATCCCCTGGCAGATACAGAGAGTGCAGTGGGGATGCAGCTGCGATTCGAGAGGGGAGAGCGGAGCAGTGGGGGGGTCCATGTAAAAAAGGCTGGGAACCATGTGCGGAAGGCAAGATAGTATGGGCTCTTCCAACAACTGCTCTTATGTTGCTTGAACAGATCCTTTATGTTTTCCAAACTTTCTTCTGCGTCTTCATCTGTCATGTGGCAAAAAATACCTTTATCTGCTCTGGATAGTGTTGTAACTACTTAGTTTGTGGAGTCAAGATGTCCAAATATTTTCCCCGTCATTTGTGTGCTCAGATATCTTTGATTTTTCAGTGGCACTGCAATTTCTAGGCTCTCTCGGGATATCTGTTAGAAGAGGCATTTTGGAACAAATCAACAAGAAGCTATGGAAGAACAGCCTCCTGCGAGCCCTTGTGCCTCTTCTTCCCGCGGATGGGGACATTGCGCAGGCTACCCTGAGTGAGGCAAGGACTGGGGAGATCCAGGGGGAGTTGGGGGTGGATTAGTTGCATCCACGTGTCTCAGTGGAGGAAGACCTTGGAGGGCCACAGCTTGCTGGAGTAAATACGGATGGAAGATCTTTTAAGAGGGAAGGAAGTCTTGCAGTGGGAACAAGTCAGTCCCCCCCCAGTTGCAGTGTGTTTGGAGATGCTCTGGACACAAGAAGTGCTGCTCTTCTGGAAAAGCAGAGGATGGAGGGATGAGAAATAGGAACTAGTCATTGCCTGAAGGTCTCCAGCAGCCCCCTTCCCTGGGTCACTTTGCAGAGCCATATCGTTGACCTGACACTGGGCTCCCACCTGCACTGAAGCCACTCTGGCCACGACCACCCACCTGCAGGTTGCCGAATCCTCAGCCGGCTGGGAGGAGGGAGAAGAGCCAAGCCGGGGTGCTTCCAGCCAACCTCAGCCAGAAGCCTGCTGTGGGCAAGCACTGCTGTGTGGAGGGTGCAGGGTATGGCAGAGAAGGACCTGAGCAGGTGATCCAGAAGATCACAAAGGGAGGCTGGTGCTCTTGAGAGCAAGACTGGGAGCTGGATCTCACCGCTGGGCTTCCTACAGCACTCTTGTAGTTTGTCTCGGGTGGACACGGTGGGTGGACCAGCCCCAGCAGCTGCTGTCTAGGGATGCTACCAGGGCTTGTGGGCTAGCTGATGTGGTCCAGGGACTCTCATTTATTGTGCATGTGCCGAAGTCAACCTGAAGCTGGTCTTGTAGCCTGCAGCAAAGAGCAGGACATCGAGCCTGGGTCAGCATCACAAAGGCAGACCTTCGTAAACCTGTTCCTGGCTGCAGGGAGATAAATCAGGAGTGATACAATCGGAAGGAGAGGTTTTGCAGAGGAGGAGGAGGAGGAGGAGGGTGACTGCTAATCTCAGCATTTCTTCCCAGGTTCATCCCGAGAACTTTACAAAGGCGCAGCGTGATGTTTCCTTCTGGCTGCAGGGCACTTATCGAGCTGTCTGGTTGCTGCCACTGACTTTCTTTGCCTGTGCAAGGAGCTTGCCAGATCATGTGTAAGGAACATTTACTGCCTTTTAACCCTATTGCCATTGCCAAGGGAGCGCAAGGGAGCGGGCAGGCACTCAGAGTGCTGCAAGCCAAAGGGCAACGGGCACGACAGCAGCAGTTACTGGCAAACATGCAAAATTCAGGGCTGGATCCAGCAGGGACTTTCTGAGATTAGGCTGAGCAAGGCAGGGGGTGGCTAGCACAAAGAAAATAGTCTCTCCTGTGGTGTTTCAGCCCGCAGAGGAATTCAAATGTCACAACTTGGGAATTTTCCATCTGAAGCCCCTTGTAAAATGAAAAGCACCTTGCCCTGCTCTGACTCCTGCCTGCGGAGGGGTTCAGTGCCAAAGTGAAAGGCTTCCTAAAAATGGGCTGACCCAGGGAGGGGGGCGATTTAGGAGCTATTGAGAAACAAGGAAGGACAAACAGTGTTAGGTCATTGCTTCTGCAAACACACCCAGGGCTGTTCCTCTATAAAAGGGGGGGAAAGTGGTTCCAGAGCCATCACAGACTTGGAGGGGACAGTCTGTGACCAAGGCTGCTGCACCCCCTCCTCGGCACCTGACTCCCTGCTCAAGTATGAAACTCGTACTCTCTACTGTGCTGTCCTTCGGGATAGTGGGTAAGTGTCTGCTGAAAGCAGTTTTGGGGGAAAGGAAGAGTCAAAATCTCCCAGGACCCCAGGCTTTCCCCCTAGATGAGGCTGTTTTAGAGCTGCAGCACGTGCCAGACCCAAGCAGCTGTTAAGTAAAAGCCAGGAGGTAAAAGCAAAGGAGCACCTGCCAGATGCTTGCTTTGGCAGCTGTGGATCTCTGTCAACAAGGGTGGTGTTTTGAGCATTAATGACAGCAGCTTTTTCCTTGGGCTGGCCCGTGGAGGCTGGAGGGAGGTGGGCAGCTCCCCACAGCAAGGTGCCGAGCAGCCGGCTGGCAAGGAGGAGGGATGCTCAGCACCCGCTGCCGGGGAGGGGACGGCTCGGGAGAGGCTCCGCACCCCTGCTGCCGCGGGGCGAAGGGAAAAATCACCCTCCCGCAAGCTGCTGTGCCGGGAGGGGAGCAGGGGTTCAGCCAGGGCGGGGAGAAACTAGAACAAGACCTCCCTGCCAAGCCTGCATGTGTGTTGGGTTAAACCTGAAGGCAGTGACAATAAAATAGAGCTTAAATAATGAGAGACTCTGCATGCTCCCCCCTCCGCTCCCGCGCTGCTCCGTCCTGCTGCTGCAGTTGGACTTTGCTTGGGCTCCTGTGTATTTTATGCCTAAATTGTGCCGTTGCAGAGCTGGCTCTGCTTGAAGTGATTATTTCTGTCTTCTCTCTCTGCTCACAGTTTTGGCAGGCAATGGGCAGGTAGCCACGGCAAGGAGATTGCTGCCGTCTGGACCTGACGTGGGGACTGCTGCCTGGAAAGGGAAAGAGGGGTCTCCTTCTCGGAGTAGGCAGCGGGTCTCTTCTCATCCCCCATAAAGCGTGGTGGTGGTCAATGTCCTCTGGTGGGAAGTGCTCCCTGTGCCGCTGGCATAGGAAAGTCCTCGAGCACCTTTGCTGAGTACGAGCACACAATGATGTCTTATTAACGGTGAAGGGTCCCTCCTCCTCCCCTGCACAGAAGGAGCCCAGAGGTTGCCCAAAAGCTCTGCGACAGAGGCTCTGGCACTCGGGCTCCCGTTGCCTTCCCGGTGTTCACCAGTGCAGCTGGGCTGACTCCCTCAGGAGGTGCCCGTCCAGCTTCAGCCCATGGTTGCCAGCACTAGGTTGAGGTGACCATGGCTTTGTGCAGCCAAGACTTGAAAAATGTAGATGATGGCAGTAGGAATTTAGGCTAAGGATTCTCCCTGTGGCCAAATTCAGCATCTCCACTGGGAGGAGGAGAGGTGTCTGCTGGCAGGGTTATGGCTCAAAAATCAAGTAAGAGAGAATATTTCAGAGGTGAAAGAGAAAATGGAAACAGCACAGGTGAATCTGGAGATGTTCGAATGAAATGTGCCATCAAGGGTTTGGAGGGAGCGAGCTGCGCATCCAGCCTCTCGGTCTGCGCAATCCCTCCAGGAAGGGGCAGAGTTAAGGTGAAGCGTGCAGCACGGGCTGGCCACATATTTTCACTGCAAGTTTCCAACGTTTCTGGTGTTCAGGTTGCTGAAGTAGGCATGAGTCTGTGTCCACCTGAAGTCTTTGCTTTGCTCCGGTCTCCCAGAGCAGCCACTCAGCTGCATGGTTGGGGGACTCTTAGGAGAGAGGACTGTGGAGGTGGTATGGCATCTCTGTTACTGGGTGTAGTGGAGGAGCTGAGATATACAGAGACAGTTAAATACACCAGATCATCTAGCTGCCAAAGAGGTCATGTGTGGCAACATACTGAATATAGTCTGGCCAGGTCAGAGCTGCTCTCCCTCTGGCGTTATTTGCAAAGACACCACTTCAGTGGACCACCTTTTCTCTCCGTTTTTGCAAAGTCTTGAGTTTGATTTCTATTGAAGCGTGTGGATGTTGCCTGTGGATGTTGCCGTGAGCTCAGGCTGCTGGAATCACAATGCTGTGCAGGACATATATTACCCAGGGATAAGAATGATCCTCCCAGACGTTCCTGAAAGTGCACATGTCATGCAAGAAAGAAACGGCCTTCCTGCATGACTTAGGAGATCTGCAAGGGAAATCCTGCACCCGGCCATCACCCGAGGCCATGACTGCAGGGAACCGGAGATCATGTATTCACAGAGACGCTGTTTCTCTCCACTTTGTGCCTTTCTAACTCTCTGAGACTATTTATTTCTGGTTCTTTCTACAGCTCTGTGTTTTGCTGCTCCCCCCAAGGCAAGCATCAGATGGTGCACAATATCTTCAGCAGAAGAGAACAAATGCCATAGCCTAAGGGACCACATGCAACAAGAGAATATTGCATTGAGTTGCCTGCAGAAAGCAACATACCTCGACTGCATAAAAGCGATTTCGGTGAGTGGGCAGCAAATATCTGTGCTGGGCACTGAGGATGTTTCAGCAGCCTCTTACACCTGGAGAAGGTTGAGGTTTCCTTTGAGTCACTGGCTGTTACCTGTGATCCCACTGAGGAGAAGGACTCACCCACAAGGATCCAGGAGAGAGGCTAGGGAAGCATTTTCCTTCACGCATCCTTGCTCTTTGTTTATTGACTGAAATCTTTTTGTTGTTTAGAATAATGAAGCAGATGCCATTAGCTTGGATGGCGGTCACATTTTTGAGGCAGGCCTTGCACCCTACAAGCTGAAGCCCATTGCTGCTGAGGTCTACGAACAAGATGGAGGTACATTTTCATGCGATATTTGTAAGCCAAGTGGTGGTAACAAACTGACAGTGCAAGGGCCATCCTTCCCACGCAGAGCTCCCACATTATTTCTGTTGGGTGTCTGCGATATTGCCCCTGGCTTCCACATCCCAGAGGGGAAGTGGGGGGGCAGTTACACCAAAATGTGAATCATCACCCATGGCCATAGAGTCACTGCAATGGAAGGGGCAGAGCCAGTGCCCCATTTCTGACGTTAGCTGCAATGAAAGTCACTGATCCCATGATGATGCAGTGGCCACGGAAGGAGAGCACCATGAGCAGAAATCATGGTCGTCCCAAAGCATGGCATAAAAATTGTGCTGGTCCCAGAGATCTTCTCCTTTCAGTGTCCTTGAACTATGCAGGTAAAACACTGAGCTAGATAGCACAGATAACCCGTGTATCTCCCTGCGCAGTCATCAAGACAAAAAAAAATCTATTGAAGAGGCAACAGCATTGCCGTTAGTGGTTCTGGAGGAACACCCAGTCGAGATTACTGAGGCAAAAGGTGTAGGCAATGCACAGAAAAAAGAAGCAAAGTATAAAAAGTACTCTGCAGCAATCGCTTTTGATAAGACTTAGCTCTATTGCTCCATCCCTGCTCACTCTCTGTACTGTCTTTTGTCTCTCCCACCTTTCTCTTGGGAGCTGAACAGACGCTATTTCTCCATTTTTATCTGTCTCGCCTCATGCAATCCCACCACGTCCAAAGCTCCCAATCTCTTTTGACCTCTGCCCTGGAGTTCAGCCTGTTTGTACACAATATTCAGGATCAAAGCAACACGGCAGAGTCATTCCCAACATGGCAGCTAAGAAAATACAGATGTTAAATGGAAGGCTGTGGTCTCTACCACCCCTAAAACTAAGCCACTTTATTCAAACATGGCATGTGATGGACTAGGTATAATTTTAAAGACTAAACGTGGAATTTCAGTCTCGCAAGGCTTACGTGTATGCTTCAGTGGGCAACGGCATTTGAGAAAAGACTTGCCAAAGAAGATTTGCCAGAAAGACTTGTTAAAGCATCCTTACAAATCTATGGGCATGTCTAACGTCTGTCCAGTGGCAAAGCATTTTGTGTATGATAGTATTTGCAGTTCACTTACCATTACAAGTTGTAATGCACAGCGTTGGTTCGATATTGGCAGTGTAGCTCACCCCTAAGAAAATGGGAAGACCATGAGTGTTCAAGCAAAGTTGCTGATTATTTGGAAGTGCAGCACTTTATTCTCTGAAGTCGGGGGTTTGGCAGGATTTGAAATGTTCATAAATTCTGCTTTTTCATTGCTTTCCTGCTTTTTCCCCGCACTGCAGGCTCCACAACCAACTACTACGCTGTGGCCGTCGTGAAGAAAGGAACAGACGTCACAATAAATAACTTGCAGGGCAAGACCTCCTGCCACACAGGCTTGGGCAGGTCTGCTGGCTGGAACATCCCCATTGGGACGCTCCTCCACCGGGGATACATCAAGTGGGATGGCAAAGAGTCAGCCTCCATCGAGCAAGGTGAGGTGGGAAATGGCAAGACAAATGGGCTGGTGTTAAGCCAGGGGTGGTGGCACGGTGAAAGCGATGCCTGATCTTCTGCGGAGCTCCAGAGGTGGCTCGCAGAGCAGTCGAGTCATTGACATTGTGCATCCCCTTCCTTCCGGATCCTTGTAGAAGTGAATTTTAGACTAACCTTTGCTTCTTTCTCATCCATAGCGGTGGCCAATTTTTTCTCTGCCAGCTGCGTGCCTGGTGCCACCACTGAACAAAGACTGTGCCGGCAGTGCAAGGGGGACCCCAAAACCAAATGCTCCCGCACAGCACCTTATTCTGGATATTCCGGAGCTTTTCAGTGAGTGAAAGTTATATTTCCTTTGGGAAAATATTCCAGCCCCGACACATGCATGTTTTTGTTATACCAGGGAGGGCTGTGTTGTAATCAGTGGTCCTGAAGAGACTGAATTTATAGAACAACCAGGAGTGCTGGTAATTAAAGATCCAATTAGTAATAACTGGCAAGCAGCTAGCGGGAGATGAGAAAGGCAGCTGGGTTGTATCTTTCTGCACAGACTTAAGAATACACAGCATTAGCATTGTGCTGTCTAACTGGGCTTCTTGAGCATTACTTCTCTGCCATCGCATTTTTTTCCCTGCCAGCCTAGCTTTTTTTGGGGAAGACTACTGCTCTGTGGTTGCAGTTTGTGCCTAAGCAATTTGCTGAACAGGAGATAGAGAGCCACAACGTCTGTTTTGTTAACATCCCTTCTGTTCCTCCCACCTGCAGCTGTCTGAAAGATGGAAAAGGAGATGTGGCTTTTGTGAAACACACAACTGTTCAAGGTAGGCCTGCGAGATGACTTGTTTCTCTTCTTTCCAGTCCAACCTCTTGCTGCCACTCTATCCTGCAATTAGTCTACACTCTGCAGGCTTTCATTCCTCTCCAGGTTTGCCCCAGACCTCTTCTCCTTTCACCTCCAGAAACACGTTTTGCACACTGTGGACTAACTTATCCTTGTTAGTGAAAAATATGATTGTGGTAGGGTCCACTTTTTCTTCTTTGGGGTTCTTCTTTGAAGAAGGAAAACCTGCTTGATTTAAGTTCAGTGGTATTATAGCTGGTGCCACATCTCAGAGCCAGCTGTAACGTTATCACAGGAAACGCAGGGTGAGCAATTGTGTAGGTAATTACGCTCACCCATCCCTCTGGGAGGGATTTTGGAGGGAATTCAGCCCACAGCAAGAGTTCACCAACTCTGCACCTCTTGGAGATGGAAAATTGCCTGGCACACCCAGGACCTGCAGTGAGCTCAGTGGAGGGCCACCAAGATGGTCATGGGGCAGGGACCCTTGTCCTGCGAGGAGATGCTCAGTGGGATGGGCTTGATCAGCCTGGGGAAGAGATGGCTTTGGGGGGGCCTCAGCGCAGCCTGCCTGTGCCTACAAGGAGGTTAGCAAGAAGGTGGAGCCAAAATCTTGACGGAGGTGGACAGTGGAAAGATGAGAAACAATAATCATAAACTGAAACAAGAAAGGTTTGGACCAGATACAGGGAGGAATTTTTTTCCCCTTACGGACAGTCACGTAGTGGGGCAGGTTGCCCAGGACAGCTGTGCACTCTCCATCCTTGGAGGTTTTCAAGATCCACCTGGAGCAACCTGGTCTGCCCCTGCTTTGAGCAGACGCTTGGACTGGAGATCTTCAGAGGTCCCTTCTCACCTGAGCTCTCCTGTAACCCCGTGATCTCTGACCTGGGCTCTGCTTTCAGCCTTGACACTACTGGCCTTCACAGACCATGTGCGGCTCCTGACCCGTTCAATCCATTTGCGTGGTGTTTGTAAATCTATTTGTATTTGTGTCTATTTGTACATGCCTGGATGTCTAGGCACTAATGCCACATAAAGCCTCTTACTGTTGGGTTAGTTAAGACACAGGCAGAGAAAATCTCTCTTTCACAGGCACATGTATTCTCCTTTCTGCATTGCCTTTGTCTGACCACGATGACCCCATTACCATTACAAAGGGTGTGTGTGCAACCCATCTTCTGCAAAGAATTTTCCCCCAAGCTTCCGCAGAAATAAATTCATTACAACGCTGCTCCAGACTGGCTTTTTTGTCTGTTTCCGTGGTGATGCATCTCATGGTTCCTCCTTCCTCCAGAAAATGCTCCAGAGGAGAAGGATGAGTATGAGCTGCTGTGTCTGGATGGCAGCCGTCAGCCCGTGGACAACTACAGAGCCTGCCACTGGGCCAGGGTGCCTGCTCACGCCGTTGTGGCTCGAGATGATAGCAAGGTCGATGACATCTGGAGCTTTCTCTCAAAAGCACAGGTATTGTTAAGCTCTTCTTTCCTTCCCCTAGCATCCGCTCTTCTGTCCCCTGGCTTTGCTTGCTCTTCTCAGCTTTCTGAGTGCTTTGGTATGGTCATTTGCTCATTTTTTTCCCTCGTGGCAGGAAAAATTTGGCGTGGGCACAACCAGCACCTTCCAGCTCTTTGGGCCACCTGGCAAGAAGGAACCAGGCCTCAAAGACTTGCTTTTCAAAGACTCTGCTGTACAGCTGAAGCGTATCCCACCACTGATGGATTCCCAGCTCTACCTGGGCTTGGAGTATTACAGTGCCATCCAGAGCCTTCAGAAAGGTAGGCAGTTCATGAAATACTAATGTCGTGCCAGTGTGAGCTGCATTGAAAAGATGGGATCAGCAAATATGTCTGGGCAAAAGGAACACGATTTTTTTCAAACACAGACAGTATTCTCTGCAAAATATTCCCTGTGAAAGGTATTATCATTAAAATCACACAATCTGCACAAACTTCACTTACATCAACAAGAATTACCCATCCACAGTCAAAATAACATCATCACCATACCGAAAAAGGTGGAAAATTTACGCACACTCCACCCCTCATCCATTCACCGCAATTACAACAACAAAAATTGCCCACGGTTATTCAGCTGGTGGCAGGGATTGGGCATGGTCAAAACTGCGGCTTAGAAAAGCCATTTCTGGGACGTAAGAGGAAGGAACATCCCAGGACACCAGGACCAGCATTGGCCACCTGAGGGAAACAGTGTCCTTTATTTCCATCTAGACTCATCAAGCATTTACTGATGTCCTAGCTGGCTCTCTGAGAATCAAACATCCCACAAATGACCTCTGACACCCACTTAAAATGTATAGTTGCTCAGAGATCTCTGTCATAGGTTCAACTGCTATGGCATTTAGGGAAGGGGATGCATGGACTTAATGTAGCATCAAAACAAATTATTCAAATGCCACTTCACAGAAACATAACTAGGTTGCATTTTTCCAGCTCAGCCTGGTCTTAGTCTCATAGTTGTCTGGGCTGTGAAGAGGTCTGGAGAAATGCTGAGTATATTATAGGCAGCAATACCAAGTACTATCAGTGCAGGGTGGTTTAGCAGTTGTGATGTTTCAGCTAACACGAATCTGTGTGAACAGCTTGTGTCATGCAGAATGTCTCCTTTCTGACCTGTAAGTTGATTTTTGAGCATCCTTTGGCTTAAGAATCATCCCTTCTGTTCACGCCAGCCCGGGACTTATTAAACAAGAACATCTTGCACTGGGCAGCAGCAGGTTGGTGCGTACAGATGGTTTCACGGCTGAGTCCCACGCACCCAGAAAGTATCCTGTTTGTTGCTTTATTGTTCAACAGGGCTCTAGGCTTATCCTTGTTTTCCTCTGCTGGTTTTACAGATCAGTTGAACTCTAACCGCAGAGAAAACAAGACACGGTGGTGTGCGGTAGGCAAGAATGAGAAGAGCAAGTGTGACCTCTGGAGTGTGATGAGCAACGGAGACGTGGAGTGCACTGTGGCAGACAACACCAAGAACTGCATTATTAAGATCATGGTATGGCTTTTTTTCCTTTTCTTTTCCCTGTGAACCTTTCAGAGAACAGCGTTGCTTCTTTCAGCCTGGGAATAGATAGGGCAGAGGAGGGGGGCTAGATTTTAAAATAAAATACTGGGAGCTTTGCGAGAAATACCAGTGGGCAGAAACCAACCTCATGATGGGGAAAAGGCTCGACTAGTTTTTCACCGATTGACATTTTTCAAAAAAATATATTGGACAGCGTTCTTTCTTTGAGGTTTCCTAAGTAGAAAGCAATTTTCTGGCACGAAGTAACTTTTCATTTGGAAAAGGAAGGCAAAATAAAAATTTTGTAAAATGCAGAGAAAAACGGTTGCCTGCTTAGAAGAGGAGTGGTTCCACAGCATCGAGGGTGCTGGTGGTAGCTCAGAGGGTTGGGTCAGTTCCATGAAGACAGCGCAAAATGCAAAGTTGAAAGGACAGGTGAGATAAGGAAATCTGTTTGGCGGGGAAGCAGGCTAGGAGAGGCCTGAGCCTGAGCCTGCGAGTGCCTGGGGAGGAGAGATGCCGCTGGAGGTGGTTACAAGCACACGGGAGCGATAATTTCAAAATTCCCTCTGCTTGCATCAGCGAGACCTGGTCTGTCCGCATGCTAAGGGATGGCCTCGCAGGTGCCCTTAGCCCCAAGCCCTTATCGCTTACATCAAGTACTTCTTTTACAATATGATTTCTGAAAACGTCTGGGGATGTACAGCGTCGTTTCATCGCTGTGCCTTTTTCATTGCAGAAAGGTGAAGCAGATGCTATCAGCTTAGACGGAGGTTTTGTCTACACTGCTGGCGTGTGTGGCTTGGTGCCAGTGATGGGAGAAAACTACGAGGGTAAGCACAGCCCCTCTGGGTCCAGGCAGTGGGGAATGGGCTGGCTCAAAAGCACTCTTTTTATTCTGAAATCTAGAAAGCAGCCTCAGCGCCGCATCCTGCAGAAAACACGCGGTGCCCTGAGGCAGCTCTGCTCACCGCTGCACACCTCGCCTTTCCACGAAGGCGGAACAGCCCCAGGAGAGTGGGCATCGACAGTCAGGAACACAATGACCTCCAGCTCCTGTCTTCTTCGTTTTAATCATGATGTCCCTGTCCTTTAGCACCAGCCTTGCTAAAACTAGTTGTTTTAGCTCAGAGGAGCAGAAGGAGGCTGTGCTTTGTTCTGTCGATGCACTAGATGTTACCTGAAATAGCCACTTCTGGAATGAAGTTTCTCCAGAAATTAGTGAGCTCGATCCTTTTTTGGATTTGCCATATCGTTTATCTAATATCCTCTTCTTTTTCCCTCCCTCAGATGACGGTCAATGCGACAAAGGAGGAGAACCAGGTAATTACTGTCAACAGAGGGACAGAAAACAGTCCTGCTGGATATAAGTAGAAAAATATATACGCAGTCATGAGTGGAGAATAAACGGCCATTCTCCACACAAAGAACCACTGTGTCCAATGTAGAAATTAAAAATTTGGGAGACGAATTTAGTAGTCAGATGGAAAGTCTGGGTCTGCAAGCAGATATCAAGGCAAAGCATACGGTAGCAGCAGAGATCTGTGCTTTGTTGCTGGTATCTGGAGCACGGTCACACCGTAACGGTGCCAGGGCTGCGAACAGGGAAAGAGGGTGTGGGTTGTAGCATCAGGAAATTGTTCTTTATAGAAACAGGAAGAGGGAGAGGAGGGAAGGTTTTTGTCCTTTGCTAAAGAGGGGATAAGAAACCAGGAGGGGATAAGAAATCATCATGTATGTCTTGCTACTGACTTGCGGAAAGGAGACTCCACAATCTGTGAGACTGTAAAGTCGGGATGTTTATTCAGCGCTGGGCGGCACGGGGGGTAGTCCCACCAAAATCGTGCGCCTCAAACACGGCACTCATCATAAATTTATGCNAAATTTTACCTGCTGTTTCAATCCTTTAACTATTAAAGTTCAACTACTAAAATTGCCACTAATATTCCCTTGTCTCACTACAGCCTTCTCGCATACCCAAGTGTCAGAGTTTTGAGGGGGGGAAATGTCAGGGCTAATAATTTCCCAGGAGTGTGGCAGGAGTAGATGCGTCACATCTGCAAATTCTTCTGTTGTCGCTGCGTGGCAAATCATTTATAAGTGCAAAGTATTTCTGCTTCTGCTACGTTCGTAGGTGCCCTCTCCCAAGTGGAGCCAATGCTCTCCTAAGGGAGCATGGTGGGATCCTCAGGTCAGTCCTTAATTCTCCTCTATTTTATCTTCTGAAAGCATCCTACTTCGCTGTGGCTGTTGTGAAGAAATCTACCAGCGATATCACATGGAACAATCTGCAGGGCAAGAAGTCGTGCCACACCGCTGTCGGGAGAACTGCTGGCTGGAACATCCCCATGGGCTTGATTCACAACAAGACTGGCAACTGCAATTTTGGTGAGTCGAGTTTTGCAGCCATTTCTTTGGGCTCAGAATCTGCCTGCAAGAACGTTTTCCCATCCTTCATCTGATCTTTAAAGTTTCTCGTGCCTCAAAGATTCCCACCTGGAGGTGGGAAATGGAGAAGACTCTGTTGTTTAAGCTTTCAATGAGCAAAGTTTTAGGCTGTCGGCGACCGCTTCAGGGTAAGATACGGCACACAAACTGCTCTGGGGGGCTTTGCTGTCTTTTCACATCTCTCCCCTTCCCTTTGCAGCAGTACAAAAGGTATTCCCAAAAAGGGAATACAGGCTGCTCCAGGTATAGGGGGCCTGGTGCTTGTGCAGGGTGTAGAGTGGGGGTAAAGGATGGGTTTATGAATCTCAGAAGGGAGGGGAAGGGCTGACAACAGGGGACAGAGGCTGATCTTCGTGCAAGAAATTTAAGGGGACTGATCTGACTGCCTGACAATAAGGGGGTAAAAGTCTGCATTGGCTCTGGGCCTTTAGAGATTGTTCAGAAGATCAAATTCTACATCCAACTTTCAATCGATGAGAATTACGGTCCAACAAAAATAATCTGGAAATATTACGGAACAAGACAAGTTAAGCATATAATTATTAAAAGGAAATCTCTAACTGCAAGAAGATACTAGCGTTAGCAAGTTTTAGAATCAGCCTCTCCATCCTCCCGCCTGCCTTTCCCACTGTCCCTTCTTGCCCCAGAGCTCTGGCATTGCTGCCAAACGCAACTCTGCTGACCTGTAAAGGCTGAGGAGTCTTGGGCTGGCTCTGCGTGAGCTGGGAACGGTTTGCAGCAAAAACATTCTTCTTTTCATGCCAAGATAGCACTTGGCACAGTTGAGCCTTAGGCCCCCCCTTCATTATCAATAATAAGAAGTAACAAGTTTCATAGTGAAAACTGGATGCGTGCGATTTGCTGTCCACTCAATCGTGCTCCTTCTCATGCTGTTTCCAGCTCCCAGTGACCGCTAATACAAATTCAGCATAAGAACGTATTATTAAAAGAAAACCGAGCTTTTCAGTGCAGGAAAAATGACTTTTTCCTATCCCTGCCTTCAGACGAATACTTCAGCGAGGGCTGTGCTCCCGGGTCTCCTCCTAACTCCCGCCTCTGCCAGCTCTGCAAGGGCTCAGGGAGGGTCTCGCAGGAGAAGTGCGTCGCCAGCAGCCACGAGAAATACTATGGATATACTGGAGCTTTGCGGTAGGTGATGGAAACACTCAGGCTGTCCTCAAGTACCCTGGGGCTAATCACAGAGGTCATGGGTAGATCACATACGGAGTACAGCCTCATGAGGATGCTAATTTGCTGACCTTCTCTTTTTCTCCATTACGCTGCTGAAGGTATATCTGTCTGTAATGTTATACATATGCTATACATTTTTTCTTCATGCAGCTTCCTGCAAAATGATGTAAAATGTTCCCATTCTGTAAAACTAATGTCCTGGTGCCTCCAGGCAAACCTGGAGAGACACAAGTGTTTTGGCCAGACCTCCTACGATGGCAGCAGTGCTACACTTTTAACACAAATAAGGAATCTTAAAAGACGGGGACCCGCAAACAATGCTGCCACTAGACACTCCCTGTTAAAAATGCTGCTTGCCTTAGTTAAAATGAACCATCCTCTAAAAAGTGCAGGGACCAGAGGTCAGCCCCAGTGCCGTCTCCTCCATACCCACTCAGTATCAGCTCAAGCCTAAGTAATTCATACTGGGCATGAATTTAAAAAGAGAATGAAACTTGTTTCATTTATGTCTAATAGCAAAGAGACCCTGCTTCAGAGATTGCAGTCCTTTTGGTGCAAATTTGTGCTTTTACAAAGCTATTAACATATGCCGGCAGGCATTGCAGAATGCAAAGTGATTTCTGAACCTGGCCAAACTGCTTCTTTCTGGCAAGAAAATAAATCGGCCACTTATCATGTGAAAAGGATGCAGGTTTTTTTCCAGAATGTGTTAAAGGACTGTGTTTCAGATATCCTTAAAATACTCCTGGTAGGGCTCCTAGACCTGGCTGCCCTTGGAGATTAATTTTACAAAATAAGACATAGGTCAGGATCAAATCTGCGGGAAAGAGCCAGGATTCAAGCACCCACATCACTTGCCTTTCTTTGTACTTCCCAGGTGTCTGGTCGAGGAGGGGGATGTGGCCTTTATTAAGCATTCAATCGTCGAGGAAAACACTGGTGGTACGTGGTTATTCTGTTGCACGAGTCTTGGCAGGGCTGCCTTCCCCTGTGGGCAATATTTTTGTTCCCAGTGCAGAAGGTAATAGCAAGCTTTACCTGCTCATCTTCTCAACCTCAGCCCTCCCGCAGGAGGAGCGGAATTCAAGCGTCAGCATGTGCCGTCTGCCCAGGGTGGCTCTTCCCAGGCATTTCTGCAGAGACACTTCCCCGCTAACTATCATTTAATTTCAGCTGCACAATTATTCAGGCGGTCCCTTAACCACAGACTGCTGCCTCGACACCTTTGCGCAGCACTCTAGCTCCCTGCTTGCCTGAAAATTAATAGTTCAGTTCACGTTTCTGAAAGCGGCAGCTGAAGTTTTCCAAGCATTTGGGAAAAAATGCGAGGAAGGAGATGTAACTAAATCTCCCAGCCTGCTCTGAGAGTCTGACGCATCCCATTGACTCTTCCTGAGTTTTACTTACAACCTCCTTTGTACATGCCAAGTCTCCAAGTGCCAGTGCACGTGCAGGCAGGGACAAATGCCTTGCTTAGGTGTTGTGAAGCTGATGTTCTCCTGCTACACAAGATCTCTGAATCTCCTAACCACTTCTCTTTAAAGGCAAAAATAAAGAGGACTGGGCCAAAAATCTGCAAATGGACCAATTTGAGTTGCTGTGCACTGACGATCGACGGGCAAATATCATGGATTTCAGGGAGTGCCACCTGGCCAAAGTTCCTACCCATGCTGTGATCACACGTCCTGAGAAAGCAAAAAAAGTCCGCGAATTGCTGGAAGCACAAGAGGTTAGTAGTACTGACAGCAGAAGAAATGTTCTGGGGTTGTTTTTTAGATGGCACGATTGCAATCTTAGAGCAATGATGCTCTGAGTTTCCCTGAGTCAGCAAAACGTGGAAGATTTTAACTTACCGATACGGGGTGACAGCCTTGTCCCTTAGCCTCCCCCTTCTTCCATCACTTCTGAACTGCTCTTTCTCCTCTGCCACCTTAGCAAATACCCCTTCAGGTAACAGCCAGATCACAGTGGTTGCTGTTGTCACGCTATATTTGTGTGACATGAGATTATCACCTCCTTCTCCAGGATGATGGTGAAGAACCAGGACTAAGAGCTAGGCTTGCACCAGCTGAATCTTGCCAGCTTTCTACTTTTTACATACGCTTACCTCTTTGTGCCTTTATTTCAGAGACGGTTTGGAACAAAAGGATCCGAGAAAGATAAGTTCCAGATGTTTGAGTCTCAAACCAAGGACCTTCTGTTTAAAGACTTGACCAAGTGTCTGGTCAAACTCCGCGATGGAATGACATACAAGGAATTCCTCGGAGATCAATACTATGCTTCAGTTGCTAGCCTCAATACCTGCAATCCATCAGGTAACTGAAATAGCCCCAGGAAGAAGTCCGTGAATTACAGTCCTTAGCCTTGCAGGCACAGACAATTTCTTCTGTAGCTGTCCATTTAATTTTTTAAAGCAAAATGAAGATAATTCATGCCAGCATACCTTTCTCAAAGTTCCTTAGATGAACTGAAACAGTTTTGAAGTCTGCTGCTCTGGCATCAACGGGAATCAAAGATTTTTACTCACCTTTAGAAAACATGCACTTTGAGAAATGGTAAAAAGAACCCACCCTGTCCCATTAGTGTGTGTTCAGTGCGATCTGTGGTGAATACACATTTTTTTGTGGCCCACTGAATATATTTTCCACATGCTGACGTTTTTGGCATGGCTGGGTGTGTGCTGGTGGGACGAGAGTGTTTAAAGGCCGGATCTGAACTTCTCCCTGTCCTTTCCCTTTCCAGATCTCCTCCAGATGTGCACCTTCCTTGAGGACAAGTAGCGCGATGGGAAGGACCCTTGCTGGAAGGGGAGGCAACTGCAAGCCATGACTCCTCTCGTGCCCTCAGCACCGAACATCGACCTGCAGAGGGCCCTCTGCCTTCATTGCTTTCTCTGCCCTTCCTCATCACTCTGAAAGGGGCTGTTTGAGACTTCAGCGTTCTCTGCTGCCATCACAGCAAGAAATAAAATCTCAAATTTAAATGGGTGTCCTGAGATTTTTCAAAACGGTCCTTAAGCCCATTCCTTCCTCAGTACCTCTCGCTGTAGGACAGTGCCAGATGCCAACGTGGCTATTGCCACTTAAGACTATTGTTGCCCGTTACAGAAATTTGTTTCAACATTTAATCATAGAATCATAGAATCATTAAGGTTGGAAAAGACCTCTAAGGTCATCGAGTCCAACCGTCAACCCAACCCCCCCATGCCCACTAAACCATGTCCCCAAGCGCCTCATCTACACGTCTTTTAAATCCCTCCAGGGATGGGGACTCCACCACTGCCCTGGGCAGCCTGTGCCAAGGCCTGACCACTCTTTCAGTAAAGAATTTTTTCCTAACGTCCAGCCTAAACCTCCCTTGGCGCAACTTGAGGCCATTTCCTCTCGTCCTATCACTGGTTACTTGGGAGAAGAGACCAACCCCCACCTCACTACAACCTCCCAAATGTGTGTCTCCTTTTGCCAAAGCAAAATGGATTAAATATGCCCTAGAGCCTAATGAAAGATGTTTGTATTCTCTGTGCTTTTGCTTCACCCAGGTTATCCCATTATCTCCCCAGCAGATGACAGTTGTGTAGTGTGACTGGGACACAGGAAGAGGGAGAGTGTTTATGTCAGGGAAGCTCAAGGGTGGAGAAGGAAAAACCCAAACTAAGCCAAAAAAATACAGCAGTTGTAAGATGGAAGGTGTGAATAGAAATCACTCCATCTCATATCTCAGCTGGCTGGATCTGAGTCATTTTCACCAGGCAGTACTCTTGAAACACGTAAGTATATTGACAGGGAGAGTCCAGGCTTAGACTTTCTTTCTAAAAAAAATCTAGGGCTTACTTAGAAACACGTGTGTTTCGGTCGGTAGTCCGTCTGATGTGCTGCTGACCTGAAAACAAACGTGTAGGTGGGCAGCCCGACTCTTATCCACGGTGAAAATAAAAAGGCAAGACAAAAAGGTCTGCTGAGGCTCTCTGCTTCAGAGGAACAGCCTGGGGTAACCCAGCAGGTCCCAGTCCTGTTGTCAAGGCAGGCATGAAGAGCTGCTGAGGGCAGAAAGACGCTAGAAGCTTCTGGCTCTGGGAATGAATATTTTGATGGGCTCACAGTGATGATTTTTGGATGCATATGGTATGTGTTGTGAGAAGTCCACTAGCCTCACTGAAGTTCACCTTGGAGGACAGAAATGTAGAGTGTGACGGGAAGCAATGAAATTTAGTTCCTCACATTTATGTAGGATGAAGTATACTGGACAGATGGCTTTTTTAACCTGTTCTTAAAAACTAGCAAAGAGATACAGTGCCTCTAAGAGCCTGCTTCTACAACTGTGGCTACAGTGAGAAAACTTTCCCCAAGGAAAGCTGCATCGTCTGTACGCAACATCAGGTGTAACCCCTCGTCCCGTAAGTAGAAGGCAGGGAAAAAAAGAACCTCACTAGAGGATCACAGAGTAACTCAAGTGGGAAGGGACCTCCGGGGGTCTCCAGTCCAACCTCCTGCTCAAAGGAAGGGGTCAACCGGGTTGCTCAGCGCTTGACCCAGTCAGGCACGGAGAACCTCCAAGGATGGCGACTCCACGCCCCCCCGGGGCAACCTGTCCCACTGCTTGACAGTCGTCAAGGGGAAGAAGCTTCTCTCATACCCCCTCTGAACCTCTCGTGTTTCAATGTCTTCCCATTGCTCCGCATCCTGCATGTGATAAATGACTGAGTCCCGAAACAGGATTCCAATTTAAGTTTATAATTTATTAGACGAATAGAAGCAAGCAAACAGCGCTGGGTGTGCCGGGAGTCTGTTTGCTTGCTTCTATTCGTCTAATAAATTGTAAACTTAAATTGGAATCCTGTTTCGGGACTCAATCAGGTATCACACTGCACTATGGTGAAAAGCCTGTCTCTCTCTTCCTGACGGCTGGTACAAACGTGGCCACCCCTCCTGCAGGCTCAGCAGTTCCTGGTGCCCCAGCCTCACCCCGAGGGCGAGCCTCCGGCCCCTGTCCGTCTTGGCGGCTCTCTTCTGAGAGCCATCACTCGTTGATGTCTTCCTTCTCTGGGGGCCCAAACCAGGCACGGGACCTAGACGTGGCCTAACATCTTGACGCACGGAAACAAACTCTATAACTCACAAAGAGTTATAAAGCAGGTGTGTTTATTGCGGCGNTGGTGCTCCCGCCCCTCCACGGCTCTCAGGCCGTTGCAGCCGCCCACCGCCTCTGCCGTGCATTAACCCCCCCGCCATGCGGTACAGGCGACACCTCCAGGGCCAGTCCGAGCCACGGAGCCCTGGGCCCGGCCCCGGCCCGCCCGGCCCCGGCCCCGGCCCGCCCCCCGCCGCCCTCCTCCTCAGCAGCCGAGGGACTACAACTCCCGTGAGCCCCCGCGCCTCCCGGCAGGCCGCGGGGCCGGAAGCGGAAGCGGGGCACGGCGACGTGTGGGCGGCGGGCAGGCATGGCGGGGGGCCTGGAGCCGCACCTGGAGGCGCTGCGGCGGGAGCTGCGGGCGCCCGGGCCCGCCCTGCTCTCCGTCCTCTTGGCGCTGCTCGCCGTCGCCATCACGTTCCGTGAGTTTGCGGCCTGCGTGGGAACCACCCCCACCCCACCCCACCCCGCTCCGGCCTCCCCGGCCCGGTGGCGGCCTGCGGGCCTGCCGGGGAGCGCCGGGCCGCGCTCGCTGAGGGGGCGCGTGTGCCGCCAGCCGCCGGCTTAGGGGCTCCCTCCTCTCTCCCGCAGTGATCTGGAGGTTCGTGCAGGGCAGGAGGAGCAGCCGGAAGGCGGTGCTGCTGCTGGGCCTCTGCGACGCGGGGAAGACGCTGCTTTTCGCGCGGGTGAGCGGGGGTGGGGGGCTCGTAGCGGCCGCGAACGGAGCCCCGGGGCGGGGCGGGGGTCGGGGGGAGCTGCCCGGCTCCAGCCGCCCTGCCAGCCGTCTGGCGTCCTCTCCTGCGGAGGTGAAGGTGCCCCGAAGGATTTGCAGGCACGCTGTCTTCCTTCTTGCTTTAGCGGTGTGGAGATTCAGTATTTAAATAAGATTTTTCTTTCTTAAGTGAGTGGTTTTTAATTCTTCGGGGGGAGAAAACGCCTGAAATTGTTTCATGCCTGTAAATTGAAATCAGATATCTGAAGTCCGTTCCCCCTGGCAGATCATTTCAGTTTCTGAGTGGATGAAGCGCGATGCCAGTGTTCCTCCAGCCTCCTTTTTCTGAAAATGACTTTTTTCCCCACAGCTGTTGACAGGCAAATACCGCGATACCCAGACTTCGATAACCGACAGCTCCGCAGTTTACAGAGTCAGCAACGACAAGGTGAGCGGGCAGGTTTTCGGCCGTAACTTGTGCGTGGTTGCCACAGCCGCCTGGTGCCTTTGTTTTTCTGCTCCCTGTGCTAAACCTGGCTTGTTGCTTTTGGTGCTGCTCAGTCTTCCCAGCTGGAAATCAGTCTCCAGTTTGGTCCGAGTGTAGGGTAGGATTTTTCTAGGCAACGCACGCTGAGAAAGTAGGAAAATACTGGGACGTGTTAGGGACTCCTCATCTCTGCAGGTTCTTTTTTCTTTGCTTGTTAAATTGTGAAACCTGAAAACCACATCTGTGTGTTGCATTTTGAAAGGTGGCTAAGCGTGTGGTATTTTTTCTATGGAAGAAGAAAAGGAGCGGCTTTTACAAGTGGAGTAAAGCGCAGGGCACTGTGGGGACAGCTGTGTGTTTCGGAGCAGGAGCGAGATTTGTGAGGGAACATTGTTCTGTCGTGTTTGATTTATTGGCTGGGCAGTAATTTCTGTGTCTCCCAAGAAAATCTGAATTTAAAAGCTGTAGCAGCTTAAAAAAAGAGTCTCCAGCTGAACTTCATATGGTCTCAAAAAGGATTTTGGTTACTTTCAGGTCCTGGGCTGCCACAGACATAGTTATTTTCAGTTTATGGTGATCTCTCTCGTTTCAGAAGAGTTTCTTTCTCTTGCTGGGTGCACCTGTGGCAATGAAAGCAGCCACGCTGCAGCACATTACGTGCTGGTGAATTGTAAAACCAGAGGATGTTATTGTGGCTTTTCTATGGAAATCTTCAGTAACAGTGGTGGTAATAACACGTTAAAAATTTAGTAAAGGGAAGTGTAGGGCTTTTTTTTTTATATTTGTGTCTCTAAGATTGAGCAGACAGGAGGTATTTGGAGGGGGAGAGGTGCTGGAATGCTGCAGCGCGTACTGTTGCTTTTCTTTTTTTAAATTGTAGGCAAGATTTCCATTAAAACCCAGGAGCAGTCAGTAGGTAGGGTCTTGTGCAGTGTAGTTCTCTCCCCTCTTGAGAACAGTGAGCATTATCTTGAGAACGGTGACGTGGCCCTACTTGGCCACATCTCGATCAGGAGCGTGTGAGAGGCATTCGTTCTCTTCAATGTCACCGCTTTCTCTGGCAGGCAACCTGTGGAAAGGGAAATGTTTGTAGCTTTCAGTTAAAAAAGTCC
The DNA here is from genome assembly GCA_013400755.1 of Pelecanoides urinatrix. Lineage (NCBI taxonomy): Eukaryota > Metazoa > Chordata > Aves > Procellariiformes > Procellariidae > Pelecanoides > Pelecanoides urinatrix. The sequence continues at coordinate 177,092 of VZTQ01009369.1, forward strand.
CGTCCAAGGTCATTTTTGTGTTATTCCCAGCAAAGTGATGTGTGTTTAGGTAGACTTGCAGTTGGGTAGATTCTGTGCAGGAATAGATATCTTGATTCAGAGACTGGGATTAGTGTTCTGTGTCAGGGACTTGCGGCACAGGAGTTTGTGGTTTTGCTGTGCAGAGACTTGCTGTCAGGGACAGTGTAAATCCGCTGGTGTACGAGAGAGGTGACTCATGAAGCTTTCTCACTCCCACAGTGCGAGTGGTAGCTGTAGGGGGGGTCCTGTGGAGGAGAAATGGGTTGAACGTTCTCTTTTTTGTGCGGTCATTCTGTCCTCTCAGCTCTGGTGGGTGGTGTGCTCCTTGCTGAATGTGGTTCCTCAGCGTTTCTTTGCCTGTCAGAATTGTTTGGGCTGGTGGAGAGACTGCACCTCGGGGAGAGTTATGTGCCCAGTACGGGGATTCACTCGCCCACTGCTGCCTCAGCACCAGGCTAACTGGAATCTGCTATCAGACTGGTTTTCCCCAGTCTGTGATCACAGGTACCCCTAGACTAGGTGTTGCTGATACCTTCTCGCTTCCGTTCCCAGAGCGGTAACGTGACTTTAATCGACCTTCCGGGCCATGAGAGTTTGCGGCTTCAGTTCTTGGAGAGGTTCAAGGCCGCAGCCAGGTAACTTGGAGGAGACGGGCAGGGGAGGAGGGGGCAGGTGGTGTTTGGGACGGGGGTGAACCGAATGACGGTGCTGAGGATGCTGTGAGCTGGGCTGGGTTCGCTCTGTGGCGGTGCCCTGAGAGTCAGAGCTCTGCCGCGGGGTGGCGGGGGTTAGTTGTTGTTCTGCTTTCCCGCCTGCCTGTGTTCGTAGCGCATGGGGAGGCAAAGCAACTGCAGCGGGGAGGGTGTAGGGGATGTGGTATATCCATGGGGCAGAGAGGGAAGGATTTCCTGCTGGGGCTGAAGGTGGGGTGTATTTCAGCCAGCACGTGCTAACCTGCTCTTGGGTTGGATGAGATCGGTTGTGGAAACAAATGCGTTAGGCCAGGCTGGAATACTTGTCGGGGAAGATCGTTGCAGAGCGTCAGGCCCGGCTCATGTTCTTCCCTCTTTCCTCCAGAGCCATCGTGTTCGTGGTGGACAGCGTGGCCTTCCAGCGGGAGGTGAAGGATGTGGCAGAGTTCCTGTACCAGGTCCTGGTCGACAGCACTGTGCTCAAAAACGCACCCGCGCTGCTGATCGCGTGCAATAAGCAAGGTATTGTGTGCTGCCTTGCGGATTCAGTCCCTGAGCGATAGGGGTGCATGCCACGGATGCTGAGTTTCTTAGGAGTTGGGATTGCAGCAAAATGAAGGCTGGAACATAGTTCTAAATTTGGACTACTCAGCAGGAACATTTCTAGCAGCAGTTAGAAGAATTCTTAAGTCAGGTATGTCTAATAGCCTTGCAGAGAAGTGCCACTTGGGAGAGCTACAGCTTTTTAGATGGACTTAAATAAGGCAGGTGCTTTCTGCTTGTGCAGAACTGTCTTCCTGAATCAGCAGGCAGCAGAAAATAGAATCAACTTGAGTGAAATGAACTCTCTGTACACACTTGGTTGCTTCAGTGTTAAAATCAGCCAGCCGTTTAGCTGCCAAGATTATATGTTTTCTCTTGATTGAACTAGCAGGAACATCCAGTTACTGGAAAGGACTAGATTTTCAGATCCCTACAACTTTTACAGTGAAGGTGTGGATCCCTGTATAACAATCTGAAGCTTTTGGGCAGTATCAGATGTGGTTTTCTTAGTTATTTCGTTAGTTTCCTTAGTTATTTCAGGAGCCGCCTGAGGCCTTCATGGCTCCACATGCCATAGGTTAAAAAGCGCTGTGTTGAGCTCTGTAATGCCAGGACAGGTGAGAGTGGGACATCAAACCCCGTCCTCTGTTTGAAGCAACTTACTGCCCAGCAAGAAGTTGTTAATTCCCTACATTATATCAGGCTTTGGGTTGCTTCCCTTCACGCCTGCAAACCCAGAGCTCCAGCGTCCCTTACCCTAGTGCGGACACAGCCGTCTGTGTCCTGGTGACTCTGATGACTGCACAGTGTGAGCAGGCCTTACGGTACCTTTAGGAGGAGGAACCGGGTTCTGAATTCCGACGTAAAACCAAAGAGCTGATTTCCTTTTCTTTTCTCTTTCTAGATGTCACAATGGCAAAATCAGCAAAACTTATTCAACAGCAGCTGGAGAAAGAGCTGTAAGTATGAAATTGGATCTTAAGCCCTCTGAGCGTCTCTCTTCTCCTTTCTATCTCTTACCTCAGTGCTCAGGGAGCTCCCTTGAGCCACATCTAAGCTCACTGTAGAAAAAGAGCAGCCTGTTTTGTCTGTGTAGGTGTAACTAGGAGAGGGAAGATTGCTCCTTGCTAAAGCACGCAAAAAAGCAGTAGGCACGGGCAGTGTATTGCCCCCTAGAAGCTGTGGGTTGGAGAGACGACATCCCGATCCTTTCCTAAAAGCTGCTATCCCTAGGCTAAGCGATACCTCCCGTGGCAGAGGGAGGTGTCTGGGTCCTCTCTCAGGTACAGGCAGGGTTGGCTTCCAAATGTCAGACTTTGTGTGCGTGGCGTGAAGGTGTCAGTAGCTCTGCTCGGTTGTACTGGCACCGTTTTTTTTGCAGGGCTGCTCTGACGCAAAAGGGCTTGGCATGCAAAGCTTGAGAGCTGGGGAGAGAGCGGCTCATTTTCCTGGTGTGCTAACGGGCATTGCAGGAACCTGTTTGGGACCCCGTGTTGGCTCTGTGTCCGCCCTAGGAAGGACATTAACCCGGGAAGACAAATGATGTATGACCTGTTGCTAATTGTAAGTTGTAAGAGAAAGTGGAAGGAGGAGAAAGTGGCTTGTAGACTGTGCTACGTTGTAAGCTGCCAGCTGAATGAGCTGCAGCGTCAACGGCTGGGAAGTCCATCTGGGGAGGGGGCAAGTAGAAGATGATTTTTTTGAGCTATATTTAGTCTCTGTGCATGAAGATTCTGCCCGTGAGTCCCATAATTGTAGTTAGGTCAAATCTGCTCTGGAAGAGACCAGTGCAGCTCTTGTGGACGTCTCCACCAGCATCTAGTAGAGATTTTGCTTCCCCACACAGACTCAACTGGATGTTTTGCCTTCCTGTTGCCTGTGGGTGCTGTTTGCTGGTTTGCAGTGAGTGGCAGGCGCTTGGGGGTAGGAGGAGGAGTGTAGCTCTTTGGTCTCCAAACAAATGCATGTTAGTGGGATATGGCCATCTTGTCGCCAGCTGGTGGACTTGGCAGTGTTAGGTTAATGGTTGGACTTGATCTTAAGGGTCTTTTCCAACCGAAGAGTGGCTGGAAAGCTGCCTAGAGGAGAAGGATCTGGAGGTGCTNCTCTTTGGCCAGTAGACGGCAGCAGGGGTATTATTGCTGGTGCCTCTTCCAGGCTGAATACCTGACCTTCCCGTTTTTAAGGGAGAAATTAGTTGCCACATATTCAAGCTCTCCAGGAAAATAAGCATTCCCTGGTTCTGATGTTGGGCATTTGGCCGTTATCTGTGTGTAGAAGTTGGATTTCTAGGTAGGTTATATGCGCCCTGTTAGGCAGTGTTACTCCTGCAGGCTGGCAGATCGCTGCCATCCTCTCCCTGCGCTGCCGTGCTTGGATGTCCTGGTGTGGAGAGCCCAGGGAAGTGTCTGCTCTCTTATTCCTGAACGCAGATCTCTGGGCAGTGATGTTCTTTCCCTGTGCCCCGTTAATTTAGCTTCATTCTGTGAATAAGGAGTAGCTGGGGTTGACTGAGAGCAGGCACTGCAGGCTGCTCTGTCTCTGGAAGAGATGCAGCAGTCCAGCCGTGAGGCTCTACTAGGCAGTCAAAGACCTGGGGAGAGAGTGCGGTTTGCATCTGTGCCTGGTGCAGCCCCTTGACTTCCCTCGCCTTGCTTTTTGGGACCTCAGAGGCAGTCAAATCGCAGAGTCTGTTGGGCTGCTCCATCTCCCTGTGCTGCCTCTGCCTTGGGCGCCTGGTGAGTGTGGACAAGGAGGTCCATCCTTCCTCTCCACGCGTGGCCGGCAGTTGAGGTGCAGCGAGCTGAGGGGCGGGAGCAGCAGGGACGTTGCAGCCCGGTCCTTGGGCAGGCAGTGCTCACGGGAGCAGTGGGGAGACTCGATCTCCCTCTCAGTCCCCAGAGGTATTTGGCACACTCAGGTGGCAGAGGGGTGAGCCCCTGCATGATCCCTGATATCACGGGTGCCTCTCTCTTCCCAGTTAACCCGTTAAACCAGTGCAGATCCTGAGCGCTGTGGGCTAAACCATACGTAATGCCTGGTGACTGGTGTCTGCTGTGGGGATATTGGGGGAAATTCAGATGAGGACATCATCTCCTGACTCTTGCTGTTGCTCATTACAGAACAAAACCTGTTTAAGCGCCCTCTCCTTGGGTGGCCTCCTGTCTGTCTTGCTCTTTTGAGCCCCTCTGCAGTTGTGCCTTCCAGCGGGTATTTAAGAGAAGTAGCCAAAGTGCCTGCCCCTGCCTGTGCAGAGCCACAGCACCTTCTACCCTTGGTGTAGCTGGCATCCTGCTGACAGAGCCGGGTCCGAAACATCTCAGCAGCCGTGGTGTAGGTAACGTTCCCCTGGTTCACAGTTTTTGACTCTTTCCTTTCTCCGTCCGCAGCAACACCTTACGAGTGACCCGCTCTGCAGCCCCCACCAGTCTGGATGGCTCAGCCACTGGGGGCCCTGCCCAGCTGGGCAAGAAGGGCAAGGACTTCGACTTCTCCCAGCTGCCCATGAGAGTGGAATTTGTGGAGTGCAGCGCTCGGGGCAGCAAGGGAGAGGAGGGAGATGCTGACTTCGAGGGCCTCGAGAAATGGCTGGCCAAGGTTGCCTGAACAGACGAGGGAGGGGCTGGAGGGAGGAACTTGGGGAGGCTGGGGGGGGTGGAACACTTGGAGACTGAAAGGAAAAAGGATGGTCTGAAGCACTCAAATCTCATCTTGCTGTAGAAGACTTCAGCTGGAAACCAGCATTACAGTGTGTTCCTCTGCTGCTCACGGGCTTGGGAGCAACGTGACACAACTGCTGGTGTGATGTTCTCTGACTGTCTCTTCACGCTGCAACATTTTTTTCCTTTCCCCTCTTCCTTTGTCTTCCTCTGGGACGCTGACCCTTTGGACTTCTTTGTTTCCTTAATCGTTAGGCTTTTCATTTGGTAGTTGCCAAGCAAATTAGGAAGGAGTGAACTGCCAGGTGAGTTTGAGATTGGAGTCTGCGTGTTGTCTTCTGCCTTGGTTTAGCATTGCAACCCTGTTACCTCAGAGCTACCGATCACCTCCTCATTCTGACTTCTTTCCTCAGCCTCTCGGTGCAGGGACTCTCTCTGTTGGGCAGTCATTGAGGAGAGTATGAAAGGCTGTTTACCTCCGTGTCTCCTACCTTCCCGTTCTTCCAAACCAGTGCAGTCCCGTTTCTGTGGAACCGGAGTGGTCTATTAAATGCCAAAACCAGGCTGATCTGACTCTCTCACAGGCACTGCCCGTGTCCTTTGCTGTGTCTTTGAGTGATTTCCACTGTTGGACAGTTCTGGGGAGCTTTTCCTTTAATGCCGGGCTATGTCCTGAAGGCTTGTTTCACTCTGCTTCTCCTTCCCATGCTTTGGGCTCTTCTCCCACAGACATGTATGCACACTCTCCAAGTGGCAGAGTTACAGCAGGGTCTTAGCTTGAAACTATGAGGCAGGTGCGTTTTTAGGTCCGTACCTACGTTATGTGCGAGATCTGGCATGACGGGCGTTCGCTGTGCCGTCCCCTGCCTGTCTCGGGTGTGATCTCAGCTGTTAATCTTGCGGGGAAGGTTCAGGGAACGCCTGTCGCTGTAGCTGTGACGGGGGCCCGGCAGGCTGCTCGGAGGCTTGGGGTGTTGGAGGTCTCTGATGTAGCAGGCTTCCGAGCTTTTCAAAGGACATTGCTCTCCTCCTTCCCGTGCTCTGGCCAGGAGCATCGGTTAGCCAAAGGGAGATCTTCCAGCAGCGTTGGTCGGGTGGGAGACGAGACCCTGGTGCTGTGCTGGGCATTCAGCTTCACCTTCCTGAACAGCCTTAAAACACAGTTGCCCTGCCCAGCGGCTTCGTACAGCTTTGCGCTCTGATGGGGTGCCGGTTCTGTGCAGCACCTACGTGAGGATGATTGCTCTCCAGGATGGTACACTGCAAATTGCGAGGTCCTACGGCATTGAATTTTTTTCTGTGTTTTTGTTGTTTCCCCTTTTGTTTTGGGGTAGGAGGGAGTGGCTGGTTCCTGGTAGTCCTTTGCAGGCTCCTCTCCTCTCTGGTTCGATGCTTCCTTCATCACTCAACTGATCTGTTGTGTTCTTTCCTTTCCGTCTGGGGCATCCTCTGCCTCCCTGTGGCATTGCCAAGTGTTAGTAGCATCAGGAAGAGCCAGAACAGTCTTCTGCAAAGACCTGGCTCGTGATGGAGCTGGTTCTAGTCTTCTGAACCCAGTGGCTCTTCTACTACCGGTGCAGGAGGTGGGGAGGGTTATATTTACGAAGTACGTTATATTCTTATATTTCCTGCAGCCAGGGCATTGTTGGAACATGCTTTTCATGCTTTGAACTCCCTTAGCTGGAGCTGCTTCCCAGGCCGCCTGCTTTGAATCCATAATGCTGAAGCGAGAATGTTGCTGTTTCTTTGTGTAGTTATTCTGCTTGCAAAGACCTGTCTCCTTGAAAAGCAAAGGCCAGGCACCAGCCTCTGCTGGGCTGAGGTAGCATGAGGCCATAGTTGGTTTTAAGTTATTCTTGTTAAAAGTATTCCCTAAATAAAAATTTTTTGCTTAGATGTTTGTTCCCAAGTCTTGGTTTAGTCTGTCTGTATTCGCCTCTTCTCAGTGGTGTCAAATCCGCACGGACTGGGACTTTGCTTCTGCTCAACACGATGCTGGAGATCAACCTTCCTGCTTGGTGGCCAAGTCTGTGTTGTCAAAAAACCAATGCCTCCTCCACGCGCAGGGCTTTGGGGGTTTTTTTTTGGGTGCTTATTTACTCCTTAGTCTGGATGTTAGAGACTTGATAATCACGTAGCAAAAAAAAAAACAAACCCCACACCACTAACAAAAAAGGCACTTTGCCCAAGTGCACAAGCAAACTCAAGCCCGCTGCAGCGCGCTGTTGTGGTTTAAGTCAGAGAGCACTTGCCCCGCTCTGCAGCAGAGGTGGCTGCGGCACCCCGCAGCTTTACAGCTGGACGGAGAAACCTCGGCTTTCCCCATCTGAGCCGGGCCGGGGGCGGCCCCACGGCCGCGTGGCTGAGCTGGGGCCGGTGCCGGAGGATGGAGCATGCGTTGGGCTGTCGCAGAGCTGCATGTGTTTTTTGGGCTGCACTCCATGACTTGCTTGTTAAATATTTGGGGCTGTTTTTCCCCAGCGGCTGAGGGAAAAGGACAGAACTGGAAACTCTGAATGTTGTTTTCGTTTTTTGTTTTGGTTTGTTTTTTTTTTTTTTCCCCCCAGTCAGCTTTGTGCTTTGTTTTTTGCTCTTACGTGTAAACCTTGCTCCCAGCCTGTGGCTTTCTGCTGGCTGGGCAAGTTGCTTCTCCGGCTGCAGCTTGGCAGCCAGTGCGTTTAGATGTCTTTGGCAAGACAGCAGGATGTGATAAACTCCGTCCCTTCTGCTCCAGCTGCCTGACCCAGCTGCATTTACACGTCTGCAGGGATTCAGGTTTTCACTGTACTTTAAAGCTATTTTGATCAATGTTTTTTGCCATGGGTTGTGTTTTGCCTGCAAATTGTTCCCCTGGAAAGGAAGGGTGCTTTCGGAGATCGACAAGCAGAGTGAGATCCAGGATAGCAGAAACCACGTGGAAGTGGAGGAGAGATTGCTGAAAGGCAAAGAAAAGCAAAAATAGCATGATGCCTGAACATTGGCATCCCAGCGTTGGTGGTTTCCAAGGCTCCCAAAATTAGGTGGTGCAACTGTGACCTTTCCTGTGCATAGAGCCATTGGCCAGCCCTAGCCACCTTGACACCTTTGGGGCCAGGAGATTCTGTGTTGGCCCTGTTTGGGCCACCTCATGTGCTTTTGCTGGCCAGCACCTCCTGCAGCTTGTCCAGCTTGACGTTACCCCCGATGGGAGAAAGCAGAGTTAAGGAAGATCATGCGGGTGTTAAGGGAAAACCTGAGAGGTGGAGGGGAAATAGGAATAGTACAGACAGATCTCATTTTCGTAAAGACTTGCTGATCCAGAGCAAATTCAAGGCAGCTCCCTTCCTGTCCTCTTCCCTCCTCTCCTTTCCCTTTTCTCCCTCCGTGAGCAGGGCCAAGAGCAGAGTGAAAAGAAGAGTCCTGCCCTGCCCAGCGATGGGGCGAGGGCAGCAGAGGCTGAATACCCTTCCCCAGGGTCCCTCCCCTACTGTCCCTCCCCATCCTTTCGGTCTGTGATGCTGCCCAGGAGGGGATACAGCCACAGTGTAGAGGAGGAGGAAGGTGTGGTGGCCATGACGGGCCCACGCTGAGCCCCATCTCGCCTCATCCCCTGAGCTACGTTGTAGGTGTAGGTACGTATGTCTGTGCCTGGCCGTGGACCCTGCCGATCCTGGCCCCCCGACTGACTCTCCAGCACCCTTTGCCATCTCAGCCCTGGGGATGGTGTTGCTGATCCCGACCAGCTGCATCTAGAATCATAGAATAGAATCATAGAATCATTAAGGTTGGAAAAGACCTCTAAGGTCATCGAGTCCACCCGTCAACCCAGCCCCCCCCATGCCCACTAAACCATGGCCCCAAGCGCCTCATCTACACGTCTTTTAAATCCCTCCAGGGATGGGGACTCCACCCCTGCCCTGGGCAGCCTGTGCCAAGGCCTGACCACTCTTTCAGTAAAGAATTTTTTCCTAACGTCCAGCCGAAACCTCCCGTGGCGCAACTTGAGGCCATTTCCTCTCGTCCCATCGCTGTTACTTGGGAGAAGAGACCGACCCCCCCTCGCTCCAACCTCCCTTCCGGCAGTTGTAGAGCGCGATGAGGTCTCCCCTCAGCCTCCTCTTCTCCAGGCTGAACAATCCCAGCTCCCTCAGCCGCTCCTCATAAGGCTTGTTCTACCGTGGTCCTCTACGGGTGGCAAATATGCTTCAGCAGCCGCCTTTCCTGCAGGAGCCATGGAAGAGATGGGACCTTTTCACATCTAGTGCATTCCAGTCAAGCCCTTTTAGCAGCATCGGCTCGGTAAGAACAACGGTGTCTCCTCTGCACGGCACCAGGCTCTTGAAAAGCTCATGAAGCAATTCCTGTGGTAGCGGTCAAGGGTGCTCCCGTGTCACCCTCTACAGGTGACAGCAGGCAGTCATCATCAACGGGTGCATCCCCCATCCCACACTTCTCTTCCCATTCTAGCCGGCTGCCTTCATCCTGCCAGGAAAGGAGAGGTCCCCGGTAGCGCTGCGGGGCAGGTGGAGCTCTGCCAGAGCAGATCAGGGACGCCCTGGAGCTGCTGTGCTTCCTTCAGCCGTGCCGCAGGCAGGGATACATCCTGCACAACCCTGCCCGCAGCCCCTGCCTGCAGTCCTCTGCGAGCTGCCTGCACTCTCCTGCGTACTGCCTGCATCCCTGTGCCCAAAGCCCACCTCAGTGACATTCCTGCAGACCCCTGCCCACAGACCTTGCCTGCAGCCCCCCACCCTGCCTGTGACCCCCTGCCCCAAGCATTCTGCCTGCAGAACCCTGCCCACAGCCCCTTGCCTATATAGGCCCCTACCTGCAGACCCCTCATGCTGCCTGCAGTCCTCTGCCTGCATGCCCGTGCCCAATGCCCCCTGTAACCCACCTGCAGCCCCCCGCCGTCAGCCCTGTGCCTGTAGCACCCTGCCTGCAGCCCTCTATGAGATTCCTGCAGGCTCTCTGCTTGCAGCCTCGTGCCTGCGTCCCCCTCTGCCCTGCCTGCAGCCCCCTGCCCACACCCCCATGCCTGCACCTGCCTGCACTGTGCCTACAGCCCACTGCACCTCTGCAACCCAAGCATCCTGCCCACAGCCCTCGTCCTGCAGCCCCGTGCCCGCAGCCCCATACCTGCAGCCCCCCGCTCCCAACCTGCAGCCCCCTGCCTGCACCCCCATGCCCAGAAACCCCTGTGCTGACTGCAACACCGGGCCAACAGCCCCCCTGCCTGTAGCACCCTCTCACAGACCCCTGCCCCTTGCCTAGACCCCTGCGTGCTGCCTGCGGTCCTCTGCCTGCATCCCCATGCCCGCCATACTCTGCCTGCAGGCCGCTGCCCGCAGACCCTGCCTGCAGCTCTCTGCATGCAGACACTTGCACCTTGCCTGTAGACCCCTGCCCACATCCCCACCTGCAGTCTCCTGCACCCTGCCTGCACCCCTCCTCCTGCAGCCCAAAGCCCACAGCCCCCTGCCTGCAGCCCCCTGGGCCATGCCTGAAACCCCCTGCCCACATCGCTATGCCTGCAGCGCCCTGCACCCTGCCTGCAGCTCACTGCACCCTTGCCTGCAACCCCCTGCCCACAGCCCCAAGCACCCTGCCTGGAACCCTCTGCCTGCACCCTCACTCCTGAAATCCCCTGCTCTATGACAGCAACAACAGGCCCCTGCCTGCAGCACCCTGCCTGCAGCCCCGTTCCCACAGCCCCCTGCACCCTGGCTAGAGCTCCATGCACAAGCCCCCTGCCCACAGCTGCATGCCTGCAGCCCCCAGCACGCTGCCTACTTTCCTCTGCCTGCATGTCCATGCCATCAGCCCCATGAACCCTGCCTGAAACCCCCTGCCCACATCGCTATGCCTGCAGCGCCCTGCACCCTGCCTGCAGCTCTCTGCCCACAGCCCCGTACCTGCAGCCCACTGCACCCTTGCCTGCAACCCCCTGCCCACAGCCCCAAGCACCCTGCCTGGAACCCTCTGCCTGCACCCCCACGCCCGAAACCCCCTGCTCTATGAAAGCAACAGGCCCCTGCCTGCAGCACCCTGCCTGCAGCACCCTGCTCACAGCCCCTTTCCCACAGCCCCCTGCACCCTGCCTAGAGCTCCACGCACGCTGCCTACGTTGCCTGCCATCAGCCCCATGAACGCTGCCTGAAACCCCCTGCCCACATCCATATCCCTGTGCCCTGCCTGCAACGCCCTGCTCATGCTTGTAGCCCATGCACGCTGCCTGCATTGATGATGGAGGCAGGGTGCCGGCAGGTTTCAGGGGGCTGCAGGCAGGCACCGCTGCCCCTGGGCTGCCTGGCCCATTCGGTGCAGCCCCTCGCAGCCCCTCATCACTGGGGGAGCCGCGGGGGGCGGGAGGTCCACGTGCCCTGTCTGCCACCATTTCTTCACCTTTGCCAGCGAGAGATGCACTCAGCATCTGCCAGGATGCGACCTGCAGGCATCCCCACCATCTTGCCGGTGGGGACAGCTCTCAGGGGGAGACCAGCAAAGCACCGCAGTTGGAAAAGTGACCTTTATTTAAAAAAAAACCAAAGAGCAACAAACCCCCAAAATGTTCTGCAATAAACCCCTAGTGATAACTTTTCACAACACGTGTGCGGTGTCCATGCTGACGTCTGCGAGGGGTGCTGGCGGGGGGGGACACGGGGCAGCCCCGCAGGGTTGGCAGCCATCTCCCCTGCTCCTGTCCCTGCCGGGAGGGCATTACCTGGCTGGAAACGTGACGCCGGAGAGGGGACCATCGCCCACAGCAGGCACTTCTCCAGGTATATGGGATGGGGCTGCGCTCCAGCCCCCGTCTGCCTCTTGCTCCAGGTTTTGGGGGCTCCCCCCTCCCCGAAGCGATGGGCAAGGCGCAGCTGGAGAGCCTGGGAGAAGCCGGTCCCGGGACGGGGCTGGCATGGAGCATCCCTCGCCGGGAGCACGGCGGTGCCACGGGCTGCAGGAGAGGAGCTCAGAGCTGCTAAGATGAGGTCGCTCCCTTAGAAGGAAAAACAAACCCAAAAAAGACAAAGTACTGGCAGTGGGTAATGGGGGGTGCGGAGTCAGTCCTCGACTGGGCTACACCAGCCCCGCTGCCTTCTCCTGCACGTTGTACTCCTTGCTCCTCTTCACCTTCCAGCCGATGAGGGCGAGGAGGATGGTGCCCACCACCTTGTAGCCCACCTGCAGCCCCAGGTATCTGTCGGGAGAAGAGCAGGGAGATGCCGTGGCTGGAGGCGGCACCTCCAGCCGGCACCAGGCTGAGCTGGGGACCATCCCCGTGGTCATCCCCACCGGTGGGGGGACAGGGGGGACACACAGCGGGGGTACCTGTTGCGGAGGAAGTCGTTGTTGTAGTAGGCGCAGAACCGGCGCTGGCTGCACTGCTTCTGCCAGTAGATGCAGGAGGAGTCGATGAGGGCACCGAACATGGCCGGAGCCGGCAGCCAGGCTTTGGAGGAGAGAGGATGGAGTCAGGCTGCCCGCCCTGCCCCGCCTGCGTGCTTTGCCTGCTGTCCCCGAGGAGGTTCAACACCTCTTGGGGCTCAAGCAAACCTCTGAGCACCCTGCTGCCTTCCCCCAGCCTCGTTAGGAGATGGGCACTCACCCAGCAGCCTCATTAGTAGGAACTGGACTCCGATGGCAAACGACTTCTCGTCCTGGTTCACCACCCTGCAGGGGAGAAGCCACGGGAGGTCAGAGCTGCTGTGGCACCTCTGTATTTGGCCAAGCATCTTGGCCTGGTTGCACGTTTAAGAGGCCCCATTGATCCCAGCATGGGGAACCCATCACATCACGCTTCCCCCAGTGCCTTGCGACCCCCCCCTGCCCATCGCTTACCGTAAAACCATCATGTAGAGGGGGTTGTGGGACAGGCAGGCTACCAGGGCAGCAAAGGAGATGAGGAATATGGCAGGAAGAAGCATGTGGGAGCAGCTGAGAGGACAGGAGCCTGTCTTGGCGGAAGACGGCCCATTCCCAGCAGGAATCAGGGAACAGTTCTTGTAGATCTGTTGGAAACGTTTGGAAAAAAAACAAACGTAAAACTCCCAAAGCCAAGAGAAGGGTTTTTAGCGACACACCAGACCACAACGCTTTGCAGAAGACCGACGAGAGCGTCGGCTCCAATTTAAGGCACAGCCATGGCATCCTGCAACAAGATGTGCTGCCCTCCCCATGTCTCCACCACGCTCCCAGGGCGTTACAGCAATTCTCCACTGCACCTTCTCAGGACTTCAGCTCCTCTGGTAGACCCCCCTGCTCCCCGCACCAAAAAAGGCTCTACCCTGTTATCGCATTTGTTAGGTTCCTACAGCACCGCTGCAGCTCCACCGCCCCCGGCAGGCATCACGCTGCTCTGCAAACCACTCGTGTTACTCACCACTTGTTTGGGAGTGGAAGAATTAGCGGTGCTGTTCGTGCAGCCAGCGAAGCAGGGGGAGATGTACTCCACGTTGTTTTCTCCGCACACTGGGTGGAAGATGTGCTCAGAGCAGTGGCACCCACTCGGCGTCTTAACCTGCTGCTGGGAACTCAATGTACTGCCAAAAAGGAGGAGAAAAAAAAAATTTCAAAAAATTAAGAAATAGGACAGGAGGAAGAAAAATCCCTCTTACTAGTTAACCAGTTTCCCCATTCCTATTTGCACTGGGACACTGCCAGCAGCAGGCTGGCCTTCTGCCAGACCCTGATCCCCTGCAGGTATCTCTGCAAGTGTACAGTGAACTTCTTAGCAGTAATTATGTTATGTCTGCAAACAAGTACTCACACACTTACTTTTTTTTCCCCCCAGCTGAAAACTAATCAGCCAAATTCCTGGAGAAATGTATCTGGGCTCCATCCAGAACTGTACAAACAGATGTGTGAACAACCCAAGCTGGACACACCATTCAGACAGAAACTGGAAGCGGACTCATTTCCAAACAAGCCTGACGACAGCGTGAAAGTCAAGAGCACAAACCGAATTATCTGTCCTGTCTTGCCTTACTACCTAAGGGAGTTCATCTGCTGGAGCGGCACGGTCGGTCTCCTGCGGGAAGCCGGCACCAGGGACCTGCCCTTGGGCACGGTGGGATGGGGCAGAGCTGACGTTCACCCATCCATGGAGCCCACAGCCACCTGGGGATCCAGGCAAAAGGCTCTTACGCACTGCTGCCGTTGCAAGGGAGGAGGTTTCCAAAGTAATGTGTAAGGCAACAACCTCCTTTTCCATGCAAGTCCCTCCAGCAGCTCCCAGTTACACCAGCAAAGCCCGTCAGGACTGGTGTGTCACAGAGGAGCCGAGAGAGGTGGTCAACCTGACACCGGCGGCAAGAGGTGAATGTCGTGAGGCCAAGGCACCCTCCAAAATTTAGCGCTTGCAGCACCTGATCTTGAGCTGAGGGATCTCCTCACACTTGAAGCCTTGCTCTCACGCAGAAAGCTCGAGATGCCGGTGCCTCGGCGGACTTCCATACGCTCCCGAATTCGCGGTGCGTGCCGTGCAGATCTCAGAGCAAAATATAAACACGTCGCCCACACATGAGTTTGCAGAGTGCCGTTGCTTTCCTTCGTGGTTATTTAAGTGGCTTTTAAGTGGGAGAAGCGCATGGACTGCCCCGTCCCTCACCCCTCCGCCGTACCCCTGGGACAGGAGGCTTGTTGCTGGTGAAGGGAAACGTCTGTAGAAAAGCCCCTTGCTGGCAGTGCATTGGGAAATGAGCACAACACACTTGACAGCAAGCCTGGGATGGAGGCTAAATGTCATTTTTATCTTAAAAAGGCATCGTGAGAGCCAAAAGTTTCCACCCAGGTGAGGAGAAAGGTGATGCCCGGCTGGATTGAAGGGAGTGGGTGAGGTGCCCATGCGTGGGGTTGATGCGGACGCGGGCACTAATACTGCTAATTTCTCCCTAGAAATCCAGAACGAAAAACACACCCTGCTTGTTCGGTACAGAAAATCGGGAATAAATGCCCTCCCAAGCTTTCTGTGCTGTACAGCACTTAGATCTCCTCCAGGCAGTGGGATCAAGGAGCAAGTAGTAGCATGGAGATGTCTACTGCCTCTTCCCCTCCACCTGCATGTATCCCACCCCATGGATAATCAGGTCAAAAGCTGGAGGAATAAGGAGCTGGAAACAACCCAAGCACCGGCGTTACCTGGGTGGGTAGATCCCATCGATGCGTCCTGTGGAGCAGCCCATGAAGAAAATGGGCAGGCAAATGAGGATGGAGAAAACGAGGACTACCACAGCAAACCGGGGGATGGCCCGGAGGGAGAAGGCAAAGCGTTTCATGATGATTCCTCCTAAGAGCATCCCGAGCGCTGCTGCTGGCAGGTTCACAGCTCCTGCGGAGGAACGAAGGCGTTAGCTGGGGTCCTGCCTGCCAAGCACCTCTCTGCTGGCAGGGGGTGGAGGTAGTGGCTTTGTGGACCTTGTGGTGTTTGGGAGAACCCACGGACCCCACCGTTACTCAAGAAGACCAAAAGCCAAGGCAGTCAGCACCTACGAGAAACCTCAGCCTCAGGAAAACCTGGCTTAGAGATGCAAGGTCAAGCTTGGTGCATAATTGCTTGCTCTTGCCAGCTTCTTTTATGCATCCAAGTGATCCAGACCTGCTTCACCCACGTGGTGGGGGCTGCACGTTTTCAACGAGCGCGGTTGCTGGCCCAGAAGAGTGAGCAAACAAATGTAGTCAGTCCCCGAGCGGCTGCAAGACAGCCTGGCCTTCCGTGGCCATCTCAGGTCAGGAAAGTCATCAACCATCTCAAGGTGATCCCTAGGTCTCCTCTGAAAATGAGTTTCCAGTGACTTCCTCCCATGGGATTAGAAAGCCTGGGCCACGCAGGCAGGTGGTTCCTGCTGACGGACATTTTTCACCCTGCCCAGCTGCGCTCACCTATGAGAAAGTTGGCGTACGAGGAGGAGGCACCGTACTGCTTCTCCAGGAACTTGTTGAGGAAGGTGGCGAGTCCCGCAATGACTGAGGAGAAACTGCACTGAGCCAGCACCAGGAGGATGAAGAGGGGGTTGAGGAGCAGCCTGAGGAAGATCTTCGGGAATCCTACAGGGAAACAGCAGGAAAAATGTGGTTTGGCCATGTGATTCGCACATCAGCAACTCGTACCGTGAAAAAAACCCACCCTTAGACTGTTCCCGGTGAGTTGATACAAGGGATGTCTAAGGCCATGGGAAAATGGAAGGGGAGACACCCTAATTTGGCCCGGCAGCTGTCAGGACCGTGGCCAAAGTGCCCTGAGAAGCGAGGTGGAGGGCCAGCTCTGCCCACCGCCCTCCCGCCCACGCTTTCCAACCTCCAAGCACTTAGCAGCCACGGTGCCTTGGTTTTTCTGGAGCAGGGGCCATACCCTCGGGCGGTGCAAGCGAACAAAGCCGCAGGGGTTTTGGCAGAGCCCCGCCGGCTGCGCAGGGGCAGGGTTTGGCTCCTGCAGCTGATGCACACGTTGTGTTTCCCTGGTGGGACCTCATGTCCCCCTGCCCAGGCGGGACAGCCTTTCATAGAATCATAGAATCATATAATCATAGAATCATTAAGGTTGGAAAAGACCTCTAAGGTCATCGAGTCTAACCGTCAACCCAACACCCCCTATGCCCACTAAACCATGTCCTTGAGCACCTCATCTATACGTCTTTTAAATACCTCCAGGGATGGTGATTCCACCACTTCCCTGGGCAGCCTGTTCCAAGGCCTGACCACTCTTTCAGTAAAGAATTTTTTCCTAACGTCCAGCCTAAACCTCCCTTGGCGCAACTTGAGGCCATTTCCTCTCGTCCTATCGCTGGTTACTTGGGAGAAGAGACCAACCCCCACCTCACTACAACCTCCCTTCAGGTAGTTGTAGAGCGCGATGAGGTCTCCCCTCAGCCTCCTCTTCTCCAGACTAAACAATCCCAGTTCCCTCAGCCGCTCCTCATAAGACTTGTGCTCCAGGCCCTTCACCAGCTTCGTTGCCCTTCTCTGGACACGCTCCAGCCCCTCAATGTCCTTCTTGTCGTGAGGGGCCCAAAACTGAACACAGTACTCAAGGTGCGGCCTCACCAGTGCCGAGTACAGGGGCACAATCACCTCCCTGCTCCTGCTGGCCACACTATTCCTGATACAGGCCAGGATGCCGTTGGCCTTCTTGGCCACCTGGGCACACTGCCGGCTCATGTTCAGCCGGCTGTCAACCAGCACCCCCAGGTCCTTCTCCTCTGGGCAGCTTTCCAGCCACTCTTCCCCAAGCCTGTAGCGTTGCCTGGGGAGGCAGAGGCAGACTGACTCCAGACTCCTCGGGAGCAGCTCTGTTTATTTGGTCTCTAATTAGCTTTCCCCTTCTAGCAGAGAGTGCCGCGGAGACCCAGCGTCGTTCATCAAAGCACCACGAGATAGAGAAGAAGGAGCTGAGAGCCGCAGGACATGACTGCGGTGGATGGAGAGGGAAGGAGCGGGGAGGCTTTAGCTGGAAAGAAGTCATCATGGAGCTAAAAAAAGTCATTAAACTGATCTCTCTTATCAGTGACATCCCTACTCAAGCCCAATTCAGCTACGCATAAACAAACTGGTGTAAGCTGCAGCGCGGTGACCTTAAAGCGGCGGGCCAGTGGCGCCGGCAGCCCCATGCCCTCTCCTGGAGCCGTGGGTTAAACCACCCAGATGGCATTTTCCAACATGCTCATGCCATTTAAGATCCTCAAACCAATTTTCAGAGATGATTCAGGCTCCACAGACCTCAACCCCGCTGTCTTATAGCAAGAGGGAGGCTGTGTCCATCTTCCTGTGCTCCTCAGGGAAGGGCGCACCACAGCCCTTGAGGTGCCTGAGCTGGCCCTGGCATCTCCACGCAACGTGGTGGAGAGACTCAAAGACCCCCAACAAGCGCCCTCAGCTTGAAAACGCCAACGTGGTGGCTTCCACCCCCCAGCATGGCCCGGCGCCCTGATCAGCCTCGCCTTTAAGTACCAGCCCTTTACTTTTTATAAACTCCAGCAGGGAGGTTTCTTCAGCCACCCCCTTCTCCATCTTCCTGAGGATGCCAGCCTCCGCGTTCGGGTCCTGGAGGGAGAGAAGAGCAGCCTGCGGTCAGAGAGGAGCACCCATACGTGGCTGGCACCGTCCCGGTGTGCAGCGAAGCTTGGGAGGAGCAGGGTCTGTCCCAGATGCCTTTGACCCCCTGCCAAACCTGACGGTTTTCCTGCCCGTCGCAGCAAAGAGGCGAATTATCCCCAAAATCCCTGCAGCCCTTGAGCAGAGCTGCAAGACAAAAGCTTGTCCTGCTCAGAGAGGTTTCAAGAGCTTGGAAAGCTTTCCTCTCCTGAACCCTGACAAGACACCTCCTTTTCAGTTCTGCAAAAAGTCTGAAAATGGAAGTTGGAGACAGGTCAGCTCAAATCTGACCCGGTGAGTCCTCTAGCTATAATCATGAAATATTTTGGGTTTGATTTTGACCTTTAAAGAATCGATGACTAAACAACTTCAAAACAAAACAATTTTTGAAACTAAACCAGTGGGGCTTGGCTTTGAAAACACTGAAATGAAATGTCTTGATAGTTTTGCATCTTTTAAATTTTGTTTTAATGGGAAACTTGTCTCTTTTCTGTAATTTTTTCCCAAAGGAAAAGCCCATTATCAAACCCCGCTGCCCAGCTTTATCCCAGTGCTGCTCCCATGTATGCCACACTCGAGGATGCTCTGCTCCGAGCAGGGGCTGTCACTGAGGCTGGGAAGCATCACCTTGCAGAGGGTGTTGCAGTGGGGAGTTAAGATACAGCCATCACCAGCAGAACCAGGTCAGACACCCCAGGAGGGTTGAGTCCCCACGGACAGACCCCTACCAAGGAGGACTGCATGCAGGAACCCCAAGAAGCCACCCAGCCATTGGTCTGCCCCAGGGAAGGCGCAGGTCTACCCAAAACCCTCCCAACAGATGCTGTTGATGCTAGTGGAAAGGGCATGAGGTGCGGTTTTGGTCTGCTGAGCTGTGGTTGTTCTGGCTTTCCAGCTAATGGTGAGGAAGTCAAGGGTCTGGTCCTTCACGTCTTAGAGGTACAGAGCTTCTTTGGAAGACTTTCCACTTGTGAGAAGTTGTAACCACATCTAAGAAGGGTTGCTGGGCTCCCTTCCTC
Source organism: Pelecanoides urinatrix (assembly GCA_013400755.1). Classification (NCBI taxonomy): domain Eukaryota; kingdom Metazoa; phylum Chordata; class Aves; order Procellariiformes; family Procellariidae; genus Pelecanoides; species Pelecanoides urinatrix. The sequence continues at coordinate 196,091 of VZTQ01009369.1, forward strand.
CCTCTCACCCCTCTCCTCCGGGGACAGGTACTCCCTCCCCGAGGTGCAGCCCCGGCACCAAGATGTTCTGGCCCACGGGAGATGAGGTCTCACCTCTCCTTTCAGCATGTACCGAGGGAAAAAGAAATAAGGAATGGATGTGAGCACCAAGCAGCCTGAGGAGATGAGCAGTCCCAGCCACCAGGCTCCGATCCACCGCTGGTCCCTCGGTGTCAGGGCCACCGTAGCTGCAAGACACAAGGACCCGTTGTAAGATCCCTGCTCCTGCACGTCTAAGGGTGAAAGGGGCAAACGTCCACGCAAATGTGGAGCCCAAAGGGTGGGCACACTCCAAGGGTCTCTCCACTGGCATGGAAGAGCAGCCGGATGGAGGTGGGAGCTCCCACCAGCGTTGGTAGCAAGATGAGCCCTGGTTGTGTTTGACCTCCTTTCCCCTGGCCAGGATCCTGCACCGCCACTCCCCCCCCAAAACCGCGCCGAGCCTCCCAAATGACTGTAGATGGATTTAGTCAGCATCGAAGTATGCTGATGGCACAGGTTCAACTCTTCCCCGCCGAGCCAGCCAGCAAGGCGGCGATTACGGGGGCCCGACTCCATCCTCCCCTGCCTGGGGCGAACAGCGGGTTTGGACCGCGCTGCCTGCCAGGGATGCCGAGCCGAGACAAGGACCGGGAAAGGGCACAGCCGCTTTCCTGGAAAAAATTGCTGTCCCATTGTTCCAGGCTTGGTCGCTATCTGCTTGCAGAGACCAAGGGAAGGACCCGTGCCGGCAGAAGAGTGCTGTTAACGAGCCTGGTTTCCGAGTGGATGAAACTCTGGGCGCCTTCTCCGGAAAAAGGAGGAGAAGGTGAGAGCCGCTCCGTCTCCAGCGCAGACATCCTTCAGCTGGGCCAAGTGATGCTCACGGGAGGTTGACAGATTGCTTGGCTCGGCACGGGGACCGCATCTCCCCATCGCCGGGACGTTGCGGCTGGGAAAGGAACCAGCAGCAGCCTCTGGGTGGGAGCCCCGTGCCAGGAGGCGGCAGGAGAGGAGCCCACGCCCCACCGAAACAATCGCCCCGCTTCCCCAAACAGGACCACTCCACTCCGGAGCTTGGACGTCATCATGGAGCGACCGGGCAGAGGTTGCTAAATCCATCTGCCGCCGCAGGGAGCGAGCCAAGGCTTTTTGCCGTTTCCTGCCCCAGGTTCATTTATTATTCTTATCAGGCACCGGACAAAAATGTCAGGCGAGCTCTGATCTCTCTAAGGAAACACAGGAAAAGCCACATCAGTGATGGAGCTGGGGAGAATTCTTTAGTGATTAAGTTACCAGAAATAATAAGCACACACCGCAGATAAAGAAAATAAGCCCTGCGGTGGCTTGGTCCCTCTCTCTGCAGATGCTGGTGAAGGGTTGTGGGGAGGAGGATGAGTAGATTCGAGCCTTCCTGTGCACCCACAGGGCAACGGTTGCCCTGTGGTTGTCTTCTCCATCCCTGGATGTTTCAGACATCCCTGCTCCTCTCCACCACCATGCTGGGGTAGTGTGATACTTCCTCAGCGTGGTGACAGTGGGCAGACCCCAGCAATGACCACCAGCACTTCAGTGCAGCACCATGAGTAGGACATTGAAATGTCCCTACTGCAGGGCTCTGCTTCAGTGGTGGCTTCAGGACCATCTGTAGCTTTCCTCACGGGGGCACGGAGAGGAGAAGTGTGCTGGAGGTGCTATTCCAGGTCAGGTCTTTCGAAGGGAGCGGGTTTTGTGGGTCACGAGTCATCTCAGAGTGACCTTCTGACTCACAGAAGGCTTTTAGGAGGACCATGGCTACTTGAGAAACACTCACCAATGTCAACTCTTCCGATATCCACGAAGAGCCGCAGCACCACGGATCCCAGCAAGTATCCAAAAGCAGGGCCGAACACGGCGATGGCAAAGAGGATGGCTGGAAAAAGGGAGCAGAGAGAGCCAGCGTGAGCAGGGAACAGTAGCTTCAACGCAGACATGGCTTTTGCCTTCCCATGTGAGGCAGGAATGGTGTTACAACACGCAGAGGAGAGAAACTATCTTCTATCAAGCGGCAGATGATGAGGAGATCCCCATTGCTCAGATACTGAACGCGGTGTTTATCTAACAGGATTAGGAAGAGGGCAGGCAGCTACCTGCAGAAAAAGTCCCTCTGCTCTGCTGCAATCAAGGCTTTGCCGATGCGTTAAAAGTTGTCAGCTACACCGTGAATATCCGTGATTCACTGTGACAAGGGGAGGAACCCCAGAGAACAGCAGGACGGTGGCATCCCGGGCTCCCGCAGGTGATGGAGACCTTAATCTCCTATGGGAGGCCAAGGAAACAAAGCCGTCTCAGATCCAAGCGAAAAACATTTGCTGCAAACTTCAGGGGAGGTGAAATATGCCGAGAGCAAAAAGGCCAGCAGATCACCCTCGGTTCAGCTGAACTATCCTGTTCAAAAAATAGATAACTTGGACCTAGCCCGTAAGGTCAAAATGTTTCCTTTTGACTTCTTTGGAATGAAAGGATTCTAGTTTCCTCCCTGAAAGAAACTCTTTGCACAACCTTCTTAAGATGTTCAAAAGGAGACAGTCTGCTTGAACTGCATTGACCATTCCTGTGCGTTTTGCTGGTCTGGAGCCTTCGAGCATACCAGGTATGAAAGCCCCTGATCCCACCGCTATGCCTCAGCTGTGCACCTATTTTAAAAGCTTTTTTTTTCCAATTAGGCAAGGCAGTGCTTTTGTTTCTACAACATAAACCTAAGTATTGAGGGCCAGGGTCTTTAGAGAAGGAGTATTTAACCTCTTACATAGACAGGAGTGTTCCCTTTTCATAGGAAGGTGCTGAGACCTAAAACGAAATAAGATTCAAGGGGCAATGGTATTTACGTTGTATTGAGGCAATCCAGACTCACAGTAGCCATACGCCCCTGACACAGACATTCTCATGGCCCTAAAGTGACCACCTATATTATAAAGTCCCATTTTCCTTCATCTTCAGGACCTGCAAGCTTGGGAATCCAAAGGGCACTCAGAGGTCCCAGGAACAGTGACCCCTCGCCGCAGGGGGAAGACAAGGATGCCCTGTCCCTCCTTTTGCCAGCCCAGACTACTATATTTGAGCTGAGAGGAGCAAGTACTAGCCGCCGGGGAGACTTTCTGCAGAGCTCTTAGGCGGTGCAGCAGCCCTTTGCAGCAGGAGGCTGGAGCAAAGCACGCCTGGGTGGGTCTGGAGACCCTGCCAAGCACTCCAGTGCTTGTCCAAAGCCTGTCCTTGGGAGTCTAATTCCGAAGGTTTTCCTTCTCCTTTAGCGCTTACCTTATTTTGGAACATCCGCTGTTGACTCCTAAACTCTGACGCCTTTGGCTGCTTTAAAGACATTGTTTGGCACCAGGAGGAATCGGGTTTTTAAATAACTTAGGGACTGAGCTCAAAGCTCACATAGGCAGGCCAGCACCAGATGGGTTTTGCCATTCACAGGGAGAAAAAATGCAGTTTAACATGGAAGCCAGCACCTATCTCTTTGCAGTCAAGAAGTCCTCCTGAGCCTGGGAGGCTGCCTACCAGCCAGGGACCGATTCCATAGCACAAATGTCAATTTTGAACCCTTGATGCAAAACCTGTGTTAATTGGCTCCTGCAGGCTGTCATACCTCTGGTTAAACCATGATGAACCGATGCTCAATAAGAGCAGGAGATGGCCTCTGAGAAGGTTTCCTTACTATTTTTTCCCCCCATGGATGGTGTAAGTTCTCACAGATGCAAGGGAGAAGCCCCAGCTCATCCATCTCATCTCCTTGCCCTGATTCTTTGGCTTCCTAACACCCACACCAAAATACAACCCTACAGAGAACAGCTGACTATCAAGGGGAGAGACAGCCCAGCCTTTTAATGAGGGAGGATCTCACCTGAGTCCCGCTGGCTGCTCAACCCCTGTCCACAGGTTCCTCTCCAGATGAGCACCTCCACATCTCACCTCTACATCTCACCTCCACATCTCACCTCTACGTCTCACCTGGACATCTCACCTCTAAGGTCTGGAGGAAACAAAACGACATACAGCAACGGTCCCACTTACCAACGTACAGCGGGGAATTGTTTGCTTCTGCAAAGTCGTCTACATAGGATATCCCAAAGGGCTGGATGGGAACCGTCCCGATTCCCGCCAGCAGCTGGGCGATGACCATCATGGCCCACACGCTGCTGGCCTCCTTCTGGGGATCCTGGGTGGTGTTCGGGCACACGAACTTATTCTCTGCATAGCAGAGTTCAGCCTGGACCTGGCTTTTGTTACCTGAAAGGCAGAAGAATGAGCATTACAACGCTGGGCAACGCTGCCTCCTCCCACGCTGAAGTCCTTAAATACCGTGAATCTCCCAAATTTGCTGAGTAGGCACACACTGTTGGATTTCGGATGGATCGCTCATTTTATTTAGCAGTTCTCATCACCTTTCCCTTCCTTTGGGGAATTATACTGAGGTCAGTGTAGCAAACAACTAGGCTGTGATTTTTTTCAAGCTCATAAAGACAGGCTGATCAGAGAAGATGGAAGCAAATTAATTTTTCCTGCGAAGGGTCCGCCCTGCAGCCCAGCTCCCGTGAGCTGTATTCGAGCTGTCAGCAGAGGATGAAAAGCTCTCCATCAAAGCTGCAGCAACACCGGACCCAGCCAACTGAGAAAAGCCTTCAGACAGATGGTATCAAAGCCAGTGGAAAAGCTTAAATATTCATGGATGGAAAAACCTGTTTTTCATGCAAAATGAAGGCGTTACGGAGCAAACAGGGTAAGTCCTGGTCTTTCGATGCTAGCTCTTCCCACCCTGGCTTTTCTTTTTTCTTTTTTTTAATTATTTGCAATTAGTTCAACGTTCCTATCATGTCTATTACTCTTATCCGAGTAATAAACTGTGGATTTTCTACACTTTTGAGCAAAAAGACACAAAACAAAAACAAATATTTGTCAGCTGATTAGGGGTTTTCATTGGCATAGTGCGGCGGCACATTCCTAATAGTAGGTCACCACAAAAATCTTTATGTAAGTCCATTCGAAGCCGCGTTGTCCAAAAGGTCCACGTTGCCAGACAGGAGCCTCCTTTTCTAATAGAGATTTTACGGCAGCAAAAGCGAGAGCCACAGAAGCCTCTCATGCCAGATTGCATTCTGTGGAGCGAGGCTGCTCTCGGTTTAATGAGGGCAAACCCAACCCATGGCTGGCTTTTTGTTATCGATGGTCTTTGCTGCCGCGTGGTACCCAGGCGGGACAGGGAGCGACCGGGCTGCCCTCAGCAGGACACCCTGCCCCCGAACCTCCGTCACCCTCATTGCTCAGGAGCAGCCCACCTCCTTCCAAAGCAAGGACCTTACTTCTTCATGCCGTCCAGACACGGGGAGGTCTTCACCCTGCCATGCAAACTCCAACCAGGACTGGAAGTCTCTTCACGGGCTGTAAAAACCGGGCCAAGACACGTACGGCTCCGAGCAGGGAGCAGGATGATACCTGCTCCTCTGACTTGTTTCCTTCGCAGTAAGAGCACCCCCCGTCCCAGATCCTGACCGGTTCATAGCCTGACACATGAATTTAAGCTGTCAGAAAACTTCACATCTGATGCCTGATCCACCCTCCAAACCAGCCGACTCGAAAAACACGGAGACGTTCGAGGCTGCGCAGCAGGGAGGCGGCTGCGAGCCAGCGGAGAGCTGGTCTTCACATTCCTGCGTGAGCGCTGGCACACTCTCAGCCCCACGCTGGGCCATCATTTTTAATAACGTTTCATGGGATCTGGGCTTGCAGATCAGCCATGGCGGCGCCAGATTTCCCAGAGCTGATGTGGGAGAGCAAAGCCGGAGGATCTCTAACCCTTTGGTGGGAGCAGAGACCGTCGGGCACCTGAGCAGCTCTGTCCTCGCTGTGCTTTGCTCCCTGCCTGGGGTTTGCACCCTGTTGAGCTGCGGTGAAGTCATAGAATCATAGAATCACAGAATCACTAAGGTTGGAAAAGACCTCTAAGGTCATCGAGTCCAACCGTCAACCCAACCCCCCCATGCCCACTAAACCATGTCCCCAAGCGCCTCATCTACACGTCTTTTAAATCCCTCCAGGGATGGGGACTCCACCACTGCCCTGGGCAGCCTGTGCCAAGGCCTGACCACTCTTTCAGGAAAGAAATTTCTCCTCATGTCCAACCTAAACCTCCCCTGGCACAACTTGAGGCCGTTTCCTCTCGTCCTATCGCTGTTACTTGGGAGAAGAGACCGACCCCCCCTCGCTCCAACCTCCCTTCAGGCAGTTGCAGAGCGCGATGAGGTCTCCCCTCAGCCTCCTCTTCTCCAGGCTGAACACCCCCAGTTCCCTCAGCCGCTCCTCATCAGACTTGTGCTCCAGGCCCTTCCCCAGCTCCGTTGCCCTTCTCTGGACACGCTCCAGCCCCTCAATGTCCTTCTTGTCGTGAGGGGCCCAAAACTGAACCCAGGATTCGAGGTGCGGCCTCCCCAGTGCCCAGTACAGGGGCACGATCCCCTCCCTGCTCCTGCTGGCCACACCAGTGCTGATACAGGCCAGGATGCCGTTGGCCTTCTTGGCCACCTGGGCACGCTGCCGGCTCGTGTTCAGCCGCTGTCGACCAGCCCCCCCAGGTCCTTCTCCTCTGGGCACTTTCCAGCCGCTCTTCCCCAAGCCTGGAGCGGTGCCTGGGGTTGTTGTGGCCCAAGTGCAGGACCCGGCACTTGGCCTTGTTGAACTTCATCCATTGGCCTTGGCCCATCGATCCAGCCTGTCCAGGTCCCTCTGCGGAGCCTTCCTACCCTTGAGCAGTTAGTCAGGACCTAACTAAACTTGCCTAAGGCCACCCAGCAGCTCCCTGCCACAGCCAAGGCTCCCTGTGCCCAGAAGATCGGGCTAGGATGCAATGCACAGGGCTCAAAGCCTTTCCAGGAGAAAGCATCTTCTACCCAGAGGTGGAAGGCTTTCCCTGGCTGGCACGGCTGCGACCGCTGCCGTCCCCCTCGGTGGCACAGGCGCAGGGGGAGCAGCTTCGCACAGAGCCGAGGTGACAGGGATTTCAGAGGCGGCAATCCCCAAGGAGGCTGGGGCTCATTGGCATCCCAAGGATTTAGGGGCTGAAGTCACTTTGGGAAGACCAAAGCCAGCCTTGTGGCACGTGATGCAGGCTCTTCTGCGTACTGCATTCTGCACGGAAACTGGAGCTGTCATCACACACACTAGCTTGTTCGCAAAGCCTGCCCAGTTAAACCAGTAGCTGACCTTAGTATGGATCGTAAGGCTTACTGGCTAGAGCAGAACATGCCCTGGGTGAGACAAGGGAATATTAGTGGTAATTTTAGTAGTNGGACAGGAGATCTTAACTCTGCTCTATCACCCATGTACTGCTCAGCAGCAGGGAGACGACCTCACTTCTCATGCTGCAACACTCCAGTAAAGACAGTGTTCCTTTCCTTTCCAAAATGCTTTGGGCTACAGGCGAACCATCAGCTGCATCAGCCGGGGCTCAGCAGGGCGGCGGGGAAGCCAGGCTGCAGCAGGAGCATTTGCTCTTCTCCCTCGTGCTGCCACAGCTCTCAGCTGCCTGCGGTGAGACCACCAAGAGCAACGTCTTTTGTCACGCACCAAAAGCCAGGAGAAAGGAGAAGGTGGTCAAAGCCTAGCTGGTGCCACAAGGCATCAACAACACATCAAGACTGCACTTCCAAGCCTTATCAGCCAGGTGAACTGCTTTGCCCCCAGAGCACGTGAAGACTGACCTACAGTGCCACACAGCTATTAACTTCTTGAGCAGATAAGGGCCATCCAAATGAGATATGGCAAGAACCATTCTGGTATGAATCCAGCTCAGTGTTCAGAAAAGCATGAAGCCTCAGTGGCAAGGCACTGCAGAGCCTTTGAGCCCCCTCAGGAAATGCACCAGTGTCCCAAAAAAGCCAGAAGTGAAGTGGTTTGTCTACGGTCACACAGGACAGCAGCAGCAGAACCAACATCTCCTGCATCCCAGGGCTTCTGCCCCAAACCTGCTGCTCCTTCAGCAGCGCTCTCTGCTCACAGTTGGTTTCACACTCTCTCCTGGATGGCTTTTTGGATAGGTGATCACCGTTAATAACAATGCTGTCATGATGAGCCCGTAATGCAGCTTTAGAGCTGCAGCTGGGGCTCTTCTGATGCCACAGAAAACAAACCTATTTCCAGGATGCTCAGGAGCAGGTTGGAAGGACCCACACCACCCACGCAGAAAGCAGGGACACGGCGTGCTTAGAGAGCTGAAGAGAGATGGGTGGGCACAGCCAGGAGAGCAGCATATTAAAAATAACATATTAAGCTAGTTAAACAATTAGCTTTCAAGTATATTTTATAGTGTCCAGGTGGAAGGATATGCTCTCTCACTGAATGTGGAACCTCCTTATGAATATTCCTGGGATGGCACGTCCCTGTGGGATGAGGGATGCCTCAGGGGTCTGAGAAGCTCCTTGGGCACTGATGGGAGGGAGAGGTGTCTCGGCAGCCTGGAGAGAGAGATCCTGCCTGCTGAACTTGAAACACAGACCTCTCCCTCCGGGAGCACCTATGGGGAATATAGGTACTTCACCACGACCACAGCACTCGGCACCTTGGCTCGAACGACAAGCGCGGAAGAGGTGGAAGGGATGCCACATGTAATCATTGCATTCAGAAGGGGTTGCAGAACTATACTGAAGTCGGGCTTAAAATAGCAAATCTCTGCCTTAAGTCTTTCCCTCCAAACACTGCGTTTAAATTGCGTGTGCGCTGGATAGAACCCCTCTTTTTGGGTGGGCAGGGGTAACCCAGCCCAGAGCAACTGGAGATGGATTTGGGCTGGGACGACACGGGCGAAGGCACTTACCGGCGGTAAGCGAGGTGTATTCGTAAGGGTCGGAGAGGAAGTGGGGCAGGGTGACCAGGAACGCTCCCAGCGCCAGCAGCAGCCCCCCCACGCCGATCACCCGCGGGCGGTGAACTCGGCTGCCGAAGTAGCTGACGAAGATGATGAGGACCACGTTGCCGATCTGGAAAGGGCACAGCGAAATGGGGAGAACGTTAGAAGACGTCACGGAGGAAGTCAAGACTCTGTAACTGGTCCCCCACGACTGTGTCTGGGTGGGTGGAGAGTTCTTTTATCAGGTGGTGTTTGACCCCCAGAAGAGCAGGAACGGGACAGCCCTTCACCCTGCACATTCACAGCAAGTCAGCGCTTCCTTCTCATCAAAAGCCAGCGGGCCAGCTCCTGGCTTCTGTCACCTGTGTGCACCCCTTGTTGTCACGGACGGCTTCACAACCTCCCTGTGGCCTGGCTGGGGCTTTTTTCAGCACCCACACATGCCCCCCACCCCATAGGATGTGGCATAAAGTAACGATTCCCCCAAACACAGCAAAAAATGAAGCATATTGCCTCCATTCCCATGACTCCAAGCAGGCACAAGCCCAGTTACAAAGTCCAGTTCATTGCAAATATTTGTGACTCTGGGCATTTGCAACTGCAGATACGATCAGCTAAAAAGGCATGAAAACATGCAGCGTACGCAGGCAAGGGGATGAACACCATACAATTACCATTACGTGGGCTTTGTAAGCTTGGAACAAGCTAAACATTATTTTAACCTTGGCATGTATGGTTAAGAATAGTTTAAATTTATGTTTACATGGGCTTCCTTGTTTGTCTCTTTGTGGTTTTCGTTCTTGGAATTGCTGCAGCCGACAATGTGAAAAGACTGTGGTCCTGGACAGGCAGGGGAGCTCACACAGAGCTGGAGTAAAGCGTAGAAGTCCCTCTCATTAAGCAGAGAAATAAAGACATGTCAGTTGTCTGAAAGCTGTTATTCTTTAACAGCATGGCATATGTCCTATTCCAATCCTTTTCCCTTCATGTTCTTGCAGCTACACACTGGTCTACATGATGTTTGCTTTGGTATTACTTGTCCAGGCATTAAGTCTCATCAGTAATTTCTCTAGCGCATGAGGAGCACGCAGGTTCCAGATGTATCACCGCTGTGGGCGGTGGGACACTCTGCAGGGCTTAATTAAACCAGTTCAGGTTTAATTAAATCAGTAACCAGTGTTACTACTGTCCATACTGGGTCTCTTTCTTTGCACGGTTCGGACCCAGTCACAATCAGTGGGAAGTCCTTCATGGGTCTCAGTAGGCTTTGAACCAGTCTTTTTAATCTCGGATGTAGGTGCTGGTGGGGGTAAGACCTGGGCACCTATTTCCCCAAGGACCCAGCAGGATTTCCAGTGCTCAGCCTCTTGGTGGAAGATCCTAAGCGAGAACACCAGCTGTATGCCAGGTGGGCTGCCACCAAGAACCTCTTTGTCTGTGCCATCAAAAGAAAGTCTCTCCCAGCAGGTCTTTTCCTAGTTGGCCTTGGAGAGCTACCAGAAAGGATACAACTAGAAAACTTATTCCAGAGAATTAAGTGATTAGAAAGTGTCCGTGGGAAAACCCTCGGCCAGCTCAGCAATATGAAAGTCAGTCGTTAGCCACAGGAGCTGGGACCTCTGGAGAAAGGCGGCAGTTCTTGGAGAGACTGCTTGCCAGGGTTTCCTTGCAGAGAAAGCTGGGAATGACTCAGGCCGGGGTCATTCCTAAAGCTGATGAGACACCTAGGAAAACAGATGTTTTTACTGGAACTTGCTTGTGGAGCTGTAGCTGTGTGGGTACTACTCGTAATAAAGTGCTCTTTGCAAAAGCTGTGAGAACTGTCACCAAAGGAGAAGAATCACATTGCATCCCAGTCACGTCTCTGCTGGAGATGTATGGCATCCCAGGGTGGAGCGGTCTCCTCTGATACAACCTGCTTTCTGCTGCTGCCCTCCGAGGCCACGTCCTCACCACCTAACCCTACCTTCAACCTCCTGGCATATGGTACAGCAGGAGTGAAGTGTGAAGAGGTGCCCAGCGACAACTGTTTCATCCAACACTTGTAGGCATGGCCGAGGAAGCACTGAGTGTGAACAAGCCTGAGACACTATTTGGGGAAGGTCCCCCCATGTTCTGGCCACTCCTGAGGGCCCCCATACAAGCATCTCACCCAGTTACCTCGTGCAAGCTGGAGATGAAACCCGAAGAGAGACTGGAGAGCCCAAAGCGCTTCTCAATGGTGGTGAGGCTGCTCTTGAAGTTGGCGCTGTAGAGGAGCTGGGAGAGCTGGAGAAGCCCATGGCACAGCACAAACACCTGCAGGCAAAAAAAATGTGCCATCCCAGTTAGTACCCAGTTAGCGCCCTGCTGATGTGTAACTGCTGGAGACCATGCCCCGTGCGAGGGATCTGAGAGTCATACGCACATGGACTCCAGTTGGCCAACACGGCTGCACCTCTGACATGCAACAGATCTACTGAAGGGCTCAGTCCTGGATCATTAATTAATTTAGCTTTGCAAAATGAGCGATGCGGTGTTCAGAAGAGAGGGCAAGGAGCTCTGTTTTTATCTCTCCTCTGCTTTACCATTATTAACATTCATTATTATTTGCACCGTGGCAACCCTTGTGCAGCCCTCAAGGGCAACCCTCCAACCCTAGGAGGACCTTAGGAACACTGGGGCCTTTGGACATTAGGAAAAAATTCTTGCCTGCAAGAGTGGTCAGGCCTGGGCACAGGCTGCCCAGGGCAGTGGTGGAGCCCCCATCCCTGGAGGGATTTAAAAGACGTGTAGATGAGGCGCTTGGGGACATGGTTTAGTGGGCATGGGGGGGTTGGGTTGACGGTTGGACTGGATGATCTTAGAGGTCTTTTCCAACCTTAATGATTCTATGATTCTATGACCTGTTGCACTGGGAGTTGTACAATGATAAATCAACGAGACAGGCTTGACTTTGCATAGTCTTGGTGGGCGCTCCTGAGACCATGTTAGAGCCAACCCTGCAGCTGAAAGGGAGCCATGCTGGTTTAGACTACCTGAGATCCAGTATTTCCAGTCGGTTCCTTGGATTCACTCCGCTGTAAAGCCAATTAACAGAACCTGCTCCAAGGGGTGTTGCAAGAAAAAGTTGAAAAAGGGGCTTTAAAAGCCCCAGAGGGAAAGGATGAAATATGCACAATGTAGTCTCACTACTGGAAGACCTCTAGTATTCTAAAAACAGCATCTTTCCCTGGAGGCAGGCTGTGAGCCGAGCCAGAAACCAAAGCAAATGGAGGCAGAGCTTGCCTGGAGCAGAGGAGGGAATACAGGGAGTTTACGGGGCAAGGCAGAAGCATGGTCGAAAGAGCCCGGGTGGCCTGGGAGAGGAAAGCGCGCTCAGCCGGGGATGCAAGAGGCAGCTCACGAGTGTCTTTTGATCTATATTTAGTCAGAACAGTTTTCCTTTATTTTTCTTGGAATGGAATGCGTCCACCTGGTGCCAAAAGTATTTTAAAATAATTAAAAAAAAAAAAAAAAAGGGAAAAGATCTTTTTATTTAAATTCACAGGAAATCAAATATTTGCTGAATACCGGAAGCGTGTCTCACAAAGATAACGGCGGGAAGCCCAAGATGATGGATGGGGGATCAAAGGTACATGCAGGGCTGACAAATTCCTTATGTCCTTGGCTAGGAGAGCAGCAATACTCGTTATTAGTATTTATGTGAAATGGCGGTAGCGCCCAGAAGCCCTGACCCATTGTGTGGAAAAAAAAAAAAAACAACAGAAAAAAGAATAAAATTGTCCACCCAACACAGAGGATGCAAATGCCGTAGGTGGGTGGAGTGGCTTTTTGGGGAGCAGAGGAGGATGCAGAGCCCTGGGGATCTACCTGGGGCTGGTCAGGCAATTGCAAGAGAATTTGGGTTGGAGAAGATGGGCAAGAAGACAGCTTCTTGGGAAGCTTCTCCTGTGAGGGAGGATGGCACCAGCCAGAAGACACAGCTGGGTATCTAAAAGCATAAGAGATGGGAGAGAAGAGGATGGAGATGAAGGGGAAGGAGAAAATGGAGCCCTGGCAGTGTGAGGGCAGGCTGTGAACAACCTGGAGACCACGGAAAAGTAGAAAGACAAAAAAAGAAGGAAGACGGGTCACAGGGAGAAGCTGCCGTCATGAAGTCCCCAGCCAGATCTCGGAGGGGTGTCAGGCTAACGTCAGGTGGGCGTCTGCCACCACGGTAGCCAAGCGGGAGAGGACAAAGTCCCAGGCCGGGACTTTGCCCCGACAAAAAGCCGCAGAGCAGCGTCGTGGGGTGTAACGTGGGAAACCCTCCCAGACAGGGACAAAGTGGAAGTGAAACATCTGAAAGTAAACTCTTGAAGCAGAATGACCTCTACACCCTCCAGCTATCAACTCCTACGTTCAAAAACCCATCCCAGCACATGGTCCTGTGGGCGATAGTTGGATCTACCACCTTCATCTTCCCCAGTCCTGACCTGGGATCACTGTGTAATTAGTCCAGGAGGGCTGGTCTGGAGCGGAGAGGTGGCTCCTGAGAGGATGAGAAAGGGAGAGGGGATCTTCTTGCCAAAGAACATTAATTTTTGTTCCTGCAGCTCTGGCCAGACCCTACTGAAGTCATTCGAGTAAGGAAGCGCTGGTTAAACAGGGGAGGGCTGGGACCTCCTGAGATGCAGAGCAGCTGGAGGGAGAGCTCTCCCGGTGCGAGGCGTTAGCTGGAGAAGCCAAGCTGTTTACCAACGGGGAGGGAAGAGGGTGGATCACCAAGGCTGAATTTAGCACAGCAAATGTCAGCCTAATCCCAGGGCAGACAGGGAGATGAGAAGTGCCAGGGAGAGAGAGGATGCTGGCGGGGAGAAGGAAGATGAGGAGGAGAGGCAGCCTGGCTCCCCGAAATGCTGGCGTCCGCAGGGGATGGGGTAGAGGCATGGAAGGACACGGGGAACCAGCACTGGCTGTGCTTCACGAGAGGATGGAGGGCAGGAGATGAGAGGGACAAGCTGTGGTCAGAGAGGGCAGGCAGGATAAGGCAGAGCTGGCAAGAGTTGGCCTGAGATGGGTTTATGCATCGGTAATAACCTGGGGACGGGCAAAACGGGGCTGCGGATCCCGAGATGCCTGGGAACAAGCTGGGGCTGCCTGCCATGAGGGAAGGCAAGGTGGGAGAAATGCAGCTGGGGAGCACCGACGAGGGGAGAGAAAGACTTTGGGGAGTGACTGCTCCCCCCTGCCCGTGAATCGTCCTAATCCGGCTCCTGCGAGCAGGGTCAGCAGGGAAGGCAGGAGAGCAGGAGGGATGCTCGGGGGACCCGATCCCACCCCCCGCTGCTGCTGGCACTGAGGCCACCCAGCAGCCTCAGCCCTCGGGTGCGGAGAGCCCAGAGGATGGGAGGGGAAGGGCAGAGGAGATTTTTTTTTTTTTTGCTCGGGAAGAAGCTGCCACCCAAAACAGTCGGAGCAAAGCAAAACAGCCTTTGCTCCAGGACTTGTGCAGCTGGAGCTCGGCTTTTCCAGACACTCTTCAACTGTCCGGAGGTGAGAGATGTGCCTGATTTAAGACATTCCCTGCATTCAGCAGAGTTAATTCTGATTAAAATAATGATGGCCCAAACCTTGAAGGCTCTGAGCGCAAAGAACTGGGAGAGGGGCTTACTGGGAGGGCTCCCCAAGAGGAGCCCATGCACCGCCTGACCTTGGCACTGGCCGAGACGCTCTGGCTGGGAAGAGCAGACTCTGAAGCTGGTGGAGGTGCAGGAAACCGCTCTCCCGCCTCCCCTCACAGGTCTCTCCCATCCCCGTCCCTCTCCCCGTGCGTCCCCAACCCCACACATTCCTGCTGACCACCCACAACCTGCTGGTCCGTGGAAACCAGCACCGAGCTGGTCCCTTCCAGCTGCAGAGCGCACCAGATGTGCTGCGCTGGCCCCACGCACCCGCCGCGCAACCCCCGGAGGGGACGGAGCTGCTCTCATCCATCTTCCGTAACATTTAACGAAGAAAGGGTTTCTAAAGAAGAGCCAACTCACTTGAAGGGAGGTTTTGCTGACGCAAAGCCGACACAACGGCGGCAAAGGCGAAGGCATGGTGGGAGGTTAAGGGGTCGGGGACACTCCCACGAACGCGGAGTGCTGACCCTCCGGAGCAGATGCTCCCATCAGAGCCTGGTGTATTTTTGGAGCTGCAGGCAAACAGCAATCGCAGGCAGGCAGGGAGCAGCATGGGGAGGCCAAAGGCGTGCACCCACCTGCACCTGCACACACACACACACAAAATCCCCTCTTAATCATCCCCAAGTTTCCTTCAGAGCACCTGAGTGATCCTGACTCCAGGCTGTTTATGCAAGACACTTGACTCCTTTCCAAGACGCGCTTCATTTAAAAGGGAAGCAAATGCCTGGGGGAAGGTCCCTCGCAGACAGGCTGCTCCCCCCTCCCAGCTCGTGGGGACTAGCACCTCCCAGGGGCTTTTTCGTAAGGAAGAGAAACCCACCCTGCTGCAGGGAAGAGAGGGGACTGGTCCTTCCATGGCCTGGACAATGATTCAAAGCAGAGAGACGGGCAGCTATTTGGTCAATCCAACCCAAACCTCCTTCAGAGGAGACATGTTCGACAAATACTCGACCTGGAGGGCTGAGGGAAGGGGCAGGCTGGGCTGCAGGCAGCCCCCAGGCATAAGGATGCGGCAGATCCTATACAGGCACCAAGACGTCCCGGTGGGATGCCAGGTATGGCCACCATGGCTGGTGCATTGCTGGGAGGGGTCCGAGATGGCATTTCAGCCCTTGCAGCCACCTCAGAAGACCCCCCTGCATGCTTTCCACTTCCCTAAAGCTCACAGGGAATAAAATAAAGGAGGAGAAAGGGGGTCTCCCAGCCTCGTGCTGAACCCATAAAGTAGACAAGGATGAGGAAGCCAGAGCCAGGGGGTAAACCCGTCCTTGAGGTGAGTGTTCTTGGGGTCAGAAGCTTTTGGGGTCAGAGGGAGGTTGCTGGTCCCGGGACTGGATGCGTGTACCAGGAGCAGGCACTGTTGCAGGCGCTTGCACTACCCCATGTCACGTATTGGGTCTTATCTCGTGTCTCTCGTGTCCATATTGCTTATGTAAGATAACGCGCTGTCACCGCTGCCACTGGCCTTAGCAAAGAGGTACACGGAGAGTGGACTTTAGAAAAGCCTATTATGAAAGGCGGACTGTTTCATAAGAGTTTTTTTAGTGGGCAGGCTGGGGGAGCATCCCTTGGTCATCCAGGCAGCCAATAAAACGCGCTTGGCAAGTTGAGTTAAATAAGAAAAAAAAAAAAAACCAAAAAACCAAACATGAAGTGCTTGATAACCCCAGTGTGCCTGTGTTGGACATGGGTCAGAATCAAGACCAGGTAAAAAAAAAAGAGGTTTCTTTTTATTTCAAAGGAATGAACTGCCTCTGTGGAGCCTCCAGGAGCCAGGAGACTCCTCCAGGAGCCATGAGACTCCTCCAGGAGCCAGGAGACTCCTCCAGGAGCCTGGTTCTGCTCTGCAGGGACCAGGGGTTTGGGAAGATGCTGCCAGTGCAGCATGGCCACTGCCCCTTCCTCTCTGCCACCCGCAGGAGTGAGTTAAGGGTTAATTCCTTGCTCCACTCCTAACGGCACTCATATCCAAAGTCAATCCCTCACCTCGTTTTTCAGTGTCTTCACCTTGGCAGCCTGGCCTGGAGGTAGAGAAGATGGAAATGTTGACGGTCCAGCTCACCCTGTGAGGAGAGAGCACCGGCAGCTCCCAGCTCCGGCTCCCACGTGCACGCACCGGTGCTAACCACCGTGGCCAACAGCTTCCCCACGGCAGGGCTGCTAGCAGCAGGGGTGGAAAGAGCCAGGGCTTTAATTCGTTAGATGGACGCAAGAGCTGCCTGGGGAGCGGTAAAGAGGAGTTGAGATCTTCGCAGAACCTACCAAACTGCTCCCAGCCGACTGATGGCACCGAGGTAGGATGCGGCCAAGAGCAGAAGTTGCAGGAAGGCGCAAAATGAATCTGGCTGGAGTAAATGTTTGGAAAGGACTAGGAGCAGGGATGCTCTGTTAGCTCTTTCCCTCCACATAGTACTATTAGAGTTGCATTTTGGGCTGTTTGACCTTAGTGGAAAGTCATGGCCCAAAGCAGGAGACCCCAACGCGCCCACCTCTGAAGGCTTCTTCCACTTCACTCTCCTGAGCTTCCAAGGGGAAGAAAGAAAGGGGAAGGGGGAACTTTAGGAAGTCATAAGAATATCCCCAGAATTTTAGTAGTCAGGGAGAAGACAGGCTGTTTATTTTAGAGCTTGATATGATCAACACTCACTACTCTAAGAGAACCTCCTGCAGCAGGACAGTTGAGATCACTCAGTCTGAAAGAAATGTATCAGCTGGCAATGAAAGTACACGGACATGCGTGGGGAAATACGTCCTTCCTTGGCATCTCTTTCCTACATGCAGCTGCCTAGATTTATAGATCAAAAAGCACCATGAAAGATGAAAAAAAAAAAAGCAACATTTCCAAAGAAGGAACCAAATACCCTGTAACACAGTACGTCATTTAGCACAAAACCCCTGAGCCTGGAGCACGGTCCGATGGCAGAAGTTGGCTCCTAAATTTTGTTTCTACTGCAAAAAATAAACTAATAAAAAAATTAAAATGGTTCGGGATTGTCTGAAGCACGCCGCTGCCTAGACTATTAGTTGCAATGATGACTGTCTACTGCTAAGTAATCCGCGCTTTACAACCCCCATTTGTTAAGTGCAAAGACAATGTTTGCTCTTCTTGCAATGAATGTACACACAAGATTTCCCTGCACCGTGTCCCGATCTCCTTGCGAGGTCTGTGCAAGCCCTGCTTTGCTCAGTTGCTGTAGAGGGAGCGCTCCAGGGGACATAAAAACACGTCCCTGCCTTAACGTGCAGGTGCACATCGCAGATGTCAGAAAGAAAGGAGGTTTTTGGCTGCGGAGGATTGCTGAGACCAGACCCTCAGCACCTGAGGGTCTGCTGCGGAGAAAATGCTCCTGCTTGCAAAATATGATGCGTATCGTTAAGCAGCCTTCTTTCTTCCTGCAGCCAGGCTGAGCACGCAGGTAGGTTGTCTGGTTGGGTCTTTGGTCTTTCATTTTTTCCGAAGGTCTCTTTTCTTTATGGTGCATCAGGATCCGCTCATGATTTCCTTGAAGGTAGCTTCAGCTTGGCTTCGTTTCCCTGACCCACAAGCGATTGTAAACACTCCTTTCGCACGCCTGCAGCCCTGCCATGCCTTGTGCTCCCTATCAGCGACACTCCTCTCCCATTTTGCTCACAATAATCTTATCTACGCTGACCACTCCTTGGTTGTGTTTGGGCACTGAATCACCTCACCCCTCATAAAATCATCTTGTTTCATGTCTCCTAGACCTTGATCCCACTAAACTTTCCAACTCATTTCACTGTCTGGCTCTTCTCCATCTTTTTCCTTATCCTGCTGCTGGTGTTGCTGGTAAAGGCCAGGCGGTTCTTCCCTTTTGAAACCTGATCCAGCCAAAACGAGACATAAACACAGTGCTGGATCCATCCAAACCCAACCTTTGCTCTCTGATGCCAGCACCATCACCACCAATGCTGGAAGACCCCAGTCACAGCGGGTCCTTCTCCTCATGCCACCCCACTTGTCCTAGGGACCCTGCTTGCTTCTTTGCTATAAATGCTCACCCAACTCGCCATCTCTCTTCGCACAGTGCCCAGTTTTGGAATATCCTTTGATTTTCTTGCTTAAACCAATGGCCCTAATCAACAATGACCTTCTCCTCTTGGTGCTTCCCTCTCCAAACCTACAGCCATGCTGTCTTCAGACCAATGACTTGATGAATCTCCTATTCTTGCTAATAAAGCGATTCTCAATCACTTTTTCCAACAGGATATGAGAGCAAAACTGTTACATGTCCAGGCTTCTGAAATACATTCCTCTCAGCAAATTCCTTTAGTCCCTTTAAAGGAAGGGACAAAAAACTTGCCCTGATGCTGTTGGAACCTCAGACCCCAAGGCAAGGCTCCCGTTTCTTCTCCAGAAGGCATCCAGCCTCCCCAGGGAGGGGAGAGCTCCCTGTCCTTGGCCACTGCACCCCGCATGCCCCCAACATCTTCACCGTGGGGTGTTTTAAAGCCTTATCACACTCTGAGAGCCCACAGTCTCCTCCTGACCTTGCTGTCCCCTCTCCTACACTCTTTCATACCATCCCTCTCCCTGCCCCTATATAGCACTCAATTTAAATCTGCCCCTAAGGCTTTTAAATCCCCCCCCGGACTCCCTCCAGCTGACACAAGTGACAATAACTCTGTTATCCCCCTGCTTCCTTTTCCACGCCAGGAGGTCCGCAGGGTAAAAGCCTCCCCCTGCCTGCGCTCCCAACCATTTCACGCTGCTCCCCTGCACTCCCCAGCTAACCGGCTTCCAGCTGAAACCAGTCCAACCCAGCTAAGTAACAAGGTATTTATGGAGCTCTCCTCCTCGTCGTGTTTCTGGGGATCCTGAACAAGCAATTAGCTATCGATTAAAACAGCACAAAAGCTCGAAAGAGACAATAAAGGTGAAGAAGCCAAAATATCTGCAAATAGATAACGCCTTTGAAATAATCCTTTTTCAGTGGATGTCTGGAAGGGCAAGATGGGCATGGACATGATGATTGGAGACAGCAGGTAGGACTCTGGACCGGGGGACACTGATGGGGTCCATGGCCACGCATGGGTATCAAAAAGACTAACCATCCACTTCTCCAGCTTTCAAACCTGTTTTGTTCCTTTAGGCTGTGAGGTCCTCAGTGTCCCCAGTGCCACCGGGTGCTGGCGTCCACCTGAAGGTTGGCTTCATCCTGCATTTGCCAAGCGGCACAACTGCAACCCCCCAAAACCCCAGTGCCAGTCAGCACAACCCTGGAAGCTCTCATGAACTTCCAAGTAAGGGGCTCTCCTTGCTCATCACCACCCATCTCCTCCACCGCTGTGGGATTACCGAGATGCTCGAGGCTCCTCATAGGGGACAGCGCTCAGCAGCAACCTCCCAGTCCCAAAAACCGAAGGCCTTTTGCATTCTGCTTTCTCTCTTCAAGGTGATTCAAGACAAACAGTCGGCTTCTAGAGGGGTTCAAGCAAGCCTGCCACATCTGAGAGGGCACTCAAAAACATAAGTGACCAGGTTTATCCCAGATACGGTGCAGACAGCAAACACAGTTGGCTGAGCCAGGCGATGCCCTTCAATCTCCGTGCAGACGGAGCCTTGGTGCCGTTCTCTGTAACTGCAGTATTAGCTACAGTCATTAATACCCACGTATTAAGTTACCCAGGGAGTAACTTCCACAGCAGCAAGAAGGAACTGTCACCAACCACGTTCCCCAAGGGTACAGAGATCAGCTGTAAACGCTGCTGTGTCAGAGCACGGATACGAGCCAGCGGCCACATCCACAGGGCACTGCCTCCCGCGCGCCTGCTTCCGCACCGGCCCTCCCGCCTCCCCAGCAGCACCCCCATACCACCCATCCCCAGAGCTGCCATCCCCATCTCGCTCTTCAAATCCCTGCAGAAGCGTTAAAACCGCTGCTTTCCACCAGGACCTTTCCCTCTCTGATGCCCATCCCTGGCACCATCATGCTCCCACACCTCTGAACATCAGCGGCAATCGGGCCAGTGATGAAAAACACCCCAAAAGTGGTGGGAACCAGTGCAGGGGGGTGGCGGTCCCTGTCACGGGGAACATGGAGGAGCAAGACGGTTTGCATAGAAAAATAATTTGTTATTTTTGGCCCCAGCCCTGCAAAAGGCACTCCGAAAATGATCCTGGCGTGTGAGCCAGGGGAATAAACATGAGCTTTGTGATCAGGACTTGGAGCCTGCTGTAACTAGGGGATTTTTTTGTGTTGGAAATACCATCCCCGTCAGAAACTGCCATCGCTTATAGGAGGACGCTGCATCTAATTAATTTAAACCCCTTTATAACACCTGTCTCTGTGTGGGGTGATGCCAGCAGCTGCCCACACCATTAGATGCTGGATGAAAACTTTATATAATACATTATTTGCAGCAGCAAGGTCTTCTCATACAAACAAGAGCTACAAAGCCATATAAACTGAGATGTTTACTGTATACCTTGCCCTCTGATGACCCATTCACAACAAAACAACTTCCCAAACCTGGAAATTCAGTTGTGGCACTTTGATTTTCTATTACTTTTTTGTGGCTGAGAGGATTGACAACTGCACACAGACTAATGCTTTTCTACCCTGAAGCAGTTATTTTTTTTAACGTATATATATTTTTAACACAAGTGTCACAGCACAGGAAGAGTGAACAGGTCAGGAAAGGGTGGGGGATGTCACTGCCTGTGAATTTATATACATTTGCTCTTTAAAGCAAGAACTTTTCACCAAGGGATGGGTGTCCTGACTCCCCGCTATCCCAGATGGTACCTATCATCCATCTGATGCCAACGAGCATGTTTTGATAGAGCTCAAACTGTTCCCTAATGTGCTTGCACGGTGCCAGTGTTGGGCTGTGCTAAATCGAGGGCTGGGCTGGCTCCCCTTGATTTAGCAAAAACCTGTTGACTTTTTAAAACAAAGGCGCTTCTTTTCACATGCTGGTTTTCCCCTAGTGCAGCTGGATTTGCTGCAGCCAGGGCGGGCAGGAGGTGGGGGTCTCTGTGGCATCCCCTGCTCCCGGGGTCACTCTGGACGTGGTCCCACACACGGTTGCCACACCGGCTGCTGCAGCACCACCCCTCCCTCCAAAACCACCTCCTAGGACCCTCCAGAGAGGCTCAGTGGTGGGTGCCTGGCCGGTCTGGGGAGCTCCAGGCTCCTTGTTAATTTTGAAATTAAGACTTGAGCCCTCCCGCCGGCACCAGGCGCTGGGCGATTCGAGCTGGAGCTGACGGGCGCAGGCAGCCGGCCAGGCACCTCCCGGCGCAGCCAGAGCTCCTGCCGCCGGCAAAGTGACACCCCCATGTCACCCGCCCTCCCCCAAATGCTCCTGACCACGTGCCCTCGGGTGCGCGGGGTGCTGAGCACCCAGCCCGACTCCCGCGGCACGCACAGCCCGCATCCTGCGCTGCCTCTGGGATGCAGAAACGGATTAACATTGGTTGGGGCTTTTTTTTTTTTTTTTTGGGATGATGCTAGTTTTACATCCTGAAACAGGCATCGAGTTTGGCAATGTTTTTTCAGTTCCAGGCTATTTTTGCAAGCTTGCAGCTGAAGGGAGCTGTACGTATTTCCAGGAAAGAGTATGAACTGCAAGAAGGGCTCTGGTTTTGGGTGGCGTTACTCACCCCGAGCCATGGTCATTACTGGAGCAGCCTGGAGGGGGTTAGAGCCACCTTTTGCACGTCCACCAGAGGAGGGGTCAGGTCACCAGTCCCCTCCAGAGGCATGTCAGGGTAGCCCAGAGGCAGCCCTAAATTACCCAGGGAAATCTCAAGCTCTTCTTCCTGGAGCTCACAGTCAAAAAGGGCCATCAAGTCACCTGCTGGAATAGCCCAGCCCGGGCAGTGGGGACCTTCAGGGATGTAGGACTGAAAGACATCATCCGGGATGATGCTTCCAGCCCTGGGAGCCCCCAGGAGGAGGAGCAGCCTGTCGGGAACAGCCCCACGGTACCCTACAGCATCCCCACGGCACCCCGACAGAACTGTTGGGGCCCCATGATATGGTGGAACTTTTGCTGCCCAGAAACCAACCCCAAGCAAGCACAGCCCGAAGGCGAGCGGGCAGTGCCGTCCTTCATGCAAGGTGAGGAAAGATGGGTGGCAAATAGAACCCAAACCCATCCCGGACCGTGATGCCCTACCCATGGCTGCATACTCCTGAAAACACGCTTAGCTGGCAAACGCCGACAAACCCTTCCTCGCAGCAAACACACGCTCGTATTCAATAACACCAGTGGGAAATCACACCCCAGCCCTGGGCACGACTGGCGGCACCAGCACGAGGAGGACTTGCCAGCCTGGTGGCCCCTCTCACGTACCCGAAGCTGCTCTGCCCGTGGAGAGGTGCTGCCGTTCCCCAAAACTGCACCCGGCTGCTTCGGATGCCGATGTGCGGAGGTGCTGCCAAGCAAGGCACGAATATCCCACCCACCCAGGGAAATCCTGGCCAGCGCAGACACGATGTCCCGGGGACAGGAGCCAGCACGTGCAGCAGCTTCGGTGCCCATCCAAAAATGGGCTAAAATGGGCCGCATGGGGAAAAAAGACAGGGCAAGGGGTGGTGTAAAAGCCTGATGGGTAGCAGGGTTTAAAACGCGAGAGGTGGCCAGGGTGGCTGGTGTTTTCTCACGCAGGCAGTGAGCTCAAGAGCCTGAAGCTCAGGCAGGGACCGGCTTTAAGATGACAGCTCTCGCCTTGCTAATAGGGGCAGGTGAGTAATTGGGCTGCCAACACCAGAAAACCCACTTCAGCCTGCCGAGATTTCGCTTCTGTCACTCAAAATGCCCTGTTCACCAAGACTTTTAAAGCAAATCAGTGTTATTATAGGGCAGTGTTTTCTTTTCGCACCAGGATGTGGTTAATCATTCCCTAAGCAGCAGCACGCTGTACCAGACGCCGTGGGTAAGCTCCACGGCTCACAGAGAGCTGCCCACGCCGCTTCCACGGGGCGTAACACCCCGATGCTGTGCAGGGTACCACCCCGAAACCCACCGAGCCCCCCAGCTCTTCCCGTGCGCCGAGCGGGACGGACCTCAGCGGCGTTATCCAGGACTGCCCGAGGAGTTGGCTTTCAAATTCTGCATCTCAGCAAACACCCTTCATTTTACTGGCAGCTTGTATCGGGGATGCGGGGACCCGCGGGATGGGTTGGGGTCACTCTCTGCGCAAGCATCCTCCCTCCCTGCCTGCGGGGAAGCGGCGCATCCCTGCCAGGCACCGCTCCTTACCTTGATGTTGCAGAAGATACTCCGGGAGCAGGTGCCGGACCTTTTGGGGACGTCAACTGGGGATTTGCCGGCTTCGGGGTGGACTCCCATCGTGGGGGCTTCCCGGGGAGCCCCGAAGAGCCGGGCTCCCGTTCCTCTCCGGCCTGTCCCGCCGCCAGCAGCGCACACGGTCCGCACCGAAAACCGTCCAAGCCCGCGAGTGAGGCAGGCAGCGTGAGCGCAAAGTTTTTATAAGTCTGCTCTCGGGAGCGATGATGAAACCCTTTCTCCTCCCTCTTTTGCTTCGTGCGTCGAGGGAACTTTAAAGTCGCAGGAAGCTAACGCCAGCGCGCAGGGAGCAGGTGGGAGCCAGGGGCTCGCCCAGCCCGGCCGGTTTGGGGAGGGTGGTGCGAGGATGCTTGCCCCCCTGCTTGCCCCCCCCGCGCCCTGGCCCGCCGCTCGCCCCTGCGGCAGCTCCCCTCTGCTGTGCTCACGTCCCAGGCTGCAGGATGCGGCGGGACGAGGCACCGGCAGCGCAGCCTTCCCGCAGGAAAAGCCACTGGGTTTTTAATTCAAGTCCCCCTGAAGGGGCGAGAAAAAGGGGAGGCACCTTTCGGAAAACCAAGATTTGGCTCCCAGGTGGTGGGAGGGGGGGAAACTGGGTAGCCAGACAGAGAAATCCCTCCCTGGGTTAAGGGGTTATGGAGAAAAAATTGTCCTGCTTTTCTCTTGTGGACAAAACTGCATTTGTGAAGCTCCTCAGCACCGGTTTTTAAAAATACCTCTCTGGGGCTTTGTTTATGCAAAGCACTGATTTATTTTGCAGGCTCCTCACAGGGAGGAAAAGTGTCACAGGGAGAAGGACAGGTTGATCCCAGCTGAGGAGAAGCCAGTTTCAAGTATTTTGTCAAAATTACTGCTTTTCCCCACATAAAGCAGGGGGGGGAGGGGGGAGAGAGGTGGGGGGACCCCATGGGAAATGGTGGAGCCTGCCTCGGGGTGCCCTGAGAACCCAAATCCCAGCTCCCTAAACCGTTTCCCCACGGGAGGGCTGGCGGGTCCCTACGTATGCCCCGGTATGACGCCAAGGAGCCGAGTCCCGCTCAGCGGGCACCCACCGACACCCACACCCTGCCCAGCACCCGCCGTGGCCGCTCACCACGAGAGGGTGCATTGCACCCGTGGGAGAGGCTCCCCGGTGCTCCCTTCCCCCTGCCTCGCCCCAGCCGTCCTGCGAGAGGACCCCCAGGCCAGGATCTTCGGTGTCCAGCAGCACTCTGACCAGGCGTAGGGCTTGAAAGCAGTGTAAAAATTAGTGTTGCTAAGATAAAGAGCTAATTTTGGCTGTCAGCTTCCCAGTTTCCTAACCCTGTCCCAGGAGCCTGGCTTGCAGGGGGGTACCACTGGCCTATGGGTGGCAAAAAAAGCATCCCGTTTTCCCATCTCCCTTTATCCGCTCCCATCCCCAAATTTGCTAGATCTGGGGTCAGGACGCAAAGTGAAGAGACCCTTTTCCCCCTGTCAAGAATTAGCCGAGCCCTTTTAATCTGCCACTCAATGGCAAGAAACAGAGAGTTTCAGCCACACCGATAGAAAAGCTCAAGCAAGCCAACACCTCCTCTGCTCGTCTCCCATCCTCCCGTGAGCCCGACGTGCCGCTGAGCTCATTTTTCAGGCAATGCCTGACCCGCTCGCTAACAGCCCTCTCTTTTCAGTTTATCCTGCAGAGCCCTGTGATGCTCTCTTTGTTATAACAACCACCGCCACGCAGCAGCTGTTTTGGCCACTAACTTCAGCTTTTCCGTATAAATTTGTCTCCATGCAGCAAAACATAGTGGGGAAGTGGCGCGATGCCGGACGAGCCTGCGCCCTGCCTGGCAGCGGGCAGAAACGACCCTGCCCCGGTGCCGCGTCCCATGGATGGGGTTGGAAACCCTGTGCCGGTGGGCTTAATAACCCCTACAAGGGGAAGCAAAAGGCTGCAGTGAGTTGAAAGGGGATGCTCTTCGCATGCAGCTTGTGGTAAACACCCCCGTGGGCTGGACATCGCGGGGATGCGGGTCCTTAGGGGGAAGCGACCACACGTCCCGGCGGGCCAAGGNCTGGCAACCCCTGCTGCCATAGTATTTCTCAATCTGCAGCTCTTGCAGTACGTAAGGCAAGAAAACATCTGCTTCACACCCAGCTGTGAGCCACTGACAGCGCCGGGGACCTCCCCGCAGGGCTGCACACCTCGCTCGCCCACGCCGTGCAGTGTCTTGGTCCACTCTCCCATCGACAAGCTTCCAGCGAACATTTTTCCCAAGCAAGGATCATTGCCCAAGCCTTGGCAGCTTATCTAGCTGTAGTAAATAATACAATAAAAGCTGACAAATCTGAATTTAAAAGTCCGGTCGTGGTGGTTTCAGTTATTAAAGGCAGGCAGAATTTAGGGATGCATCCAGTACTGGGTGCGCTGCAGCAACTCCACGAGGTTCCCCGCGGCCGGCGCAGGCGCTTTGTCTTGCAGCAGAAGCGAAGGGCTCTCCTGAGCAGGCTCTGTCCACCTAGATGGGACCATCGGAGAGCACTACTGACATCTCCCAAGTTTTTATCCCGCTGGAAGAGAAATTCCAGCCCCTGGATACAAATTCAGCTCTAGTTTTNGCTTTTCCGTATAAATTTGTCTCCATGCAGCAAAACATAGTGGGGAAGTGGCGCGATGCCGGACGAGCCTGCGCCCTGCCTGGCAGCGGGCAGAAACGACCCTGCCCCGGTGCCGCGTCCCATGGATGGGGTTGGAAACCCTGTGCCGGTGGGCTTAATAACCCCTACAAGGGGAAGCAAAAGGCTGCGGTGAGTTGAAAGGGGATGCTCTTCGCATGCAGCTTGTGGTAAACACCCCCGTGGGCTGGACATCGCGGGGATGCGGGTCCTTAGGGGGAAGCGACCACACGTCCCGGCGGGCCAAGGAAGGACAGAGGCTGGGGCAGCCTCTGACGTGCTCCGAACCAAAGGACGTGGGTCCCCAGGCAGCACTGTGCCCCCCAAGTTGGGCCACCCCCCAGCAAGCCCCTGCTAGATCTCGGACACGGAGGAGTGCCGCAGCGGGGCTGATTTGCTGGAGGGAAGGAAGAAATATAGAATCATAGAATCATAGAATCATTAAGGTTGGAAAAGACCTCTAAGATCATCAAGTCCAACAGTCAACCCAACCCCCCCATGCCCACTAAACCATGTCCCCAAGCGCCTCATCTACACGTCTTTTAAATCCCTCCAGGGATGGGGACTCCACCACTGCCCTGGGCAGCCTGTGCCAAGGCCTGACCACTCTTTCAGGAAAGAAATTTCTCCTCATGTCCAACCTAAACCTCCCCTGGCACAACTTGAGGCCGTTTCCTCTCGTCCTATCGCTGTTACTTGGGAGAAGAGACCGACCCCCCTCGCTCCAACCTCCCTTCAGGCAGTTGCAGAGCGCGATGAGGTCTCCCCTCAGCCTCCTCTTCTCCAGGCTGAACACCCCCAGTTCCCTCAGCCGCTCCTCATCAGACTTGTGCTCCAGGCCCTTCCCCAGCTCCGTTGCCATTCACGCTGGCAACCCATGCTGCCATAGCATTTCTCAATCTACAGCTCTTGCAGTAGGTAAGGCAAGAAAACATCTGCTTCACACCCAGCTGTGAGCCACTGACAGCGCCGGGGACCTCCCCGCGGGGCTGCACGCCTCGCTCACCCACGCCGTGCAGTGTCTTGGTCCACTCTCCCATCGACAAGCTTCCAGCGAACATTTTTCCCAAGCAAGGATCATTGCCCAAGCCTTGGCAGCTTATCTAGCTGTAGTAAATAATACAATAAAAGCTGACAAATCTGAATTTAAAAGTCCGGTCGTGGTGGTTTCAGTTATTAAAGGCAGGCAGAATTTAGGGATGCATCCAGTACTGGGTGCGCTGCAGCAACTCCACGAGGTTCCCCGCGGCCGGCGCAGGCGCTTTGTCTTGCAGCAGAAGCGAAGGGCTCTCCTGAGCAGGCTCTGTCCACCTAGATGGGACCATCGGAGAGCACTACTGACATCTCCCAAGTTTTTATCCCGCTGGAAGAGAAATTCCAGCCCCTGGATACAAATTCAGCTCTAGTTTTCTTACACCGACGTTTTTAAATTAGGGACCTTAGACAACAGATTGTGCAACAGGAGTAACAAAATGAGATGCACACGAGAAAATAGGACTCTTGCCTCTTTCTGAGGATTCTCTGCTGCATTTTCATTGCCGCAGGGTTACAGCCTTGGCAAGGAACGGTTCGGCCTGCAGATGAGTGCACAGGAGGAAAGTGATTTACAGCGGCGCTGACAAGGGGAGGAGAGTTTGCTTTCAAATTCTTCTCATCATGCTTTGTTAGGGCGATACGGTTGATGTTAAGTGCCTGGCAGGGAAGATCACACATCGACAGGGTTTGGTTCGTTTTACACGGCTCCTGGGGCTGCATTTCTTTCTCAGCCTTTGAAATGAGTTCCTCCTACAGCAGTCACGCTCCCCTGGCCAAGACATCGGCTGGAAGGAGAAGACCTCGCTACTGTTAACTGAGCGGGAACCAGCTACTTCAACCAGCAAAGCTGAATCAGGCCCACGGCTCTCCAGGTCCACCACCAGTTCATCCTCTACCCCACCACCTCCCCTCACCCAAAACAAGCCATCAGCTGAAACCTGCCCACCAGGCACGTTTCCCACGGGCAGACCAAACTTACACCGGGGTGGCTATGCAGGAGCTGAGGCAGGTCCCTCTTTGCTACCAGGGGATGCTCACCTTGTTTGCAGAACATCAGAACCCTCAAAAGCCATTTTTCTTCTACTCAGGAGGAGATTGGGTCAAACTCCTTCACATGACCACAGCTCTTCTCTTTCCCCGCATCATCCTCCTTACTTCTCTCTTCCAAGCAGTGGGTTGATGCTTTCATGGGGCGACGACCGGACCAGCTCTGCTTTACCACCTGGTTTCAATCTGGCAGGGACTGAAGCATCTCAGTTTTCCTCCACGGTATCCCCAACCTATTCTTCTCAATGATTATTTGTCCACTGGGCTTTAAAAGGCGATGCGTACCCACCAACACTGAATCATAGAATATCTCGAGTTGGAAGGGACCCATAAGGATCATCGAGTCCAACCGGGACTCAACTGGGAAGACCTTCCTGGCCCTTGGGAAGACTTGTTACTAGATGAAGAGACACTGCATCCCAGCATGGAAGATGATTCCCCACTGTGCTATGCAAGCAGAGTAGGACAGTCCCTGCTACGTTTGAAGCTGGACCAGCAGATCCTTCTTAAAGGAAGGTGTTTCTTTCCCAGCAGCCTCCCTGTCAGTGACTTAGGACTGAGACTTGGACTTTTGCAGTCAGTATTTCATTTCATACACACTTGCGTGAAGCACCATCCATGGTCTGGAGCCAGACAGCCCTGGTCCCAAGGGAACGATGCGCCCATGAACTCATTCTCCTATCTTGGAGCTGGCAAAATGTGAACTGTGTGGTCAGACATCCCAAGGAACCTGGTTCCTGCTAGGTCAGCATTTATTCCCCCAGACCCAAAGGTGCGGATCCAGAAGACTCAGCTGCCTTCCAAACTCTTTGGTGGCTTCACGTGATCCAGCAATAACAGGGAAGCCCATAGCAAGCCTGTACGCATCCCCCAGCCTGGGAAATCCTCTGTGGCTGGATAAAACTAGAAGCTGGAGAAGGCACTGGACCTCAGGACCCCCTGGCTCAGCAGAAGAAGGGAGTGAGACGTGATCCAAGTGAACTTCTGGTCTTTTCAGACATAGCAGCGATGAAGATCCTACCACATACGTCAGCCATAGGAGGAGATGTGAGGATGGACAGACACATCGTGTTGGGAAGACCTGGGGAGGCTCTGCAAGAGAGAGGAAGGGACAAAAGCAGGATCAGAGCTCCTAAAACGAGCAGCCCTAGAGGTTATCACCCGAGATGTGCTGGGTCTCCTGCTTTGTGGGTGCTGCTGTCGCAAGCAGGATTAGGAAGGGAGTGAAAGGTGATCCCTGTATTTACTCGGGAACCTCGCACAGCTTAAAAACAAACTTCCTGGAGCTGGGTGACCCCCAATTTACTTGCTGCGCACCAGTACCAGGACAGCACAAGCCTCTCTGGAAGCAAACACGAAGCCTCTGGGGCTCCTGGAGGGTTTCAGACTTGCAAGTACAAACATTGCTCTGGGAACGCAAATTAAAAACAACCCCCCCTGCGTTACCAGAGCCAGTCCCCGGGGTTGCAGACCAGCACGCCAACCCCCCCGCCCTGGAAACCCCATTTATTCTCCAGGCTGGTGGTGTGGCACAGCGGGGGACGAGGACCAAAGGCGATGGGGCGGGCAGCGTGCACCAGCGGTTCCTGCCAATGCCTGCGGTTGCAATTACAGACTGTGACAGGCTGGATTTAATTTACCAGCAACGCGTGTCTGATCTGGAGCAGAAATACTGGTCAGAGGGAGGTACACAGCCATACCTGAAGAACAGGCTCGGCTGGCTCACAGCCCGACCTGCTCCTGGGGATGGAGAGTGAGGGGAAGGTGGTTTACCGGCACCCAAGGAGGTGGTCCAGCCCCTGGGGAGGGGGCACCACGGTCCCCACGGCAGAGAGGCACGTACAGAGGAGCTTTTGGGACAAGCAACAGCTGAGCCCCAGAGCGGGACGTGATGCTGCTTACCCTCCGGCCGAGGCCACCGCCAGCCCTGCGGGGAAGCCAGCCATGCCCAGAGATTAGGAGTGAGGTCAAGGCGGGATGGGAGAGCAGGTAGTTTACACTGAAGATGATGGCAGATGTGCGTGTCAGCATTAAACCATCCCTCCCATGGTTGGCTGTCCACAACCAGCTAACCTGCAGCAGAGGATATTTGTCTGCTCTGGTGACTAATAAATACGTTGAGCAACTCTATTGTGCTCTCCCTCCCATTTGCAAACCCAGTCAATCAAACCTCTTGCAGGGCAATGGCAGGAGAAGGTGCATTCTGGAGGAATAAAGGGGAAGGCAAGCTTTGCAGGGCTGCAATTGCACCGTGAGGGTGATTGCAGAGCCCGGTAACTAGGAGGCTGTGATTTTGGCAGGCTGAGTCTTTAAGAAGAGCAGAGAGGAAAGCAGAAAACTCCTCCACTTTTAGGAATGCTATAAGTGAACAGGGGAGTGAAGGAAATGCCTTTAAATAAGCCCTGGTAGTGCTTTATGTCACATCTCTTAAACAGCCACTTTCTTTTCCTCTGCCTTTTCTGTTTTAAGTAAGTCTTGTTTATAATTAGGCCACTTGACTCTCACCATCAATTGAATCCCTGCCGTAATATACCAAAGGCTCTTCGGTTAAACTGGAGATGACCCGATGTGTGGATTATTTTGGTGAGTCGCCGCTGGACCAGCCAGCTCTGCTTTCTTCGTAATACCCTTTCCATCTCTCCTTTCTCTGTAACAGCGTTGGGAGATGCCAGCCCCCAGGTGTCACGTTTGGGGCCTTTTGCTCAGCATGTTCCAAAGAAGAAACTCTGATGGTTGGTAAAAGGAGGAGGTGGGAGGTTGGAATTAAGATTATTTATTCCAAACCCTCCCCAGATAGTCATTTGCATATTTGCACGCACAAAAAACGCTGCCCCACCACAAACAAGAGCAATGGCAGGGATGGAAGGTGATGTGCATCACTCAGTGCAACACGGGTGCCAGGGGTCAGCACCCCGCAGGGCTGTGCCAGCCCGGACCCCGCAACCCTCACAGGCTCCAGCCACCACTGTAAAGCCCTCCTGGCACTCTCCGAGTACAGTATTCAAAATAACCAGATGTTTGTAGTCGGGCCAGAGCCCTGGCCTTTGCTTCAGGATGTGTTCTGCAAACCCAGAACAAAGAGACAGTCCTTGCCTCGAAGGATTTGCAATCTAAAGCATCAGTATCCTGTAGTAAAAGCAATTAAAGGAGGCAGACAAGGATCTGACTGTGCCATTCAAAGCAGGATTGCATTTCCTTGAAATTGCTTCAAGTGATCATGATGAGACAGTCTAATTTAACTCTGCCCACTGCCAATAAACTTTAGTCGGTAAATATTTCAGGAACAGTGCCCCTAAGCAAGACTTCTGCAGCCTAGAAAGGTAGAGTGTCAAATATTTTTGTAAAATTCCTTAACCCTGATTCCTCCATGGAGCTCCATACCCAGGAGAGACAGACTTTTCCAGGCTCTCTTGTGCCTTGCAATTGGTTGCAGGGCAATTCTGTTATTTCACACCAAAAAGACTGCATCCAGCAGCACCACAACCTGCCGCTGCTTGTAGGTATCTTGTTAAACCCCTGGTAGCCGGTCTCGAGAGATGCCATCCTACGAGGTGAGGGGAAGACGTGTGACCGAACCAGACCCTGAGCAGCTCAAGGAGGCTCCTATCCAGAAGGATATCGCAACGCCCCGGCTGCTGGCAGGTGGCACATCCCAGCACAGGGAAGGAGGAGGTGACATCTCAGCATCACTCACCTCAACAGCTGCTCTCTGTTGGGTGCGATCCAGAACCGCTGGTCTCTCCAGGAGAAGCGCCGATGGAGAGCTCGCACGTCAGCCACCTCCTTCTGTGGGGAAGGTCTGGCAGGTGATGTGCGAGGTGCATCACCACGAGTGATGCGGCACCCTCTTATCTTACTCGATCCCCGTGATGAGGCTCTGCTCTCCGACAGAGAAGGGATCAACGTGACCACAGAGTCTCCACAAAAGCCCCATGGAGGGGCAGAAAGGCTGAGGTGGTCCTTCATGGTTTCAGAGGTGGGGAGACCCATGTGCCCACATCTGTCATATCCCACTGGAAATCTTCGCCTCCTCGAGAGCTGATGCTTGTGAAGTATATTGACCTTTTATCTTGGAAATGATTTTATTTAGCTGTT
This sequence comes from Pelecanoides urinatrix, assembly GCA_013400755.1. Taxonomy (NCBI): domain Eukaryota; kingdom Metazoa; phylum Chordata; class Aves; order Procellariiformes; family Procellariidae; genus Pelecanoides; species Pelecanoides urinatrix. Next base: position 228,731 of record VZTQ01009369.1, read on the forward strand.
CTGCCAGCTCTAAAAGACCTCAGTGTGCTCTGGCAGCCACCATTCAAATGGAAATTAAAAAAATAAATAAATAAAGTAAGCAGACAAAAGCTTTAATGAATATTACCCCATTACGTGAAAGGAGCTAGTCCAAATGTGCGGCGATCATGGCTCCGATTTAATCCCTCCTGAAGTTGTGGTAAGGACAGTTAAACCACAAAGTTTTGAATGCTTGTCCGCTTCCCTCTGGAAAAAAGGTTAAATTCAATAAAAAGAAGATAAAAGAGAGTGAATTCAGCACATCTCATTCCACAAGACTGTACTCATACCACTGCAAGTCCTGAAGCTCTGGGCACCATTAAATACGGAATAAGAGTTACGTGTTTGCAATGAAAATGATTCAGTCTCCACTAATACGCCGCAAAATATTTCCATTATACTATATATTGACTTATTTAATGATGATGGCAACAAAAGTGCCAAAGTTGCATAATCATCTAATTATTTTTTTTTTCCAGCTACTTGGAAGTTTCATAAAAACTCCTTGTTTGGTTTGAAATCTTCCAATTTTCCCTGATACCGTGAGAGTGTGCACATGTGGTTTGGCTGTCACTGTGTAAGGGTCAACCCACTAAATAAAACAGCCTGAATTTCAATAAGCAGCAAACCAAAAACAAACCAATAAAACCTGTTCTCCTCATGCTGGACGTGAGGCAGAGGCGGTTGTGAGTAAGACGCTGAGATTTGGCAGCCACCAATCCCTGCTGATATGTGTTTTGTAGAGCTCTACTGGAAATTGGTTTTGACAGAACCATTTTTGCGTGCCCGAAGCAAGTTCAGATCTCTTCATTCCCCTCCTGCTCCTCCTCCTCCAGAGCGGCTTTCCCAGGAGAGACGCTGCTGCATGCTCTTTACGTCCCCATGCAAAATACCTTTGCAGGGTGCCTCTTCCCATGGGGTTCACTCCAGCATTGATATTTAGCAGCTAGAAGCCCAAAATTAAGGTGAAGGCTTGGCCATACCTTGCTGCTGGCAGCTCTGGCTCCATCTCAGGCTGCAGCCTGAGAAGAGGACTCGGGCGTCACCCAGGGCAGGATGGAAAGCTGCGATGTCCGTTGTACAAAAAGTGCTGGAAACTTTCTGTTTGGAGAAGCTGGAATAAAAACAGCAAAGTTTTTGATCACACAAGATCCTCTTCTAACTCTGAATGTGCGGTAGGGAAGGGCTGATTTTGAGCTGGTATCAGCATCAGTCATTTCAAGTCAAAATGTATTTGTTTTCCTTGGAACAGCCAAGTCAAACTGGAACAATGGCTGGAACTGACATTTTGCAAGGAAAGATTTTGTTTCATCTTGAAAGGCTGAAACACCTTGAAATATTTTCCAATGGAAATGACATTTTGTTTCTGCTGATGCACATGGGAATCATCCCATCACAGTTTCCATCCTCCTCTAGCCGCTCCCACTTCAGCGGGAGGGACCCAAGGAGACAGCACACACAGACGTGGTCCGAGGGGGATGGAGAGCCATCCCACCATCGCGTCCAGGGTGACGGAGAGCAACACAAGTAGTCACCGCGGGCACAGCTTATGAAAACACCCTTTTTAACAGCAAAAAATGGAGGGGCATGACATCCAGTGAGATCCTTTTTAGTCTGCGTGAGTGAATTATGAGAGGAGCCATAAGACCTTGAGGGAAGGCAAACAAATAATCTAAATGGGCTAAAAGCAAGAGAAAACTAGGTACTAAAATGCGACAAGACCTCTCGATTCATAAAACAGGTAAACAGCAGGCCTGGGAAGAGCTTTTAAAACTTGATTTCTACCTGAGTGGAGGACGCTGCCTCTTTGCATCTCCTCCACGGGCTGCTGGAGGCGGCGAGTGTGGGAGCAAGTCCCTGCCAGAGCTGTGTCCAGGGGCACTGGGGTAAGGCTGCTAAAGGTGAAAAGAACCTGCTCGATTTTTTGTGCAGTGCCAGAGGAGCACTGGAAAGAAGAGAAGTCAAAAATCTTGTCAGTTTTCCATAAAGAAGTAGCGGGGGGGGGAAAGTAAAAGATAATAATTCAGAAATCTGAGTCCTGCTTTGTTCTCGTCTCAGATTTCTTGTACCTGGAAAACTTAAGAAACCTCAAACCACTCCCATCTCAAATCCAGACAAAAAGCCCTATTCTTGAAAAGCTTCATCAACAGAGAGAAGTTTCAAGCTCAGGTTGGCTACAACATTTCCCTTTCACCCTTTCAAAACATTTCCTTTAGATCATGACTTATTTAGTACTATGGGATTAACTCACATTCCTAAACAATCATTTCAGAGCAAAGTAAACTGCCACTGTTTCCTCTCAAAATTAGTTGATGATTCTAAAACTTCTCTTTTTTTTCCCCACATTCTAAATGAACGTGAAAAGCTTTGGGTTTGAAACAAAATGTGCCCTTTCTTTTCTTTTTTCTTTTTTTTTTTAAATACAAGAGATAAAAAAAGCTTTCACAGTCAAACAGGTTGGAAACAGGATCCTTTCTTTCCTGTTCTCCTTTATTTTGTCAGGACAAACCAAGGGGTTCCCAAGCTGTGCTTGGGATCTATTGCTACAGGTTCAAAACCAGCCTGTCCACACAGCCTTTAGTGACCACTTCTCTTGATCTGGATGCTCTGAGTGAAGATCGATGGCAGGACACAGTCCTCCGAGCATGGTGTGACCCCATGGAGAGAGGATCAGAGCTGGGGTTTGCGGTGGACCTCGAGCCTTGGTGTCCCCAGTGCACTCGTGAAGAACCAGAGATTTAAGACACAGCAGGGTTTCTCTTCCTGCTTTCATTTTCCTTTTCTAACCGCGTGACCAAGGTTTTGGCCAGCATGAAGTTCTCAGCACCTCTGAGAAGCAGCTGCCCCGAGCCTTCCCTGAAAACCACGCCGGCTGCGGTGAGTGCGGTCACCCTCTTACGTCCCTCCGAGAACAGACTGATGGAAAAAATGCTTTTGCTCCCGGACCGCCTCGTGCCTCGTGGACCACTCTCTGCTGCGGCGGGGCTGGCAGAGGGAGCAACTCACCCACTGCATCCTTGGACCAAGTCCAGCCAACACAGTCTTCTACCTCACGGATTTCAGCACTACCAGGCAAGCTTAGATTTAACGTCAGCAGAGAAACCTGACTATTTATAGCTACTCCGGGAAGAGTAACGATCATTGATTGGCATAGAAACAAGGAAGCAGAGCATCAAGAAATAAATAGATCTGCTGAGAAGCTGTCAGCTCTGATGATCCTCGCAGCGTGCCTTCACACTTCACTGGTGCTTGCTTCAGAGCCATCCCATCGGATGACTGATTGACTTCTCAGCTGCCTCTGCCATGGCTGCTTAACTTCACCCTAAAAATGAGACAAATATTTATTTTTTTACGGGGAAATCAGTAAGTTGTTCTGACAGCCATGATGGTCCACTCCTACCTAAAAGAACTTTTGACCAAGACAGATACCGTGTTCCTGATGGGGCTGAATTTTCTCACCTTAAAAATTCATTGTTTTGAATCAGGAACATTGTGTTGTCTGTATCTGACAGCTGTGGCTGAACTTTCCCTAAAGGACCTGCCATTACATTTGAATCCCAGAGCAAAAGGCATGGTTGAGATCCCACTAAGAGGAGCCATACTGGTTGGCTGCACAGAGACCCCCCCTCCAGCTCTCTTTGACATCCCAACACAGAGCCGAGAGCCTGAGGAACCATAAGGGGAGATATGCTCCAACGTAAAAAGGACGTGGTCAATGTTGGTCCACTGAAGATCCCCGAAGTCAATCATTTCAAGAGTGAGCTGACAGCTCAGGGAGCAAGCTATCCGTTTCCCCTTGGAAGTGGCATTTTAAATAGTTTCCCTGCACCCTGAGCAAAAGGAGAGGTACAGGAGATGCTGTTCTTTAGAGAAGAAATTCCCTTGAGCTCCTCACCTGAAGGGAGGACCACGCACCACTTCCATATGGGTGGGATGGCAGAGGCCAAGGCCTGCACAAGGGGGCATTTAGGGTTGCACAGTCCTTCTACAATTCCCTTCTTTCTTCAGATTTCCTTATGGAGCTGGTGGTAAGAAGGAGTAGCTTCACCTGGCAGGGTTGATCAATGCCTGGTAAGAATGATGGAAATCTGCATGGACACCAACGCGCTTTCTGGGGTCAGTTGAGCCCTCTGCAAACAGCCTTTGGGATGATGTTAGTGGGGGTTGTCAAGCCATTCCTTCCCGAGTGCTGTTCTCCTTTTGGTGAGGAACCACCGAAGTCCTCATCCCATTTGGCCCAAACCCCCGCCTCCATGACGCCCAAGAGACACCAGAAACCCCACACCCTCATGCTCTCCTCAGCACCGCGAAAGGAAAAGCTCTGACTCACACCGAACGGTATGTTATCCTTGCAAGTTCATTAGTTTCAGCAAGAGATCGTTTCCTCAATGACTGTTCCTGTTGTTTGACCCCTGGCTTCGCTCTTCTGCCTTTTGCAAGGACAGCCGTTGGTCCAGGTCACACCAATGAGAAATGTCAAGCTGGTTCTGGGAACCGCTTCCTGAAACGCATCCGTGTTATCCGTGCGCCAGCCTGCTTCTGAAAGAGCCTCTTGACTGGAAACATTCAACTGGGAAGAGAAACGGGTCATCCCACCCCGCTCCTGCCTCCCCCTTGCTCCTTCGGGGAACTGCTGTAGGAAACAAGAGAGGATGACCAGTGGCGGGATGGGGCTGTTCTGGCACACGGTCTTCATCACGCGATGGTTCATCTCACCACGGCACCGAACATCGGACAACAGCTTTTCTCACGTGACTTTTTATTCCTAATTTAAAACAGGACACAATGAGACTGCACAACCAAAAATAGTGGTTTATATTTAGGTAGAATAGACTGAGAGGCACCGTCGACACTTCCCCTTCCAGCGACAGCGCTCCACGGCCAGGAGGAAGCGAACAAAACAGGAGGAGAAGCCAGGCCAGCTGTAGGATGCAGTTGCTAAAAAGATAGCCAAGGAAAGAAGATATTATGAAGTCTGTCCCGTGGAGACTCTCTGGACAATGACTGATTCATCACTTATAGGCGGTATCTCTGGGCTTGAGCCGTCTCCCCTGCTAGACCAAGCAGGCAGGGGTTGTAACATAGCTGGAATAGGTGGAGCCCAGTAACAGTTCCTCTCTTGCATGACTCAGGCTGCAAGGCTACCTCCTCCCATCCCCAGAGGCCCTTGCATCTGGGGTCTTCCAGGGACCCAAGCTGCCCTCTTTGATGGCTCCGGATGCCAAGAAAAGACCAAAGGCACCTGGAGACCCACCTCCTTTTCTGGTCCCACCAGGAGATCTGCTCCCAGACGAACAACGCCAAGTCAAACTCAGTCTGGGCACAAATGAAGCAGCCGTGGTGGGAGGGGAAGATGCCACAAGGAATTAAGACTAAGCCAGTCCCCCTCTGCTTCCGTGAACAGCAGTTCACATCTTGCTCGGTCCATCCAAGCAGTGGGAATCGGGTTTCTAATGCACCCAAATTAAGAAAAAATTAACTCCTGCAGAGGTTGCTGGCGGGGAGCACGTGCTCAGATTCATGTCCCTGCTGAGAGAGACGTCTGCTGTTTCTGGTCGGCGGAGCGTCAGCCAGCCACCACACACACGGTCCCTTCCCACTGGTGCGTGCTGGGTCCAGCTGGGTCCCAAGCGCCTGCTTCTCCAGTCCTGCCTGCGAGGGAGGAGAGCAGGGACACGCAGGCGATGCCACTAAAAACCCGCAGCTCCTCTCCAGCCTTCGTCATCCCCAGCGCCTGTCAAAGGCTCTCTGGGATTTTTCAGGACGGCGATGGAGGCAGACGGTCAGCACTAATCCTGACTCAACCCTGGGCTGCTGCGAAACCCCACGCCTGCCTCCGTCCCCGCGACACTCTGAGCGCCGGTGCGAGATCCTGATCCCACCCAGCAGAAGAGCACTGGCCTTCAGGGCCGGTGGAGACCCCAGGCAGAGGCCGGTGCAGATACCACACCGCGAAGAGCCGCGGGACGTGGAAGGACTGTCGCCCAAAGCCTGAAGCAGGCTGGGAGGCATGGTCTTCGGTTAGGATTCAGTGCCCTGCCTTGGATGCTGCTGCCCCTCCAAGAGGTGGGGCAAGACTCAAGGACGGGCACATCAACCAGTCTAGTTGTTGACCTGTCCTGTCAGCCAGGAAAACTCTCAGAGGAGACCCCAAGGGTGCAATGCAAAGCTGGGGATAAGTAAAAACTAGAGAGGCTTTAACAATTCATTATATCTGGAAGAAAGAGGGGGAAGGTTACGGCCCGGTGTGAACACAACCTACTGAATAAGCATCTGCGATGGCTCCCTGCACTGCAGATGGTGCCATCCAGATGGACAAAGTAGCTGGGTTTTCCTGTGGTCGTGGGGCAGCGGCGTGCCCTGGTCTGCCGCGTCACGGTCCAGAGGCAGATGTTTGGGAAAATACCGATTATATCCCTGCTATAAGAAACGGGGCATCCTCCTCACAGGTCATCAGCACAAGGGGTGTTGAAAGGGCAGAGGTTCAGGCTGTCTTCCCCTTCTTGCAGAGGACTTTGCTCCCCAGGCAACAAGCCCACAGCCTTTCCCTGCCTCCTCCAGCCTGCACCCCTGGAGCCAGCCCTCACTGTATCAGCACAGGCTTGGTTCAGCCAGGACGTTTCACAAGAGAGCCTGGCAGCACCAAAACGGGAGAAATCGTTCTGTAAACAGCCTGCTGTTTGCATCCCCAGCTGGAAGCTGGCCCGGGACTCCTCGTTCTGCAGCGCAAGCCCTCCATCGCCAGAGATAAGAGGCTAAGCCGCTCGCCCGGCGCCGAGCGACGGCCAACATCTCTCCTGGAGGGACCACTCGTGGGAACCTCATCTTCTGCACCCAAATCTCTTGCAGAGGGCAGCAGTCGTGCCCCTCATTGTGCCTGTGGTGAGGAAGGCATCTCCTGGGCACCAGGCGTGAGAGCTGGGGGCTGCATTTCTGCCAGCTGCACTGTGTGGGTCGTTCCCCTCCGGGAGCCCGTGGCCACCTCCCTGGGGGCACGGCAGGGCTCTCCTGCAGGGAAAGGACAACCTTGCTGGGCAAGGGGTGCTGGGCTGGGGCCGCACTGGAGCGTGGGCTGTTCCAACCATCTTCGGGACAGTCTGAAGATGCTTTATAGGGAGAGTTTGATGCAGCTACAGCTTCCCAGGGTTGCTGCAGACAGACTAAGGAGCGCGCAGGATGCTGTGGCATTGGTTGCCAGCTTGATCTAGCAAGCGCTGCTGGGTATCGCACATGGACAGCGCAGACATAAGACCTGGAGTGCAGTTTGATTTAACGTACTCAGTGTTTGTACGCGGTAAGGTCCTTTTACAAGCAATTTCTCATTCATTGCACAACAACGTATCCTGGCAAATCCAGCCCCTCTCCTGCTCCTGCCATACCGGCCAGGAGCACAAGGTATCTCTGATGGGTTCCCCGTGCCAACATTTCCCTCTGCAGCATGGAGTCCCTGTCCACTTACTAGACAACACTACTATTCACAGAAGCAGCATCTTCTTACGACTCAGAGTAAACCTGACATATATGGGGTGAAAAGAGGGAAAGAAGAGCTGTAGCTCATTACAGCGGAGCCTTCCCCACCACACAGTGCCAAGTCTCAGATGTTTCTTACCCTCTTTTGCAACACCCATCCCAGGAAGCCTCACCTGTGCTGCTGGCATCTTCTTGGCTCAGCGAAGTGCCAGGACAGGGTCTTACTTCAAGCCTTCCCAGAGTAATTCCCCTTTTCCTCGGGCCAGGTGATGCCGGGACGTCTGCCATTTTCTCCCGCAGCCTGCGGAGTGCAAGAAGAAAGATAAACAGGACACTCGTCGGGCTCAAACAGAAGGCGTGTGCCCTTCATCAAAAAATATTTTGGAAAGACTGACTGGAATATGGTTTCCTCTGTTTGTCTGACTGGGGAATTTCCCCTTATTGCTGACAGGGTTTGGACCGGGACCAGATGAAGAGGTGGCTGTACGCTGCCAGCTTGGTTAACGTGGCTGGAGGTACGCATCTGGGTGTTGGGTTTTATTTTCTCCCACCAATACATGTGTACAATGAACACTTGTGAGAAGGGTGCTCCTTGGTAAGGATTCAGCACTCGGGACTAAAGCTTCTTGAAAAGCTTCATCAACAGAGAAAAGTTTCAGTGACTAAAGTCAGTGATTGCAGCAGAGAGATACCCTGGTAAAAACACGTCCGAAGAGGCATCGTTTTGCCCCCCCCAGTTTAACTCCCCAACTAAATGGGATGTATTGGGCTCCAGCAAAATGGAAAATTGTGGAAACAAGACCAAAAAAAGGCAGAATTTAAGGAAACTAATGTGAACGCACATAATTTGGAAACAAGTGCTGCAGACGCAAAGGGGGAGGATGGAGATGGAAACCAACGACCCAGAAGCAGAGCAAGCAGAGACCACGGATCTCCCACCGCAGTCGTGTTCGTGCCAGCTTGACGGTGCAGGCAGCGTCACGCAGAGCAGAGGGGACACCCCCGCTGTCCCCCAGCAGCGCAGCCGATGGCTTTCTGCGAGCGGGGTGACCAGCGCGGCCACCTCCCACGCCTACGTGCCACGGGGCTCCAGCGCTTTCTGGTCCTGCCTCCCAGTGTTGGCCAGCGGTGGCCCCGTGCAGAAACGTGATCCTGGACCCGGTCCGGCCTGATCCTGCCTGTGTCCCATCCGGCTGGTCCGACCCCAGCCCGGCGGAGAAGGCGCAGGGGATGCACAAGGGCGTGCGCTCCTGACGTGGAGCTGGAGCGATAGGTATGTCACCGTGTTTTGGGTTAGGCATTGCACACCAGGCAATCACGCCCTGCTCTTCGAAGCGCTCGTTTCACGTGCGGCTTCAGCTCTGCCTGCCGGAGCAGCGAAGCCGCTAGCGCCAGGCTGTTATCTGTGCCGGCACCCATCGCAGACTGCGGGCAGATCACCTCCCCATCCTTCCTCCGCTTACCGAACAGGTCAGGGCCGGGAAGATGCCCAGGGATGCGATAAGAAATTCCTGCATGCCGTTAGCAGGGGAGGAGACGCTGCCTCCCCTCCTGCTGCTCTGGGCTCGCCTCTGCCACCGGCGGTAGCCACGGGCCACCACAGGAACCCGGCCCAGGAGAAGACATCCCCGAAGGACTGGGGCTGTGATGCTCCCGCCTCTGGGAAGTGAGGGACTGGAAGCAATCCCAGCATTATTTTTTTGGTTTTGGGAGGGAAAATGAAAACATATCACAAAGACAGACTATTTTAAACTCGCTCCAGCCTCTCTTGCCAAGTCTGGGAAGTCGCTGTGTAGCCCAGGGAGGCTGGTGGTCCCCGTCTTTTACATGGCGGATGGAAATGAGTGTGGTGCAAGTAGGATATTTTCCCTGCTGCTTTGTTTTCAAGCCATTTCAGAAGCTAAACGAGTTTCCAAATAGAGGGGTGGATTGGCATCACCTTAATGAAAACTAATTAAACATAATTATTTAGCCTGTTGAAAATAGTTGTGCTCCACCAGGAACACCCTGCAGTTGGCTATTAAAAGGCAGGAAGAAAGAACTTTTTCCAGAAGCAGGTTTTCATGTCGGTTACTCTGGTGGCGAGAGCTTCTCACCGAGGCTTTTCATGCACCGTCCGCCTACGGAAATCAGGTTGGCAAAGAGTCTGCACAACCAACCTGCTCCCTGAATTTTTTGGGGTAGGGAACTCCCTTCCCCACCCAGTTTCATGGGCTTAGGAAACACACAGGGAGGTGGGTAGAGCGAGGGGTGCAGCTTCGTCCCCACCTTTTGTTTTCTCCCTGAAAGCTGCTGGATTTGGGGGTGAAGGGAAGTATTTTTAGAATAAGTTGATTCCTCCCAAGACACATTCTCTGCTAGAACAACTCCAAAACCATTCAGGCATGCAAACAACAAGCCGCAATGGAGTCATTTCGACTAAATCAGCAGGTTTTATCAGATGATCTCAGTTTACAGGGAAGGCCATTTCTCAGAAGCGAACGGCCAGGGAGCTGTCAGCCCATGGTTTGGAGAAATGGATGCGCAACGAGCTAAGCGATTAGCTATTAGGAAGATTAAGAAGCCTGGTTTCCAGTGAATCTGTGTTTATATACATTACTTTCCCCCTCCGCTATCCTGCAGCTCTGCCCCAGTGATGCCCAGCTTGGGAGCAGGGACATGCAGCACGCGACCGGCAACGCTCGGTGGTCCAGGCAGCAAAGAATGGGGAGATCCTCCTCACCTCTCTCTCCTTGGGATGCTTCTCCATCTCTTCCCTCCGGTCATCCACTCAGTTTTGGGGAGCTGAATTATTCCCGAGCCCTTTGCAACTCATGCAAGGGGATCTCTGGACAACCGCGTCCCACGTTCCAGATGGGAAGGGCGAGCTTGGCAGCTCAGGCAGAGGAGAGGGGGGAAACTGCCTGCACACGCATCACGGGTGCCCAAAACTTGAGGAAGGCATGAGCAGAAAGGCTGGGCTGGGTTCTCGGCCCCAGCCGCGCTCTTCCCAGAGCTCAAATAATGAGAAAAAGGAACCACATGTTGCAAAACTACTGGAGCGTGCGGGCAGAGCGCACCGGAGAGCAACCTGACCTCAGACAGGCCTTGCCTAGCGAGATCCCCGGGACAGGAGCGAGTGGCAGCGGAACCAAAACCCATGGATTCTCAGACCTCAGGCTTTTCACAATCCACCTTCCATGGAAAACATACAATTTTTAATTGAAAGAAGCCCAAAGTTGCCACCGCTCCAACACCCACGGCTGGTTTGGGGCCGGACCTGCTGCAGCCCCACTTCTCCAGAGGCCTCCAGCTGCACCGGTCCCCTTGCCCCCAAGGCCACCCACACCTCCATCCCACTGGCCTTGCAGCCACTGCCTCCTCCTGTCCATCTGATCTCACCCCAGGCACAACCCCCTCTCTTGAGGGTACAGCCAAGCCAAACCTTCTCTCGGGCTCTGCCCATCACCTCTGCTCACCTCTGGAATCTAAGCAGCCCTTAAGCAAAAACGGCGTCTTATTCCCAGTGGAGATCTGCCCCAGGTACCTGGTAAATCTGTGGGTCCTACCCCCCATGGCCAACTGGGCATTTGTTAGCAGCTGGCAAAGCAGAACATTCTTCCACCACACCTCAGCTGTTAGGAACAAGCTCTCCTAAATGAGCGCCCTGAATCCCACCCACTCTTAGCCAGACACTCCCCGGCTCCTGGGGCCAGCGAAGTGATGGGAGCTCCTCCGCGAGCAGAACTGAAGCCATCTCAGAGAGTTTTTGGGCAGCCAGCATTTCAAAGAGGGGATTGGGACCACCAGTCCCTGGCCACCAGGGAGACGGCATCTGCCACTGTGACTCGGAAGGAAAGCCAAATCCTGATAAGACCCCGCTATTCAACAGTGGATGTGATTAACCATCGTAACTAGGAAAGGGAGGGCGAATTCTCCCTCCGGTGCGATCATCAAGCCAAGACTGGCAGCCCTCCTGGGGAAGGCGTAGGCTGAGCCCAAACCCAGGCTGGGGGGTGTTTTGGAGAGGGAGCAGCCCAGGATCCCCTCAGCCTCTGCAAACCTGGCTGCACCAGCAGCAACTTACCCCCTGCAACGTTCAAGGGGGTTTCAAAAGATGAGCCAAAAAGAAAACCTGAAGCACAGATCCCACTTTTTAATGGACAACGGGGCTCACAGGGATTCAAGAGAAGACCACACAAGGTCACGGAGGAAGAAGCAATGGCAGCAGCGTTAGAGCTGGGGAGAGCATCACAGCCCCTGGTTGTCTGTGAAGAGGAGCACCTTGGAAAGGAGCATGGGACAAGGTGGGACAGGCAGGAGGACCTGGGCTGATCTTCTACAGTTCCTCCATGGAGGTTGCAACCAAGAGAAGAGGAGCTAGCTGTCATTGCCACGCCAAGACAAAGCATGCAAATACCACAAGCTTGGCCCTGAAGTCCAGGAAAAAGGATGTTTAAAAAAAAAAAAAAAAAAAAGCCAGACCCACCGATCACTTACTTGTGTGTTTTTGAAAACATCTATCTGATCCCACACTCACCCTTCACTCCTGTGCCACGAGGCTGGCCGTATCTTTTCAACGTGATCGCTCAGTTCCGCTTTCAGCTTCCCTGATGCTTCAGGTGAGCGCACATTTTATAAGTCATGGATAAAATCACGGCACTTACCAGTGTCATCAGAGCAGTGAGGTCAGGTCTGTAGAAGAAAGCAACACCTTCTATTAACATTTCTGAACAAAACACCACCTCTCCTCTTACTCCTTGTCTTGCTAAATGTGTGCACACAACTTGCCATAAGTCTTCACAGTTTAGTTTCTAGGGAAGCTGCTGGCACACTTGTAATTTCTTCCAGTTTGTTAATTATGCCGAGATATTCATCAAACTGCTTTCTGAATGGTCATGGGTCTCCAAAGCCTGGGCTGCGCAGCTGGAGCATGTCCTACACGCAGCATCATACCCCTGGCTACAGCCTTGGAGTGGGTGTGATGTCCACACCAGTTTGGAAATGGGTCCTCTGGGAATGTCTGTTCTTTATCCTTCAGCATCTCCAGGACTTGTACTCATCCTGCTGGGCTGTCCCACCTCGTGTACCCACAACGAGAGTGTGCCAGGAACCATCACCCCGCTGCTCGTTTGTGGGCAGGGAACGAGAGGCATGAACCCAGCCTCAATCTATTCAAAAAAATCCAGACAAATACTATCTAGAAAATATTGGGTTTGCCGCTGACCCCTGGGGTGCCAGACGATGCGCAGGGGTTGGGCAAGAAGATAACACGATACACGAGAGGATGCTGTGGGCTCATGCTGCTTTCTCAGGGCTATGAACTCCCATGCTATTTTTCTTAATGTCTCCCTATTTTAAGATCAAAGGAGGGTTTTTTTGGTGATCAAGTGCAGTTTTTATGTCTATGAAGAAAAACTTGAGTTATACAGTCCAAACGTACCCTCCGGACCAGAATTTCAAGGAAAAGAAACTCCCTGCATACTTCTGGATGCCTCATTTGTTGGGGGAAGGCTGAATCATAGTATTTGACTAATCACATCGAGGAATCCAGCTTTCTCCAGAAAAACTCACCATGGCACAATCTGTTATTTCCCCTCCTTCATACCAAGAAATATATTTCCCTGGACATCTGAAAACTCAAATGCTTTGCTAAAACTCTTGCCTGGTGGATATCATCCAACTTTCAGGTTCCAAGGCCTCAAAAATATGTAGTCAGGAAGGAACACAGACCAATGCCAGTGGTGCAAACATAACAAAAAAGCAACACAAATCAAGACATTAAATAACTTGCTCCAATAGCTACTTACATGCTTTCGCACTATCCAGGGGTGGGGGGCAAAAGAAAAGGAAACAACTTAGTTTGAGAAGTCAAAGCAGCAGATTTACAGAGTCCTTTGACCCTCCTGGCCGTGGGCTTTCAGCTCTGATCACAGATCTGAAATGGCTTTCAGGGCTTCCACTTCCCAGGTATGACCCAGGTTGAGCTTCAGGACAGTTTCCACCAAGTTGCTTTCTAAGCCGGGAGAGAAAAAAAAAATTCCTTCAGAGCTACTTATGGTAACTCCTGGCTTCCTCTTCTTTTGTCTCCTTACTCCCCAGTTTGCTTTTTTGGGTTGTTTTTTTTTTTGATGAAAAATATTTAAGGACATTAAAGCTAGTCCTGCCAAGCAGCCAAGCCCAGGGAGCGGAGCAGCTTGTGCCAGCGAGGTGGCTGCCGCCGAGCAGCAGGGCGAGAGTCATTTCCCTTGCGGGAAGGGTTGACTGCATTGACCGAAGACCTCAAGCTGCTTGGGAGCACAAGTGCCGCAGCAGAGCGGACAGGATTTCCAGCTCAGAGAACAATTGCCATCAGGATGTGTTGTTAAGGTCACAAGTGGAAGCAGAAGCGCCAGAGGCTCAGCCTGGAAGCCATGGTCTCCACGCCAAGACTCCCCAGAGGCTCCAAAGCTAAGCAAGGCTTTGCAAGACAGACACATAGGAGCTGGACCTGGACCATTCGTGCAAGCAGCAGCAACGGATACTCAGCCTTCCTCAGAGCAGTGAGTGCAACGCGGATCACCCTTTACATCTGCGGATGCGCAGAGGAGGGATCAGTCCACAGGAGACCTGGGGTGTTGCTCCCATAACTTATTCTCCGGGAGAAAAGCAGCAGAGCTGAGCATAAGTTGGCCAATGCGAAAAGCGACCTGGGCACAGCTTCGAGGGAGCAACCGGCTACGGTCCCTTCAGGCAGGACAGTGATGTCCAGAGCTGGAGCAACCCGGACAGGGCTGAACAGCTTCTTTAATGATATATAATAAAGAAAGGGACAAAACTGCACCTCTACCCTAGGCCTTGAGACGAGAATGAGAGGAGAGCAGCAGTCACCCAGCAGTAGAGACAACATCCAGCAGTAGAGACAACATCCAGCAGTAGAGACAACATCCAGCAGTAGAGACAACATCCAGCAGCCAACGTCAGCCGTCCCAGCTGGCCGGAGGAGATCGGAGAGGTATCGGAAAGGCAGGCGAGATGCTTACGGGGCACATACGGACCCTCGGCACAGGCCGGGGAGGGGAGCAGAGCAGTGCTTCCCAGCAAGCTGGATGCATAAGGTGGCATTTTTCCCCCCTTCAGGGATGCTGCCCGACCAGGTAGACCCAGGTGTGAGTCAGCCAGCAGCTCCCGGGGCTGGGCCATGCCGCAGAGGAGCGGCACCCCTCAGAGCTGCGCGCCCCCCCACCTTGCTTTCTTCTTCTTCTCTCTCCCCTCTCCCTCTGTGGTTTCAGCGCGATGTTTTTCTGCTAAGCCTGCAAGCACACGTATGCGGAGACTTGCCCTTTCCTCCCCCAAAAGCCCCCTGAGCCATGGGATTGACGTCAGCAGCGCGCCAGCTGTCAAACAATGGAGATTAGGGCTTGGCAGGCAGTGCCAAGCCACGCGAGCGCCTGTGCCTCCCCGGGCAGGTGAGCAACATTCCCCGCCGAGCAGGAACAGGCACATTGCATCAACCGGGCTGCCTGCACCTGGACACAAGACCTAACCTGATCCCCGGCGGGGGCCAAGTCGTGCCCAGGCAGCCGTCGGGGCTGGGCAGTCCCCCCGTGCATGCCCAGCAGGACCCCCCGGGGCCAGGGCACCCCTGGGAAGAGGCAGAGCCCTGGCTGCTCGCGGCTCCAGCTCACGTAAGAGGTTAGCCTGCATGCCGAGAGATGCACGCAGCCGGGAACAGGCCCGGGGTGCGATCCCTCCCTGTGCTGCCTCTTGCAGAGGTGCAGCTCCGCTCAAGCCAGGGCCTCGCTGCGCCCAGACCTCAGGAGGTTCAGCCCCGGGGGTCTGGACCAGGGCTTCTCCCCGGGGCAGAGGCTCGTCTGCAGGACCTGCAGTCCCAACACGCAGCGGGAGCCTGGGCATCAGGGAAGGTGCAGAATGTGGCCAGGCTGGCACCGGTTTTTTTGAAGCCTTGAAAACGGGATGGCAGCGGCTCCTCGTCATCATGCTTGCCCGTCCCGCGGTCCTGCTTTGGGTGCTAACCCTCCCGCTCCCGCTGCTGGCACGGCTGCCAGCGCTGCCTTTTGCCAAAACAAAGGCGGGAGAACCACAAAGTCAGGTCACCCAGCGCTGCCTACGGTAACTCCTTTCCTCACCACTCAGCTCCCAGGCTGGGTTTGACCGGGAGCCGGCTGGGAGACCTCGGTGGCTGGGACAGAGGACAGGCAGAAACGTCCCCGTAACCAAAGCCGAACCCGAACCACGGAGCAGAGCACCAGCCTTCCTCCTGACCTTAACTCCCAACCAAACAAGCAAACCCAGGAGAGCACCTGAGGTTAAACAAACATGATCTACAACGCCCAGAGATATAAACACACGAGGATTTGACAGTTCCAGCGTGAACTACAAATCGTGCCGGGCTCGTGCCCTGCTTGCTGAGAAGACCTCCCAGCTTGGTGTGTCTGCGGCACAGGAGGTGCACCCGCTCCTGCTCCGGCAGCAAGAGCCCCCGGACGAGCTGTGTCTCACCAGATGCACATGGAAAGGCGAGAAAGACATCACTGCCTGGGGACAAGAGCACAGCGTGCCCGTGGACAGGGACAGCCAGCGTCCAGGTCCTGCCCCCTCCCTCTGCACCAGGCTGGGAACCCCCAGACCCCGGGGCAGCAGCAGCAGAGCCCGGCTGCCGCGTCTCCTGGCTTGCGCTGGGCAGGGTTCCCCGTGGGCAGTTACAGAAGACCCTTTGATGAGGTCGTGCCACTAATGATGGCGATACCGTAGAGTGACGCAGGTCGGCCCACGCTTCCCCGAGGCGGGGCAGAGCCCAGAGCAGCTCTCAGCTGGATCAAACCCAGAGCATCCTTCCCCAAAGACCCCCAAGCTCTTAGAAAGGAGGACGTGCCCTTCCAAAGAAGCAGCCCTGGGGTTTCACGAGGCACGCAGCTTAGAGGAGCCATCGGTCGGTGGCTCGCTGCTCTTCACAGATCAGCTCAGCTGATCCGTGGGTCTCAGGATGCAACCCTCTCCCAGGCTTGCCTTCCCCAGCTCCAGGGGCCAGGACAAGTATGGAGAGGTCAGGCCCAATCCAAACTGGCCACATCTGCTGGAGTCCCTGCCCTACAGCCCAGGCAAGGTGGGCTTCAGGAGGTCCACCGAGAGCAGAAGGCAGAAGTGCCCAGGGCAGGAGGCTGCGATGGACAGCAGTTTCTCACGGGCTCCACTGACTTCTGCTCCCTAAGACTGGTCCCTGGTCTGGTGGGATTCAGGAGGCCCCTACCCTGCATGCCGCACCTTCTGACGCCCTTCCAGCCAGACCTCCTGGCACGCTTTGCCCTTCACCCAACCTTATCGCAGGGCCTGGCCCAGCACAGCCGGATGGGAGGGGAGCAGATGGTCTGTTCAAGTCCTTCCCATTTGTTCTCCCTCAAGACACTCTCAAAGGAAAACCCTTGAGGTCATTGTTCTATTTCCATCAAGCGAGGGCATCCAGCGTGACTCACGTTAGGAAGGGCTGTGCTGGAGGTAACCACTCAAGGAGAAAGGTCTGACCAGAGAGGCTCAGATGGAACAAGCAACCCAAAGTCATAGAATCATAGAATNAGTAAGTAAGGGACCCAATAACAGATATGTTACAGCAAAAAAAGATGTGGGACCACCAAGCCTGCAGACCACGACACCTCTAGTGCAGGGAAGCACGTTAGCTGCCACCTGAAGCCCAGATTTTTCAAAGATACAGTGAACAGGCCAACACATCACCAAGGCGGAGCTGCAAGGAAGACCCACTGTGCCCACAGAGCCACCATGCAAAGCCCAGCTCTGCCCTCCTGGCCGGGCAAGGTGATCGCAAGGTCCTCAGCACCCCAGGAGACCATCTCCCACATTCACCACTGCAGCCGAGGGCTTTTCGTGCCCCCGCGGCTCCCTGGATGGAGATCCCTCCCTGTACGAGGACGGTGCAGGGAGGGAGCAGACGACCCATCTGACACAGCACGTCGGCAAACACCCGGCTCCCGCCGGGCGTGGTGCGGGCGGGCGGCAGAGAGCCGCCGAAACCCTGACGCCGCGTCGCTCCGGTCGGAGGTTTGCTGCTGCCCAGCCCTCCCCACACCTCCTCGGTGCTATCTGAATTCCTCCCAGGTGCAACTCCGCGCCTTCCCTCCTGTGTCCCCCGCCGGGTTTGCTATCTTTAAAAAAAAATAGATCTGCGAGTGTTTTGTGCTCATCCAAGTTTTCCTCCATCCTCTAGGCTCAAGTTTTCCTGCTGGCCTCAAGAGATGGACCTACTTCAGCCCTGCACACCACTGCTGCCTCTTCTGAAGCACCTGTGCAGAGCCCAAGCCTTCACTCGGCACTCCTCCTCTTCCAAGGGCACAGCTTTCCAGGAAAAACCTTAACCGAAAGTCTGTGCTAACACTGACTTTGGCCCCCCCCAAAAAAAAATTTAAAAAAAAAATCAGCATTTCCGCTAAACGGTACAGACAGGGATGAAGGAAAGAGGAAGGAATACAGTCTGTTTTCATTCACCCAGGAGTTGCGCAATAGGCTGCGCAGTTGTAAAAAGTTGTCGTCTGTGCAGTTGTAAAAGCCCCACGTGCACAGCAACGTCTACAGGCTGGTGTGCTCACGCTAGACTTATCTTCGTCAGCAAACAAAAGAAACAGGCGCCAAACACTTCAATGCGGAGAATGTTCTCCAGCTCTCCCTTATCCTTCAGCACGGAGTGAAACCATCCCACCCACGTGGGCCCGCAGGGACGCCGGCAGAGCACGGCGCTGGGCACGTCTCGCGTGCCACCCACCTCCACGGGATCACGCTGCCGTGACGCATCGGGGAGGTCCCTGCGCCCGCACCAGCGACGCCGTTGACATCTGCCAGCTCTTCCTAGCCCAGATCTGACCGTCCTCAGTGCTCTGAGGGAGCATCCCCCGGCCAGAGGGAGAGCTGAGGACCTCTCCGCATGGTGGGGGACGTGGGGCAGCTTGGAGGTGCTGGGAGGGCACAGCATTTCATAGAATCATAGAATCATTAAGGTTGGAAAAGACCTCTAAGGTCATCGAGTCCAACCGCCAACCCAACACCCCCATCCTTGCGGAGCGGGGACTGCCGTGCTGTC
This sequence comes from Pelecanoides urinatrix, assembly GCA_013400755.1. Classification (NCBI taxonomy): domain Eukaryota; kingdom Metazoa; phylum Chordata; class Aves; order Procellariiformes; family Procellariidae; genus Pelecanoides; species Pelecanoides urinatrix. The sequence continues at coordinate 247,284 of VZTQ01009369.1, forward strand.
TCCTTGCGGACTGTCCCACCATCCCCTCCTCTCTCGCAGAGGTTTCTCAGGTTGCGTTTGCGGCGTAGGGGACTGCACCCAGCTCTCGGCCTGCTGCGAAGAGATGTACGAGACTGTTCAGGAGCCGACACGCAGAAGGTGCTGCTGCATCCTTACTGCTCTGGTCCTGATGGTCCCGGAGCAGCCCTGGACACAGCAGCAGGGTCAGGATACTCCGTGCTGTGCTGCAAGCCTGGGGGACACTGAGGAAGCAAAGCCAGGTATTATCTCTGGGGGCTCCCACACCTCTGCTGGGGCCAAACATAGAATCACAAAATCACAGAATCACTAAGGTTGGAAAAGACCTCTAAGGTCATCGAGTCCAACCACCAACCCAACCCCCCCATGCCCACTAAACCATGTCCCCAAGCGCCTCATCTACACGTCTTTTAAATCCCTCCAGGGATGGGGACTCCACCACTGCCCTGGGCAGCCTGTGCCAAGGCCTGACCACTCTTCCAGTAAAGAAATTTTTCCTAATGTCCAACCTAAACCTCCTTTGGCGCAACTTGAGGCCATTTCCTCTCGTCCCATCGCTGTTACTTGGGAGAAGAGACCGACCCCCCCTCGCTCCAACCTCCCTTCAGGCAGTTGCAGAGCGCGATGAGGTCTCCCCTCAGCCTCCTCTTCTCCAGGCTGAACACCCCCAGTTCCCTCAGCCGCTCCCCATCAGACTTGTGCTCCAGGCCCTTCCCCAGCTCCGTTGCCCTTCTCTGGACACGCTCCAGCCCCTCCATGTCCTTCTTGTCGTGAGGGGCCCAAAACTGAACCCAGGATTCGAGGTGCGGCCTCCCCAGTGCCCAGTACAGGGGCACGATCCCCTCCCTGCTCCTGCTGGCCACACCAGTGCTGATACAGGCCAGGATGCCGTTGGCCTTCTTGGCCACCTGGGCACGCTGCCGGCTCGTGTTCAGCCGCTGTCGACCAGCACCCCCAGGTCCTTCTCCTCTGGGCACTTTCCAGAGCATAAAACAAACTTTGCTGACGGTCCTGGGAGCACAGAAATTAGGTGCCTTCAGCCTGCAAAGCCCTCTTGCCCCCACGCCGCCCTCGTGCTGGCTGGTATCTCAGATGCTGCCACACAGGTGGTGCTTTGTTTGGCCAGGGCAGGTGGCACCATCCTCAGGGCGTGGGGCAACTGTCCCGTGGGTCGCTGGAGGTGCGCCAGCTGCTCCCACCTCTCTTCAGGACCTGCCCAAGTTTCAGTGAACAAACTGTTCTGTTTCTGGAGGCCCTTACCATAAAGGTTACAGCTCCCACCCCTTTATTTTCTTTAGGCTGACCTCCAAACATCGCTAGCGCTTCCTTCACCGACCGCATTAGCCACCTGCCTTTGTTTAAACAAGTGAGGCAGCGAGGCTTTGCAGGGCTGGCACCCCAAGGGACGGCTGCTTGGCAGAAACCGCAAAGGGGAAGCAAATTTTGAAGATGTCAAGCAAGTTCACATGCCTTTGGTGGCACTAAACCCTCTGCAGCAAGACCAGGACGCAGCCCAGCAGGACAAGACGTGCCCAGGGGTGCAGAAGGTACATAAAGACTTGGGCATCCCCTGCTCCTGCCTGCTGCCCTCCCCAAAGTGCAGCCAAAGGGCTTGGAAAATTCTGAATCTCCTTGGGGGGTGAAACCAAGCTCCCACACGTGAGCAAAAAGCGTTTACAACTCATTTGACAAGCTTTGCATGGCTCAACTGCAAAATAACTTACCCTGAAGATCCCTGATGAAGTGAATCCCGGGGTGGGTGGGATACCCACAGCCAAATCCTGCAGAGGATTCCCAGGGTCAGGGCGAAGAGAGGTGGCTTTGCACCACCTCCCATCAGCCCAGCAGGATTCACAGGTGGGGACCGTGCGTGCCACCTTCTCACTGTGCCCCTTGCTGGGCCACGCGCTTTCACCGGGGGGTTGTGTGGGAGAAAGAGGAACCTTGTCCAGCCTTTTTGCCCCCTCATTTACCTTTAGGGAGCACTGGGAGCAGCACCTCCCACCGCCCCAGGCACAGCTGGGGAGCGAGGGCTTTGTTCTGCAAGGCACAGGGTGCTGAGCTGCTGCAGGGCACCGCTCTCCCATTGCACAGGCTCAGCTTGGCCCTCGCTGCTCTAGTGGCACAGCAAGGCTGAAGCGTCCGGGGGTGGATTTCCCAAAGGAGCAGCTCATGAAGTAGCTCCTGCCAGCAGAAATCCTCTGAGGGGAGAGCCCCAGGACAAGCCACCCCCCTCCCAGGACACACAACCCCCAAGGACAAGCATCGTCCGCTGCAGGCAAGGAGACACACAGATGCTTCTCCTGCAGCTTTTGAGTTGCACCTTGCGGCTCCTGGAAAGGCTGTGGGGGTTTTGCAACCACAGACGGACACACCACCTGAACAAAGTGGGTGACTCGAGCAAGCGTCTTGTACGGGGCAAGAATGAAAGCTTGAGATTGGGAAATTAAATGTTCAAGACCAAAAAAAAAAAACCCAACAAACTCCGAGCAATTAATCAACACTTAAAACCACTTCCTTCACCACATGGTATCAAAAGATTACAGTATTTTTGCAGTCAAACACCGAGCAGCAACGATTTCCTGATTTCCTGTGCTAGCGCTGTCCAAGCAACAGGGGCGATGCTGAAGGATTTACGCGTTACCGGTATCTACTCCGCACGTGACTGAAAACACTTTTCTTCTAACATGTAAAAAAAAAAAAAAAAAAAAAGAATTAAAAGCTTTTTATGCCAGGATGAAATTAAGATGTCTCTGCTATTCGAGTCCATTTGCTTTCCACAGTTTTTGGTTCTTCAGGGTTAGAAACTTGCCGTGGTACTTTGATGAGATGTTCACGTAAGGACAGGACTCCAGACCTCGGGATTTTTATGAAAGCAGATTTGAAGAAATGCTAAAAAGCATCATTTGGCAGTCTTATGTTTTCTGGCTTCCCTTCTGCTCTCCGCGGAGCTGCCTTCGATGCTGTGGTAGGCTGTCACAGGCAGTAACACCCGTTCACCAAGCCTGGGCTGTCCCTGGTGCAACCTGACCACACAGGGACAGGAGAGCCAGGAAACCCTCAGGTTTCTGAGCCACAGAGACCTGCCAGGCACCAATATCAGATGAAAGCAGCCCAAATTGACTCCTAAAGCAGTAAAAGGAGATGCTGCTCCTGGCTGAGGAATGAGCAACGGGTTTCTGCCCGGGCCAGCACAGCCAGGATGAACACGGAGGAGGTGGTCTGCACCTACCAGCCAAATATCAGCCTTGGGCATGGTCCGGGCATGGACTTTTGGCTGGCACAACCGAGGAGCTTGGGGTCTGCACTGGGCACAGGACAAGCCGTACAGCTGCTCCACATCATTGCTAATCTATGAGGGTCCGACCACCATGGCTCCCGTTGCACCCAGGTCAGCTGGAGACACGACTTCACCGACGGCAGCAGAGCAAGGGGAGGAACAGTGTCTGCTCCAGGGAGCTGGAGGAAAACGCAAGCCTGACGCCAATTAATGTCAGATGAACTTTGCCAGGACACAGGAAGACGATAAAAAAGAAGCGGCAGCACTCAAGCTTCCTGCGACTACGCGGCATCTCATCAACGACTTGCAAAGAGGAAATATAGTCGTGGGAGGGACAACTGCTTAATGGGCTCTCCCACCCACCTCTCCTTCCTATGGCTCCAAGCTTCCCCGCTGGGATTCAGCGTCTATTGAGCAGACACGCTGAGAAATAGGATATTAATCCACTAAAAGCTAAACACCAGCGTTTCAAACTGCTCTGGTCCAAAGCAGAGATTTAAGGAGGGGATAACGGTAAAAGATTTCTGCTTTTTTAGCGATGGCTACATAAGGGCAGAAATTGGGGATTCTGCAGCCAGCCACGTAGTCTGGTACCACGCTCAGAAGCGCCGCGTAAGAATACATGTAAAAATTGTTTTAATTAACTTAATTTTTTTTTCCTTAAAGCTCACAGATTTCAAGATTAGAGAAACACACCCAGAATGGCTCTCGCTATCCAAAGGAACAAAGGAGCTTTGAAAGAGTTATGTGTTTCTATAGACGCAGAGACAATATCTGCAAGTCCCTTCTTGTAGCAAAACTTAGAGCTCTGCATGTACAACCAAGGTCATTAAGCTTTTTGTTATTATTGTTGTTAAAAGTGGTTTGTTTTTCTTTTTTAGCTTTTTTGAGAGTCATACTTAAGCTTTCCACTATAGATAATTGTTCACGATGAGATGCACTCCTCGCTACATGAGCGTTACACAAGGAAAAAGGGCAATCCTAATACAGCTCTGCAACCAGGTGTTAGAAACAGCATTTTAATTTATCCCTGAAGACTTAGAGTACTTTCCATGCTCCATGAAAATGTCAGCTTGCTCCTCAGCAGAAAAACAAGTGTGAGGTGTGCAGAAAGGATCAGAGGGGGGAAAAAAGATGACAAATTTCATTACACTGCTAAGTAAATCCACAGTTTACCCACACCAGGAATTGTGTAGGGTTGATACAATTTGCTCACTACAGCCAAACAATAAAAGGAAGGTATTCCAGGAAAAGCATCAAAGCACCTGAAAAGGCGAGCTGGCACTCCCCCCACTGCGAGGGTGGAAAACACACAGCCCCACCAGCACCATTGCTGAATTAAAATCCAAATTAACGCAGCAGATACAGCACTGAGCTGTATTTACTCATGGACTTCTGTGGGGCCATGAATCACACCGGAGGCCACTGTCACAACTGGACGGAGCAGGCAGCTACAGGGATGGTCCTAGCTTAAGTGAGCACACTTCGTAAGATCTGTGACATTCACGTGAGGGCAGTTTGTTCCAACCCAGGGAAGTACTCCTGTTTCTAGGAAGACGTATTCACGTTGCTCCCAAGTACGCCTTTCTGGCTGAGAGTCTTGGGAAATCGCAACCGAAAAGCCAAGACTCGAGCTGCGAGCGCAGTCAGATGTTCTGCAAAGTTGGCACCGCAGAGGGAGAGAGAGAGAGAGAGAGAGACTGGGTAGCAGCCAACATCATCCCAAGCTGCATCAGTACAGAGGAGTCAAGCACACATCACTACAGATGCCCTGAGGCACAAGAACTCCCTGCAGAAACCCAAAATTGGCTCTGACGTACAATAATATTGTTTTCCCCAAATGCTGAGCAGAGCTGGAATTCACAGCTTTTCCCAGAACCCACATTCTTTGTTATATCCCAACATATATTGCCAAAACAAAGCTAGGAACAGTCTCCGCAGATAGGATCGAGATATCCCCATTTAAAATAACATCGGAGAAGGAAAGGTGACTGACCTGAAGAAGCCTAAAGTTTAACTTGTCCCCCAAGAACAACAACTACAAGCAGCTGGGATTTCTGCTGGACGTACTGACACTAAAAACACCTTTTTTCATGGAGATGGCTTGATTCGCACGCACATTGCTGCCATCACACAGGCTACAAATGGCATTTTCTGAGACCCACCGGACCCATAACTCAGTTGCCAGCATCATCCTGCCTGGAAAGAGGATAAACTCAGATGAAAACAGTTTTACTAGCAAATTTTTCAATGGGTTTTCATCATCCCAGTGTGTTATAGGAGTTCAAGGCCAACTCTGTCTCCTCGCTCCCTTTAATAGCCTGCTCCTTTGTTTTGGAGGCAAAATTTGGTAGTTAATTTATGATGGCACCCTACAGAAAGGCCACTCGGAGATGCAGTACAGGTCTTCCCCCCTCCCACTAGTCCCAAAGAAGCTGTCAGCAATTCCCTCTTCACATGTTTTATTTCCCCTGCCTAATTAACTGACAACTCTGCCTGATTAGAAGCTGGGAGCAACTACCAGTTTTCTTCTATTTTTCCTTTGCACAACACCCCTGTGACACAGGCCAGCACTTTCTGAAGGGGAAACCAAGGTCTCAAGAGTTTGAGCGAGCTATTTAATGTGGTAGAAGCAGCGTGGAGCAGAGCAGCGAAATGAACCTAGGTCCCTAACTCACAGGTTAGCTACTTGCCCCCTACCCCCTTCCCTTTCGCCTATAGCATACATAGACATTTCAACTCGTCCCCCCTCCCCGAGCAGCATTTTAATCCTGATGCACTTTGTTGTGTTACCCCTTAGACTGCGGCTGTATGGCCCAGGCTGCCTTGCTATCCCATTCCCCCCTGCCCCTATAAATACTCCAGCAAGGCAGCTTCAGCCACACATTTCTTTCTCTTCTGTATTATGTAAAAAAAAAACAAACAAACAAAAACCCAAACCAAAACACATTTTTAGACAACCTTGCCCTTAGTGACTACTGTTTCTTGGGAGTCTGAATATTGCAACACAAGGAACAGCTTGTCCATCAGCTGCCGGCACTTTGTTCCTTCTCAAAATCCTCCTCTTCAAAGAAAACTGGAGTTTTAAAGCAAGTGAAAGTAAAACTGACACTATTTAATCTGCCCAAAACAAAGCAGACGTCACCAGTCTGAGCATGCTGAAGCACATGAACAAAACGAGCTTTACAGGAGCGGTAAAAAGGGGTACTGCTGAGCGGAGCTGCTCCTCCCCGGCAGGCAGCAGTCCTCTACTTCTGGCCTCTACCTCCCGACTTCTGCCTGCGCTTCCCAGCTGCAGATGCTCCTGGTTCAGGGCAAAGCGCTCTGCTGCTCCTCGGCGCCCTTCGCCTCTGCTCTCCCCCCCCTCCACGCTGAATGTCACGGCACGACACCGCCGAAGGCTTCCCATGGCACTCCAGCAGCACCATCCACACACTAGCGTGATCTGCCCCTAAACTTCAGGAGTATCTCCTACGTGCTTTTATCTGTTGACAGGTACATCTCCGCCAGCTGAAAGAGGGCATTTAAAACTTGGATTTTAGCCCTCTGGCCAGCATTCAAACCAGGAACGAAGTTACCCTTCTGACAGGCTTTTCTTTTTTCCCCTTAAACTGCTTTTGGTTTTACACAGTTCCCCTTTTCAAAATTAAACGCTGGTTTAGTGTGGATTTTTTGGTTGTGGGATTTCCCCCCCAGCCCCTTTGCTCTCTCACGTTTACCGCGCCAGCGAGGACTGCAGATCTGAGCGCAGTTTGGTCACTGGTACAGAGCAGCTCTCCAGTAACTTTACAGCTGGTCCTGTGCATCATCCAGGACCGAGCTGAATTAGTTTCTTTCTGGGAGCGTCCTGTCCAACTGCTCCATGAAAACAGCCATTTATGCATCAAAAAGAGAAACTCCAAACACAACATTTACCCAACACAAAAGACTGAAGCCTCCTGTCAGGCCAACATACCCGTTCTCACCTGATATTTGACTATCTCATTGCTCATGCCGCTTGTATTATCCTTCTCTCATGCCCATTGTATCAATATTCTCTTTCAAAGCCAGCTGGCTGTCTCCCCACCTCCAGGCTTACTCCTAAGACTTCTGACATTTCTGCAAAGACAAGTTTAGTCAGTCCACTTCCCTATTCCTTCAAGCCCTGTTTCAATCAAACACTATTATTCAGTCTGTTCTTCAGCATTTCCTAGGGAGGTGTTGCCAACATCTGTCCCATTTGCATCACTAAGGACAGACAATTCATTTATTTTTTCCTGCTAGAGGATGAATCATCCCCAGCACAGCACTTTCCCCATCTGTGGGTTTCTCTTAGCTCAAAAACAAAGCTTGGAGGACAGTTTTATTTAAAGTCTCACCAGCTCAGCTCCATTTTGATCGAGAGGAAGGCCATCGCCGAGGGACAGCCTGCTTCTCCGCAGGCAAGGGGGCTTGAAGAACCAAGAAGTGCTCACAGCAGCGTTGGACTGAAGCTGCCTGGACAGAGGTTTGGGACACAGAGGGTCTGGGCAGGTGGCTGAGCAGCCCTAAGCAGGATCTCTAGGACCGGGTAAGCGTGAAGACAGCTTTTACATGTTAGCTACAGCACTCGATTTGCATCCTGCACAGGCTATCACGTCTCAAGTACATCCAGAAGAGATTCCTACTTGCTTTCACCCGAGCTTTGCAGCAGAAATGGACTCAGCACCTGGGGCTTCAGCTTCCAGCCTTCTCCAAGTCTATTCTAGAGGCTGAAGCACCACAAACGTATTGGAGCCACCTCCCCTGACCTTCATCCCTAACCCTCACCTTTAGAGAGTGGTCAGCTTTTGGTGGGCAAGCACGCCTGGGCCCTGCACAGAACTCGGTTTAAAAAAAAAATTAAAATACTGAAAATGCTTCTTTTGAAGGTGTTGGACAGCTCCAAGAGACAATCCCCGAGCGGCCGGACTCTGCTGCAGGCCTCTCCCACGCAAGCTGCACAACGCCATGCTTCTGCAGATCTCAGCCTGCCAGATCAGAGGGAACCCCCGACTTTGTGCCAAGGGGCCACAAAAGCACAAGGGGGTTTCTGCTGCAGCCTGAAGAGGGGATCTGTGGAGCAAGGGGAGCCACTCTCGCGTCTGCAGGAAGGATTCCATCCGAAGCAAGCTCTCCTGCTGGAGGACAGGATGGGATACAGGGCACACGGCTGCAGACCAAGTGACTTCCATCAAGCAAGGTGACAGGGAATCACCGTATATATCCCCACCACAGTTGCTGTATGTCCCTGGACATAGGTGTCCACATACATCAGGACATAGGTCCAAGCCATTTTCATTGCTGTCCACAGGATGAAATGAACCGCACCCCATAGGTCCTTCTCTTACAAACTACAGTTTCTGCGAGATGAATCTCGTCTCACTAACGAGCCCAAGTTCTCGGACAGGGGGATTGCTTGCAGCCAGCACCAGGGTTTCTGGTTGGCTGTAATCTGTTTTGGCTCCGGATGGATGCAAGGCACAGGAAGAGTTATGGGATCCTGGAGGTTTACTTCCAGAGATAACCCAGCTCGTCAGTTCAAAAGCTCAGGGGATGGTAACACAAAAGGAGACAACAGAAGAGGCTGTTCTAAAACTTAAAGAGCTAGAATAAACTGAAATGAAGCGTATCTCGCTTGAGCAGGAGAAAACAAGGTGGAAGCTGAGACTACAGATGAGACTGAGCTGAAGAAGAGGCTGGGGGGCAGGAGGGAGGGAGAGGAGGAGACGGGGTTATTTGATGCATCCAGCCTCTCCCACCCTAGGAATGCACAGAAGCCAACAGCTGAATCAGAAATACACTTGGGGTAGTTATTTTGTTTAACTTTGCATATTTCTTGGGTTTCTTAGTGCAAAAATGTTTTGATTTGAAGCTTTTGTAAAGCTGACATGTCTGGCTGTTTCAGCTGCTGTGCAGCCATGAGAAAGGAACCTGCTATCTGGAGCATCGGACTTGGAGAGCTGGTCCTAGAGTTAATGAGCCACATTCGTTTGTTTATGCAACTGGGAACAGTTTCTGTGCCATGAAAGGAAGGAGACAGAACTAACTTTATTGCCTTTTCCAGCCAAGGGAAGCGTGACAGCAGATGGCTCAAACGCGAGACAGCGCAATCAAGGAGCATCCAGCTGGTGCAGCTCTTGCGGGGCAGTCGGACACCAGTATAAGACAGCACGTGAGAACACATACCAAGCTCTCCCGAGTCCTACGCCTAGTATACTCAGCCCCAATCAGCCAGTAACTGACCCCAAAACCCACCAAATCTTACAATCAAACCTTGTCTTCTGCTACAGAGCTACTGCAAGGTAATACAAGCCTCCTCTTGTTATCGAATAGGCAATGCTTAGCAAGGGCTTAGCAGCACTATATATGAGATGTTGCTCCAAGGCAAGATACAGTTAGAGGTTAAGACAGGCGAGGTTCACTCCTTGTAGGAGCGAGATGAGCCATCAGAAATAAAGCATGTTCCCTCCCTGTAATGCCATTTCAATCTGATATTTGCAAGGTGGCACTGCAGAGTGAAGATACTTTCTCCACATCCTTACCAGGGAGGAAGCAGCAATTACCAAGAGCATCACCACGTGGAGCGCACAAATGGCTGCAGGAATGTCCTTATCTGGTTGCAAGAACCTGGATGTGCAAGGGCGTAAAAGCCTCACTCCCCCAGCAGCAGCACTGCAGATCTCAGCTGCCAGACTGGCTCCTTATCAGGCACTCTGTGGCTCCAGTAAACTATTTGGATTAAACCTCACTCACATCAGTTCTCAGCAGGCTGCCAGCCTCAGGAGACAGCCTGCCCTTTTTCTTATTTTAATCAGATTTCTTTTACTTCTTCCGATGGCTTCTCACTAAAATTCCTAGGCTGAGATTCAAAGGCTATGGCTGGACTCACCTCGCATCCTGCAGTAACAATCTGCCAACACCAAGAGGAGTTCACCTGACAAACAGCGGATTTCTTAAGCTAACACAGCCTTGAACACACACGATCCTTGGGTCACAGATCATTTGCACAAGTCACACGCCATGCTGAAAAAATATACCATGTGTTAGATAGAAAACACACCAAGTGTTCCCAGAACACTACAGCAAAGCTTGCATGAGCACCCTTCATCCCTGTTCACTTTCATTCGTGTCAAGCGAGGTTTAATACTGGTGTTGGTATTTGTGTGCGGTGTGTGTATTTGCCTACTTTCAAAGGCAAGCATTTCAGAGCTGGGACCGTGGGACTTTGGGACTGAACTGCAGAAGGCAGCCAAATTTGCACCTGGCCCTAAGTACACGGCTTTACCTGCAAGGAATGTACTCATGCAGAACGTTGTTGATGAGCTCATACCACTCTTCGCGTAGGATTTTTTTTTTTAATCCTCCTTTTCTTCAAAATGATTCATATCCATCACCTACCACAAAAATGCTCAAAACTCAATACCCTTACACAAATTCCGCAGTCTCGGCAATATTTCCACTTTCTTCTGAAAGGCACCAGCTGACTCAAGCCCTTGCCATGCACGTAGTTCAGAGCACACCACATACGTGTCTTTCCAGAGCAAACAGTTGAAAGCCTTCTCACAAATCCTAGCACAAAGGCTGTCAGACAAACACTTTGGGGTGGGGTGCTGATTCTTAGTGCCAAACTCAAGCACAAAAAAAATTACATAAACTTCCATAAAACAAGGTCACCTCTAGCAGAAACAAACAGCACCATCTTCTCGTGCACCTCCTTTTGCCATGCCAGCCTCACCCTTCGCTGAAAACCTGGAGACAGTTACAGTGGGGAACAGAGGACAACCTGAACATGAAGGCTGGCCAAGACACCCCAGAAGAAAGCTCTGATCCTCCAAGGCGTCTCTTGAGTTACATGGAAAAACTGCTCATGGAGCTTGTAAGCCCGAAGACTATCACCAACATGCTCTTGACGCCTCTCCAGCATGAAACATGGTGCCATACTGGACCTTGGTAAGAAGGCGTATATTTGTGTTCAGGTAACAGGTATTGATCAATCCAAACTTCAACATTGAGACTTTTCTGTCTACTTTAAGAGTAGAAGCTACTGATATCATTCTCCTTCCAGAAAGTCTGTACTTTCAATCTTCTACTCAAGTGACCTGCTTCTCAAGAGCTTTCTTAAAAGGCCATGGAGCTAAGATATATCACATGCAGCAGTGAAGAAAAATGCCAGCATGAGAGCTATTTGCAATCTCAGGTACAATAAATTCCTGCAAGGCATCTACTCAAGGAAGCTCTGCTATCAGCAAAATGCCTATCCTAGCTTTAACCCCTGTAGCATGTTTAAATAAAAGTAGAATTTCCAAAATTGATAGTTGTATCTATACCTTAATGCCACACTAAACCACTTCTCAGTCTCTACGGAGAAGCATCTACTAGGAGTAGAGGGGAAACAGCCCCTCGAGAGGAGAGCTGACGTAGTTTACCATTCCCGTGGCTCGTGCTGATGGAGCAGAGCAGCTCCAAGTGCAGTACATCCCTAACCCACCTCGAGGCCATAGCGGTTAGATGTCACTTCAGATACCTATCAGATGCGAGCAGACCTCGCAAGATACACATCTTGTATGTGACTACTACAGTGCCCTCCGTGAAGCATACGCTACCCTGTGAAGTACATACATGATGTGTACCATTTCACCCTGGGCTGTTTTTCAATCTCAAGTAAATCTTACAGCTATGACTTCTGTAGATCCCATCATAACACAGATCTGGATACGAATAACTCTGCCACTGATAGCTTTAACAACCAAGTCATGGTGAACAAGTACTGACATTGCGTAGTTTTCCTGGGTCAGAAAGGAAAGAGACCACAGAAGTCCACACAACCAAAGCCTTCCTGCTATCCCCAACAAACTCAGTGACTCCAAAGCCAACCAAATGAAAGCAGTTTCAGTTCATTCAAGCAAACGCAGCCCATCATAACATGCCCAGACTTGACGTATATTAGAGCTAGCAGGAAAATTTCCTTCAAGGATAAAGACTTGGTTCACTAGCCACAGATAACTAACACCAAAGTACAGATAGAAAAGCTCCTGCGTTTTGAGGGCACTCCATTTTAGCTCGGCAATGCAAAGGGGGAGCCCGAGAGACTGCGAACAGACCACACAAAGTTCTGCCTCACGTGATACCAATTAGAAAGGATTAATTTTCTTCAGGAAGGTTCAGAACTCTGGAAAGAACAAAAGCTGCACATCTGCATGACACAGCCAAATCCAGTTGCTCATACTTGCAGACCAGAATCTCCTAAAACGCTACGATCGCTACGGAGCCTGTCGGGACAATGCTCCCAACCATGCAGTTGCACAAACACTCGAGGCTATAGCTGCTTTACTCTGAAGACACAAAAGGCAATTTTTCACATTTCACATTGTGCTGAAGTGTAACCTGCCTCACGGTGCCACCATGTAGAGGACACAACCTACAGTTCACTTGGAGAACTGGAAGTTATTCTACAAATAACTTTGTTATATAGAGATTATGAAAGTTACTGAGGCTGAATCAGTGGATCACCACACATTTTCCTGAAATACCTCATTCAGTCCTCTTAAGTAATGTTCAACTCAAAATAACCTGGGGTGGAATGGATATTTGGGTTAAAGAAGGCAGCAGGACAATATATTAAGTCTCAGGGACTAATTCTGCAGGGAGGGAGGCAGGCAGGCAATCCACCTTGTCTTCATACCAACTCCAGCTCAGTGATAACCACCAACCTGCAATTTCAATACACAGGGCAACGTCAGGGACCAAGCTTTCACATTAGATGTAATAGAAAAACATTCTTTACTCTGCAAGTGTCTTTACAAATATATATTTATATATTTAAGCCCATTTCAGGCCATAAAAGCCCATAAAAAACAACCAGTACCTTTTTGAACAAGAGAAACTGCGATCCAGAAGTCTGAGGTGAAAGACAAGGGCTGCTTTGGCGCTTCTCTGAAGGCCTCTATTTAGCACATAAAACCATCTTAAAAAAAATCACATCAGCCTTTTATCTGAAAGGAGGGGCACCATTTTTACCCCACCTTTACTACTCTCTGTATGAGGTAAACTGGAATCACTTTTACATTTTACACTTACTGCTTTAAAAAGGGGATATTGTATCCTGAAGACCAGCTTTTCCAAAAAACATTCGTGAATGGGTTAAAAAAGTAAGATGCAGCTTGTGGATCTAACCACAATGTGCTGTTGTCTCAAAATAGAAGAAGTTGATACTAAAAAGCTATTCCAGATACATACAAGTACAAACACTAGAGCTGGTCAGAAAGATTCAGTTTCAACATTTTTAAAAGGCAGGGAAAATTTTCTGCAGTATGGCTTTTGCATTAATTTCCCCTATCCTTACTTTTCTACCAGTTCCATATACCCTTCAAAAAAATCACGTGTCTGTTGTAAGAGTGCAAAGTCCATCCAAATCTCATGTTTAAGTTCACTATCACTACACTTTAAAAATCCTGATGGCAAATAAAAAGGTCTCGATTTAACTTAGCAAAAGTGATATCTAGAAAATATTCAACATCAAGAGGTCTTACAAAAAACTTCAGATTACTAAAGCATTCTAAGGCACAGTGTTTTGGAAGAAGTGCTTTCTCCCTTTAGTGTTGCTTTATACACATCACGTGTGCGAGTCCGAGTGATGCATGGAGCTGCAGATGTATGCCATGCCTTCTCCCAATCAGTGAACCGAATCTCCTTCTGCAGTTTCAGACGTAGGCTCCCAATGCTGCATGAAATTCAGTTAGACATTGCACCAGCTGCTGAAACTTGGGTCTTTCCTCAGGATCTAGGGCCCAACAGCAGGCCATCACAGCAAACCTGCGAGACAGAGACAAGCGGAAGACATGAGAAGGTAAGCCGGGCCACCACCACCCCAGCCTGAAAACGAAAACCAGCATTTGCCACTAGAAAACCTGCTGACCAGAGAGAGAAAAGGAACCCTGTATCTTCTGACACACGATGCTGAACAACTCCTTCAGAAGACAGACGCTCAAAATGATCAATAAATGTGCTGTGACTGAAAGCGCTGGTTTGATTTAGGGTGTGAAAGTTAGAGGCAATCCAGGAGGAAGCAATACTTAATTCATTAGAAATTGCTCAACTGTTGTAAAAGCATAGTTCAAAGTGGTTTTAGGGTAGGTTTACGGGAAGGGGATTTGGAAGAACATGTGAGGCAGAAGGTAGGGCCTCTGCTCTTGTATTCTCCTATATCATTAGGATTATGAATAAACACCTCAAGCACTGCCGTTTAACTCCATTACACACAGTACTTCCCTGTTGTCCTGGTTCCGGCTGGGACAGGGTTAACTTTCCTCCCCATAGCTTGGGGATGTGCTGTGCTGTGTTTTGGTTTGGTATAAAAGGAGCCTTAACGGCCCATGGAGCTTTGGCTGTTGCTGGGCAGCGAGCAGGGCCGGGCTGCTGGGCCCAGCTGGCCAATGGGGTGTTCTATACCATGTGACATCATGCTCAGTATAAAAACGGGGGGGTGGGGGTGGTTCGCGCGGTTCGGGACACGCGGTCGGTGAGCAGTTGCACTGTGTGTCGTCTGCTTTGTATATTCTGTTATTGTTGTTGTTCCCATTTGCTATTATTGCTGTTCTACTTCTGTTTCATTTCAATTATTAAACTGTTCTTATCTCAACCCGGGAGCCTTCCTACTTGTATCTTCCCCGATTCTCCCCCTCATTCCACCGCGGGGGGGAGACTGGCTGCGTGGTGCCTATTTTTCTGCTGGCTGGGGTTAAGCCACGACACCTGTAGTCTTGCTGAGAGAATGGAGATTCCCTCCACCTACAAACCTAGTGGCTTCCTACACTGCAGCCCCACAAACGCTAAGCTGAAAGCCCCCCGGCCCCTTTGCCTCCCTCCTCCCATGCCACTGACCAACCCCATTTCTCCCATGTGTTGGGAAAAGAGTTGGGTCAGGAATAAGTGAAACTCAGTAACAACAAAAAAAGCATTTAATTTTAGCCTAAGTTCCTTGACACAGGTCACTGAAGCCAGGCAAATACTTACACGAGGGTCAGCCTAAAAGGCAGAACAGAATAAAAGGCAAACCTGGGTCTTTCATTGACAAGGCTGGCTTTGTGTGCTGGTTACAAAACAGACATTTTTATCCTCTCTCCAAAACCATGCACTTACAGTTCATCAGGACAGTTGATTGGCTGAGCTATTCGATAGCCATCCTTTAAATAAGCAGCCATCTCAAAGGGGTCAATGTCGACATACGGAGTCTGTCCTAAAGTCATCAGCTCCCACAGCGTTACTCCGAAGGCCCACTAAAAAGAAGTAGCATACAGCATTAACAGAGCGTGCTCAATTTTGAGAGCTCCTTCAGACATTCCACAAAATCAGTCATGAGTAAGACTACACAGAGTAAGAAAGCTTTACGTAAATGCTATATATATATATTCAAGTTCAACATGACAATACTTTGTCTTGAATAGGGACAATTAAGAATCACAGAACAGGTGTTAAGTTGAACTAAAATTAGTGCACTAAGATTTAATTGGTAAAAAATTAATGTATTTATTGCATTTTTCCAGTATGACATTTCAAAACACTTAACAAAACTAAGGAATATTAAACACTAAACTCACTGTTTTGAAAAAATTAACAATGTTACATTACATTTTACCTCTTCAAAACACTACATGAAATTCCTCAAAAAAGATCTGTGAAATTCAAAGGTTCAGAAGAGCAGACAGAATGAAGCCATCGTTTTTTAAAATCAAAGTCATCTGTATATTTTGAGTATATGCTCAGAAGTAGGACTCCTGAGAAAAATAAAGATTTCATCTAAGTAAACCTGACAGCTGGAGCAGCATTCAACACATCATTCAGCCGACAAATACTTGCCAAAAGGAGCTTAAGGTGACGAAAAATCAATCAATCAATTCATGTGCAAGCACAGTACACGTAAAATGATTTACTAGCTGGTAACAAGAGACCAAACATAGATGGTGTTGATACTGCACACTGATGATTCTGAACTGAAGTTGCAAGTGCTGCAAACATCATGATTTATTAAAAAGGGGCAGAATTCTGCAAGCCTTGAAAGATTCTTGGTTTTACTCAAAAGAAACCCCCAACCAAAGCCTTAACTAAGGGATGCTGTCAGTGGGCACTGATGGGAAGCTCAGAGCTAGAGAATGGCAGGGGCACAGATGCGGCCCCGCTCCGAAGAGCCATCTATTAGCAGTGTGGGAAGGCAGGGGAGGACATCCTTGTTATTTTGAGGGACAGGCGGTGGGGCACCTAGAACATGAGAATAAAGGGCGATTCAAGCAAAACTACTTTGAGAATATAGCTATTTATAATTCCGTAAGTA
Source organism: Pelecanoides urinatrix (assembly GCA_013400755.1). Lineage (NCBI taxonomy): Eukaryota > Metazoa > Chordata > Aves > Procellariiformes > Procellariidae > Pelecanoides > Pelecanoides urinatrix. Next base: position 263,909 of record VZTQ01009369.1, read on the forward strand.
ACTGCATAAAACTGGCATAAAGAGATGCAGAGCTTCACGTCCAGAAGGGAAAAAACACAGAATTAAAATTCAACAGGAATTGTTTTTTGTTTTTCTATGCCTTGGCTGACTGATATAACTGTTGGCAGAGGAGGAACACGCTAGAAATGTTTCAAGCCAGCAAAACCATTTTAAAGAAATGCATCCAAAAGCAAGCCTAGAACACATGCCAACTGCATCTTAACAGGCACCACCTAAATTGTTTGTAACAGATTTCATCACCGATTATAAGTTACATGCGACTGATAAGTACATTTGTTCCTAGCAAGCAGACAAAAACACATTACACCATATTTGTGAAAAGCGTCCAGGTAAATGCAAAGATGATAATTAGGGCAGATAGTATTTTCTACACCCAGAAAAACTCCATTTTTGCACACTGCAAAACTCAGCTAGCTACGTATGCGAAGTTAGGAACTACGTATTAGAAGCTGAGTTGCATTTATCCCTATATAACACAAAAAGGAGGTCTGTGTTAAAATAGTGTGGACTATATGCTGAAGTGCACTAGAGTTTTCTGAAATGATAGTGAGGTGCCTTCATCCTAATAAAATTCTACATTTCACTGCCAGTGTTACACAAGCTTTTATTCCCAAGTCCAGTCTTCATGAACAGTGAACGCTTTCGTGTTCCAGATTAAAAAAAAAAAAAAGGAATAAAAAAAAAAATCAACATTTAATTGGTCCCATTTAGTATTATAAAACCATGCTTTTACAGGCAGCTTCTATTTCCTGTTCTGTCTTCAAGTCTGGTATAACACAAAACCCCACACATTTTCCAATGAGTACAGAAGTATTTCTGGAGCAGAGCTGACTCCTTCCCTTCCTTTTTTTGTTGTTTATGTGGCTTGAGCACTAGCACAGAGACCATGGCAATGGGGGAGGGGGGGAAACAATCAGAATTTTTCAAAAGTTTTCTAAACTAGCACATTTTAAGATGCAAATTACAATTTCTGGATATAGCCATGTTAAGGAAAGCATCATTACCAAAGAAAATACCCATAGCCGGAAGGCACAGATCATTACCATTAATCAGCACTCTAATTACCGCAGGTCGATCTTCAAGGACAAGCTGCTGTAAGCACAAGAACAGTCCGTTCTGATGCGCAGGAAGCTGAGCGAGCGTGGTAGAAGGCCACCACGGATACACTGACTATAAGCTCAGAGACTAAGGAAGGAAAGAGAAGGTGGAAGCAGGAGAAGGCTACTTGAGGAATACAGTGAGAACGCATCAGCACGCAGGGATGGAGTTTGGAAAACCAAGGCTCAGCAGAGTTAAACTACCAAGAAATGCCCCTAGAGGGAAACATTCAGGCTGCGCTGAAGCCAAGTGCGTAAGACCAGACCACTGTACCAGACAGGATGCATCCAAGAGCGCCGAGGGAGCAGGCTGAAGTCATTGCAACGCTGCTCTCATCATCTTTGAAAGGCCACCGCAACTGGGGGAGGTTGCTGACAGCTGGAAAAAAAGGCACCCTCTTGAAGAGGTGGGATTTGGGGAACGACAGGCCAGGCAGTCTAACATCAGCTCCTGCCAACGTTGGGGAGCACCTGATCCTGGAAGTCACTTCCATGCATATGAAGCATAAAAGTGTCTGGGAACAGCCAGTGTGAATTTATCAAGGACAAACTGTGCCTGACCAACCCGACTAGATCTTTGCTGAGAAGACAGTGGACACAGGGTGAGCAATGGATGTTCACCTTGACTTCAGCAAGGCCTTCGACATTATCTTCTACAGCACCCTTATGCCAAATTAGTGAGATGTTGACATTAAAGCGGCTGTACTGCTGGACTCAAATTGCTGCTACCAGCAGTAGCAGTCCAACTGGAGCATGTCCAGAGAAGGGCNCTGGTTACTAGGGGCTCAGGAACCAATACTGTTTTATCTCCAGTAACAACCTGGACTCTCAGGAAGGTCATGGATGATACCAATCTGGGTAGAATGGCTGACAGGCTGGAGAAGAGGGTTCTGCAGAAGAACCTCAAGAAGCTGGAGAAATGGGCTGACAGGAACCTCAAAGTTCAAGGACAGAAAATGCAGAGTCCTGCGCCTGGCAGGGAGTAGCTGCAGGCAGCAGGACTGGCTGGGGCTCGCTGCCTAGAAAGCAGCTTTGCTGAGAAGGACCTGGGGGTCCTGGCGAACGAGTTGCACGCATCAGCAGCACGCCCTTGACGCAAAAGAAGGCCGCTGCATTCTGCACGGTGTTAGCGTAAGTGTAGCCAGCAGGTCAAGGGAAGCAATTCTTCCCGTCTTTTCTCTGTCTGTGAGACCGCACCTGAAATACTCTGTTGTGGACTCTGGATCACGTTCATTGAAATAGCAGGCAAGTCCCAATAAAGATTGCTCACTGAATTTAATTGCCTTTTCTGCTAACACTACCGGGGGAACAGTGTGCAAGAGACAATTTTGCCGTGCAAGAAGGGCCTGCTTGACCTTTGAACTACCTGCCACGAGCAGCAAGTGGAGGAAGCAGGCATATAGATGCTGTTCTAGGCAAATCACTTATCGATTCAGAGCCATGATTCTCCAACAGATGAAAAGGGAAAAATGTCAACAAAATACATTTACAAAATGTAAGAGAAAAAAAAAGAAAAAAAACCAAACTTACCACATCGCTAGCACTGGAAAATTCATTGTTAACCAGGCTTTCAAGAGCCATCCATCGAACCGGTCTGTTTTCATTGTCTCCCAGGCAATGGTAGTCCATAGGAAATAGGTCTCGAGATAGCGCATTGTCTGTAATCTTAACCTGAAGTGCATCATCAATGCTAATTTAAAAAAACAGAAGTATTTAGCAAACTTGGCATTACAGTTTTACAGAAAATATTTATGCTCAACCTCAAGTTTCAGACTCAGGATTTAATTGGGGAACGCTAATCGCACTATCAACATTTCAAAGGACTAGCATTCTTCTAGAGCAAGACACACTTATTCTCTGATTATCAAATATTATCAAAGAACATATTTATTCTGCGTTAACAGACAAGCACTAGAAAAATCAACAGTCTTAGATCAAATAAAAGCAAACATTTAAAAGTGCAAAAAAATACAGTTAAAGCAACAAACAACTCCCTTAAATTATTCCTGCTCCCTTGGAGATCCCCTATCAGATCAATTAAACAAATTTTAGCTATATTACCACTGTAGCAATAATGAGCCAAAGATTTAAACAAAGCAAGATCTAGTAATACCTTGTTAAAGCAACCGATATTATTTGTGGCCTAAAAGCTTGTCTGTAATCAAGCAATCTGATAAGATATTATTTATTCCCCTCAACAAGAGATATACATTCTGATTGTTGTCAGAAATAGGATACTGGCTAAGGGAAACTTACTTTTAATCAACACAAGATGACTCAAAAAAAGCACACGGAGCTTACTGATTTCCCCCCCACACCCCCCAGGATGTTAATTCATATTTTTTTTGAACTTTAAATAGTGTGCAATAAAGTTCAATGTTCCCATGAACAGATGACTTGGAATATGGGTAAGATGTTGGCTTTAACACCTTGTGACAAAAACACAGAAATAACATTGGGTTGGGGGATTGTAACAAAATGGCGATTGCTGTCTTTTCATCTTGTCAATTATTTCTATATTTTGATGAGAAAAATTAAATAAAGATGCTCAATTTGTGTGTTTCCTACTTCACTATCCCAAGTACCTTCTTATTTATCCCATTTATATGCACTTTCAGGTCAGTTCATTGCCCTCAAAATTTATACACAAGGAAATTTCCATATCAATTAAGAGTTCAGAGCAATTCCTAAAAGACCTGTCTATAAACAAATACAATACAAAGGGTAATTTTCCAGTGACTAGAGAGCTCTGACTTGTGTAATCCGAATATCCGCTCTAACTGGGCCCAACTGTGCCATGGGCATTTGAGACCAAAAGTATTTCCTCCCCTTAATAAACTCGCCAAGACCACAGCAATCCTGGCTCCCTTCCCAAAATTATGGCACAGGTCTGATACACTTCGTACCAACTCCCCCCAGTTTTCAGCACAGAGAATAGACCTGGGGAACAAAGTGGCAGATGAACAAAGCCCTTCAAGAGATCCTGGCTGCTGGCACCCCCTTCTTCTCTTTCGGCGAGCCCAGGATTTCTCGCACTGCAGCACAGATCAGTAGATGCTCAGCTCCTGCCTGCATTTCCCGTGCAGCAGTGCCAGGTGCACTCTGAATTGGTTTTTATTGCCAGCGCTCCGGATCACACGTATGGCAACTAAAGCAAAGGTGGACTTTGCCCCCGGAGGGCAGGGAGTCAAGCTGTCTGGAGTGCCGACCCTTCACACAGCAAGGGCACGAGGTGATTAATTCACTGCACAGAAATGAGAGGTGGTCACAAGGTGATTTCCCTGGAGCACTGTTTATGATCTTCGTCTCCTGTGGTACCGCTTCTTCCTCAGCATGTTTACCAGAGAGGAAAAGCAATAGGAATTAGGAAAAGAGTCTCTAAGGAACTGTATCAAACTGAGCATCCTTACGTAGCGCAAGAGCCAGAAAAGATTCTGCTGGACCAGCTCGGTGGCACCAGTTCAAAAGCACAAGGGATGGATCTCACTGCTCCCTCTGTCCCAGCACCAGCAGTGCCTGATGCCAGCGGTGCCAGTACCACAGGTGCAGCAGGTAAAAGAATATCCTAGGGCAAGCATGAGCGCTTAAGTGTCTCCCAGCTTCTCCTCTTAGCCCCTGGGATGCAGCGCCAGAAGCTCTGTGGGCTCTGGTTGGGACGTTTGAAGAACTGGGCGAAAGACTGCACCTGAGAGGAGCGAGTGGTTTTGTGGACAGAAGCAACAGAAGTTGTAGCAACAGTGACCCCTGACAACCCTGAGGGGCTGGACAAGGAAGTCAGTCCAAATTTCAGGAGCAGGACCCATCCTGGTGTTGGAAACATGACCAATATTTTACTATTAATCGCCGAGCCAGACATTCAGAGCTCTCTTTTAAGGGGAAAAAAAAAAAAAAAAAGGAAGAAAACCAGCTTCATACAAAAATCTATCCATTGGTAAACAGCCAAAGATATTCCAAGTTTTTATTAAAGTTTAAGGGAAGCTTTAATATTTTTCAAGCCTTTGAAAAAATATGGATAGACAAAACCTAGCAGAAGTGTATAAGATGAGGATATTCTGCTTTCTTGAAAAGGAAACTTTTTGGTTCACCTGATGTCTAGAGGAAAACCACTTCACTGACAAGACTATTCACCCAAAATTTGTAAAAAAACCCAAACAGCGATATATTTTGAAGCAGAGATCAGGTCAATTGGAGAAAGCCCATCCTAGCCCTAGCTACTGCCATAACATTGTCTGCACGACGCCTCTACCCCGTTGAGTACTTACACACAGTTTCTAGCAGCCAGGTCTTTGTGAATGACCTCCCGTCTGGCCAGATAACTCATTCCACAGGCAATCTGAATAGCCATATGTACAAGATCCTGCTGGGAAATTGCCTGCAAGAGCACAGAACAACAATCACTGCCAAACTGCAAGCCCAGTGCCCGCGAGGTCAGTGTGTGCTGTATTCTAGAGCCTCCTCCCCTCCCCTCCGCCGGCTGATGCTTTCTAGTAGCTACAGACACTACTGCCTGTTGGAAACTTATGAAGACTTTAACTCTAAATTTTAACTTTTTTTTTTTTTATTTTGATGTGCCAGGGGCAAATGTCTCCGATTTGCAACTGCCTCACTGCTACACAGCTTTTCCTTTGATTAGTGGTGAATATAGGCAAAAATGGTCAATTTTACACCTCTTGCCACACTTTTCTCACTTTCTGTTTCCCTGGAAACCAACTCATTTTCAGGCAGAGCACAAACAGCAGTCAAAATTCTTGTTGCTATGTACTGCTGAAAACTAGTATAAAAAGCTGCTGCTCCATCTACTTTTCACAACTTCATTAAACCCTTGCACATATTTATACCTTGGGCTCCCTCTCCCATTTCTAGTGTTTCAGAAACTTCAGTATGTAGGTGGACACACTGAAGTTGCAAGACTGGGGTTAAAATAAACCAAATACTAAATTAAAACAATAATAATCTGGTTTCGTCGTTACTAGGTTGTTATTAAGAACAATAGCCATGTATTATTTCAGAAAACTCAAGAGTTTTAGGTATTTGTAGAAAAGTTCCATCGTAAAATGAGTATGGGACACCAACTGTCCCATTTTTTGGTAGTTAAGGACAGTCTAGTTACTAAGAGGCAACTCCTGTTTGACATAATACAGACTGTAAATACCATTTCTGCTTAAATGCTTGGAAAGGGATATTAGTGCATTGCATAGGAATTTATAACTCAGGTTAAGCAGCAAAACAAATAAAATCTTAGCTGAAAGATCCTAGCAGCTTATCACAACTTGTAAATTAACAGAGGTAGGTGGCCCTTGCTAGTTTGAAATCTGGTACATAACAGGGACAAATGCCGACCTCAGGGAACAAGACATCATTTTGTGCTTGATTTAGTGTAAAGACAGAAGCCAAACCAAGGTGCAGTTGAAGAAAAGACAAGGTAATCCTAACAAGAGGGATAGTTTTACTACATATACACATCCATCACTAAACACTTATTCAGATTTTTAAAAATAAGCAAAATATGTTCTCATCTAGGAATATTTTCTTTCTCACTTCTCATGAAATATATGCAACAGGTTCCATTGAAAGACAATAAAGTTATGAATGCTAAAGAGCACCAACAGCAGTAAAATAAAAAAAAAAAATCAGATTGCTTCCTTTACTATCTAAAGTTAAATAAATCCAGTTATTTTACTTAATAGCAAATCTACAGCAGCACCTTAAAAGTTTAACAGAAGTGCTTTATGCTTACTATAAAAGAATTAAGAACTACAATAATTAAAGGGATAATCTATTAATTATACCAAAAATAAAACCAGTAAATCTGAAATTTCTCCATACACAATTTTCCCCTGTGTATTCTAACTTAAATCCACAATCATATACCATTTTCCCTATTTTTTAATATTTTTTAAAATTTTTTTAAGATGTATCGGTATACCAGCCACTACCCTAGTCAGAGCTTAACCTAGCTTCATGCCCTCTGAACATCTGTGATAAACGCAGCCAAGAATGTTTTCCTCGTATGAATCAAGACAAACACTTGCCAGGGAACCTGCTTGCCAATCCTCTCGTGGTCACAACAGAACAGGTGAATACCACAACTAGCTCTCTTAAGGCACATACACAGATGACAAACCAAGTCTAAGCTTAATGGGCAAGAAGTCACAGATTTCTGAGTGTACCTGAGGATTGTTGGCCTCTACCAGCTTGCACTGTCGCAAGAATAGTTTAAGGTTCCCCCAGTTCATGTATGGCAGCAGCACCATTGGTTTCTCGCCCTCTTCTATACAGACATGAGTGATAGGTAGCAGATTCCTGGAAGACAGGGAGAGAAATTCCTGAATTTATGATACTGAAATTTGATAAAAGTTTTTTCAATCCCTAAATACAGTAAGTGAAAGTAATTCAACACTGAAGAAAAGCATTTAATCTTGCATTATGAATTGCAGAGCACAAGATCTCCAAATAACTGAAGCCCAGACTTTTTTTTTTTTTTAAAATGAGATATTTGAGTACTTTCCCATTAGGGAGAACTCTCCAAATTTTTCAGTTGGTCCAAAAGGGCTGAAATAAATTTCTGTGAACACAGGTTATCATTTATATTGAGCAGCGATATATCCTCAACTTGGAAGTGTATTATTCTAAATGCAACTCTAGATATAAAATCTATAGCTCCATTACAGTGGTTTAAAAAAAGGCAAAACATGTTTGATCCACTTCAAAATGACAGAACAGAAAATTTTAGTTTTGAATCAACTAAACATTAAATTGCACTCTATACGCAGAAGTGTCTCAGGAGTTTCGTCACAGGTGTTCTAGAATCATAGCCTCATTGAGGTTGGAAAAGACCTTTAAGACCATCGAGTCCAACTGTAAGCCTAACACTGCCAAGCCCACCACTAAACCACTTTAAAGGTCCCTGACAACCCTCCTTATGGCTCAGATAACCCCCATGCTGCATTTTTTCTACACATCTTCCTGTAGTATCAGCATATAAATTTGTAAAAACTTGAAACAAACGGTATAAATGTTTCAATTTTCCATGAAACATTTTTTAAAAAACTGTATCTTCTATCAGTAAAATGTATTAGCACATCTCCAATGAGATATAATGATTTTTAAAAGCAAACTTTGAAATTTCCTGTTCTTACGTGAGGATGTCTGACAGTCAGGTGTCACACCCATGAGCTCTCCATACCCATGTAGCTCCACCTTCGATCAAGATAAAGGTCCCAGCTTTATAGGCAGGGCACAGAAGAAAAGCTTTCTGGACTTTTTTAAAAAAGAGTTTGACTTGTAAAAGGGAGGGTAACAGCTGATTCTGAATCATGAGAGGGGGGTTGTTTCATTTTTTTTTTAATTTTAAGTATGTTTCCCTGAGAACCTGCTACTCCTTTTAACACAATCCTCTATTTTAGGCAAGGCCTTAACTATAACAACTTTTAGAAAAACCACTTTTAAATACACTGCAGAACTAATAATTCTGCTTAAACTATTTTCATTTCCTTCCCATTACCAGTAAAAAAAGATCAATTTCCAGTCCAGGGACTTGACAATGAGTGTAGATTTCTTCTTACTGCATCCTTGCCAGGAATGAAGATCTTTAAGGCCAATTTCAACCTTTAATCCAAGCTGCAAAACTGCCACTAACTCAAACTGTCTGGGGCATGAAGTTAAAAAACTTAAGCCATCACCCCAACAAAACCATGCCATTAATTCTTAAGGAATAAACGCCATCAGTGATGTTACGATGCCATATCAGGACAACATGTGTGCTAGAGTCCTAGTAAATTATTAAACTGACCATCAACCTGCATATATACTCACTCTCGCCATCACCAAGATCCCACCACATTTAACAACCAGCCTGTGCAAGAACCAGCGAAAGCCAGCACATGGCTGCAGCACCTTTTTCTGTAATAACTAAGAATATGTAAAAGGAATATCCACCCATATTTCACTGCGAGGCTTGGAAAACCAAACCAGACTTTCCCCGTTTTCCCACATGCTGCTACCATTTGATTTTATGAACTGCGCAGCTAGGAGAAAAGCTTCTAAGCGCTCTTTGCAATAAGAAGCGTATCTAGAATTCTGTATTTTAAAGTGACACAAAAATAGTTTCAGCTCTTTATGGCTTAAAAAAAATTTCAAACATACAAAATGTTGCTGAATTCTGAAAAAATTGTTTCCTCTCCCCCTAAGGAGCTTTAAGCACAAAGATTTTCAGCTCACACAGATACAGTTTTGCTTACAAACGCTGCTTAGCTTACCTGTGATGAAGACCTCTGAGTTTACAGCTTTCAGTCAGCATCATTGTCACCTGTACCTCTGAGGCTTGATCTAATTAAAAAAAAAAGTAAAGGAACCACAGATATAACTTTGGAAACAAATCAACATATCAATTAAGATTTGGTCCAGATTTGCAAGTCAGTTGAGGTCATTTGAGCACAAACAGAACTTGTTTGCCTACTTTTTTTAAAATGGAATTTAAAAAACCCCAAATGAGCAAGCCAAGTTCTAGGGCATATTTCTGCTTAAACAAATGGGGTGAAGCCGAAAAAGGAAATAAAACATGCGGCAGGTGCTGACAGACTGTACTTTTGCCACCTCCGGGCAGCCCCCGGGCAGGCACGGGGCAGCGGGGCTCACGGGCTGCAGGGGGGCCGGTGCCGCGGGAAGGAGGGGAGCGTGCCCCGGGTTCCCCACAAGCGCAGCAGTGCTCAGAAGACAGCCGTCCCCTGCTGAATTACCAGTACAGGCTTCTACAGACTACTTCCACGCTGATGGAGACCATTTGTTGCTAGATTTACTTATTTACTGCTCTCTACTTGAAACACTTGACTCTTGGTAACCTTAGCAATGTTTGCTGTTCTCTTCCCCACCTTTAAAACAAAAAACAAAACCAACTAAGTCATTGCTGCCAGCTAAAATTCTAGCATCTGTGATAACGCCAGTAACCCACAGCAATCAGAACATCTCGTGGGCAGAAGCAGAAGTGTTGCCTGTAACCCCTTCCCCACAAATATTTTTGTGTTTGATTTTTTTTTTCCCCTTCTGGTGGCAAGAAGCAACAGGGAAGCTTAATGCGATTTAAATCAGAGCTCTCACAATCCCACCCTCCTCATACCTGGCTGCATTTTCTGTCCCTCCTTCGTGCTAGAACTAGTACCGGTGTGCCTAGGCAGCAAGCTAGCACAGGAGAGAGCCCAGCAAACGCCAATCAGTTTTCCTTGCTGCATTAGGATGAATTTACATATTACAGATGAGTCAAACCAACATTCTACTGCCCTGGGAAGAAGAAGAGAGAATTCATCTGCTCTCTTCCCTTCTTCATGGTCTTACCCTCCTCCCTGGACCAGCTCTGACACCCTTTGCTAATTGAACTTTAACCCTGCAAAAGAAAACACGACTTTTGACTGAGTTAAGAGTGGTGAACGCAGACAGTGCGGATGAGCACAAGGTAGCAAAAGAAAGCACAAAGCCCACAGGGAGAGCATCGCCTCCCCCTCATGGCAACGGCAAGCTAAATAGCTAGGCTTTAACCATAATACACATTATACACATTGGCATTTAGCCTTCCAGATCTGCTGGAAGCGGAGTCAGCTTCAGGCACAACACAGCTCCTGCCTAAGGATTCATCAAAAGAGAAATCGTGCAACTCAAGAACCTGTGAGCCACAAAACATCGGCTGGACCGAGAAAGTTCCCCTAAGTCAGGGAAAGGAATGATACCCCAAGGCAAACTGCTTCAACGGCTGCTTTACCACCTCGGCTCAGGAAAGATTAAACCAGAGGCATGCCTTCCCAAAAGCATATAGGCACTAAAAAGGAGATGAGGAAGTGGAGGTTTCAATTGCAGACACAGGTCCCAGCCAGCGGCACTGAACCCTCAGCACGCCTGGAAACCCCTACGCAGCATCGCTGCCTAGACCCGGCACAGGCTGGAAGGACCAAGACCACCAAAAGCCAAAATACAGCGCTCTAGAGAAACCCAGGCACCGAGGTGCCATTGGATTAGTGACACTTATGGCAGCGGTATATTATAGGATGCATCAAAATGGTGCGTTTCCTTGTATTTGATAACAAGTACATATCGGGGGGAGGGCATGAAGACATTCTTGCAGTGCAGGAGACATTTAAGTAATGGTCAGCTGAAGCCTCTACTTTGCACTCCAACACACAGGCATGATAAAGAGAAGGTCCTACCTACTGTGCAGCAATAGCACTCGAGTGTTTTATACGTGATGAATGTGATACGTAGGAGACAGACTTCAAAAGGCTTGTAAACAAGCAAGAAAAACCAAGCTGCTACATTAAAATGAAGTTATATAGCCATGAATGGCAGAATCATCCAACTGTTATAAAGGGCAAGAAGCATTAAAAATAGAGGTGTAAAAGCATATTGTAAGACGTGAGAGGAATTGCCAGCAGGCTACTAGTACACAGCTTCAGGTTTAAATGCATTAATTACTAGAACTCAAAGACCACAACCTCTTCAACCCAGCATACGAAAAAGGGAGGAAAGAGATTACTAGGGGGTGCTGGTCGACAGCGGCTGAACACGAGCCNTAAGCTGATTAACTTGCTTATACACTCTTTGGCCCTATGCTTGCTTAACTGGTTTGCTTTTAATTATAAGAGCCACCATGCAATAATTCGAAGCTTTAAATCAGAGATTATTTAGGACTGGCTTTAAAATCTACAGAACGAGTTAATCTGGTTCGGACAACACACCTATTCATCTCTTCACGCCAATACTGTAAGAGACGACACTCTTCTCCCGATGCCTTTCCCTTTCCAACACACAGGGTGTTTTTCAGCAGGTCACTGTTACTTTTCATTGTTTTCTTTCAGCTCAGAGACACTACACTATAGCTGTTGAGCACCCAAAAGGACAATTGACTCCCATTCAAGTATATACGGAAATCTAAATCTTATCTTGTGAAACAGTCCCAGCATCCGTATTGTGTTTTCTTATCAATATTATTTCCTTGTTTTCTGTATGGAAAAAACTTACACAACACCAGCAAATTCAACACACTCAGAACAAACAATAGCAGTACAAGGCTAATCCTCCTCTAGCTTAGACCGGTGCCAATTTAGAACGACCACACAATTTTATTATTGTGGTTTTGTACTATATATAATTCAAAACAGAATATAAATCACCACTTTGAGTGATTCTAGTCAAAAGGGGGTAAAAAAAGCACCAAAATAATGCTACTGCAACAGTCCCCATTGCAATTAGACTTCCTTTTAAGGCCATTTTCTGTAGTTACACAACAAAAAGTACATTTAAACAAACTCCGTCACATTTAGTAGATTATAACCACTTTCGAGCATCCAACAGACATGTCTTCATAGATTAGGAAGAAGGTGATTTTGGTAATAATACATTTTGTTGTAGAGCACCTGGTGAATCTGACCATCCTGCACTGAAAACCCTTAAAAGCAATCCAGAAAATCCACAGCATTTCTGGCTTTCATACGAGAAATACGCAGTCCCAGAGCAAAGCCAGCGACAGCTTTGACCCAGCAGTTCTGGCTCGGTGAGACATTTTTACGAGGACATATTAAGATGAATCCTACAGATTTCACTCTCCTGCCTGAGCCAAAGTGTAATCCCGTACCGAAACCATGTATCAAATCTCTAAGCATTACATGTAAGCACACACACGGGCATTTTATTCACAGAATTGTTTGTGTAGCCACACAAAACGAGACCTGGGGAACGATCTTGTCAAACACACAAGAATGCCCACAGGCTTTTGCAGCTCATTTTTTCTGTACCGGATCCGTGAAGTCATTTGATATGAACACAGCCACACACGCAGCTAAAGAGGGGGGAATGGGGGGAAAGCCTCCCACGGAGCCAGAAACCTCTTAATGCTATTCTAATGAATAGCAACTTAAAGCCACGATAGAGGAGGCCGTAGTCTTCCATATATTAAATCTGTGCATCAGCAAACAGCCCCAAGTTTAAGTTGAACACTCAAGGGCAAGGCAGCAAGGGCCTGTTGCACAATTTCTTCAAAGCCCTAAAAGAAGCTAAACTTCCCTCTGAGATATTAACACTATTTGTGATTAAGAATACATCAGTGCTCAACAATTCATGCAGTCGCAGCCTGATGATCATGAGGTGTAGCCAGGTCAGTGCTTCTTAGCCCGGAAAGAGCATCATCTATTTTCACAAGGCTATCATGCACCAACAGCTGAGTAACTGAAGAGCAAAGAATTCAGGTCACATGAGTTAAGAGAAAGATTTAATACCCAGTAGTAATTCTAGATGTTCAATTAGGAGCAAAAAGGTCCAACGTTCAGAAGCTGCTTAAAAACAAGACTATTTGAGATAGATGTAAATGCATTCCAGAACTAGGAAGATGCTTTTAAAGCACTAGTTTTACCCTTTCTGTGCCAAGAGCCTGGCTGTGAAAGTCTACCCTAAGGCACAGAGCAAGAACAAGCTAGGATTTCAAGAAGCTTTGATATGGCTGCAAGTTTATCTCATTCTATTACGTTATTTGTATATAACCAGGCACAATGGGGCTCTCGGCACTACTATTTTTATATAAGAGGCTAATCTCTCCACACAATCCTGGCAAGCGTTATACGTGCTGAGGCCCTTCCTGGTTCACAGGGAGAAAGAGCACCTATTTGATTTTTACCAACTTCTAAAAGGCCTGCAAAACTGCATTTTAAATCTTTGTTTACCATCACTCATCAGTCACATGAATCATTGTGACGCTCATGTGAAAAAAATCTGTGGGAGGCTTTGCAATGACACCAACATTGCCGCAGTTTGCTTGGCAGGAGGCTAGGCACTCACTGCATCATGCTTTACATTCACGAGGTGGTAGCATATCAGAAAAGAGTCACTCCACACCTCAAATTACTTACCAGAGATGAAAAGCAGCAATTACCTAGATACTGCAGTGGGTTACCCCATTAGCTGGATGGCTTTCAAGAATAACATTTTAAGTCAGACCTCCTAGAATCTCAAAATAGCAAAGCACAGCATTACAACTTAAAGACTTTAGATTGTAGCACAGTCACTGAAATCTGTTTCTTCAGACAGAAGTCAGAACAGAATCTTAAAGGCAATATAACCAAAGGTTTCAAAATTGAATAAGTCATTCCAGACCCCTTTCATAGCCTACTACAGGCAGTAACACATAGCAATTTCTTTCAACACTCCTATCGGAAGCAGCTCCACAAACACTACAGCTAGGAAGTCCAAGGCTTCCGATAAACACGTTTCCTGACAGCAATATTTAAAAAGATGTTTTACCTGAAGCTTTTCTGACCTTTGGACCATTTGTAATGCCTTGTTCTCGTGCAAACTTCCTTCTGTCTCATATTGCAAGTTAATATTCCCCAACATCAGAATACTTACACAACCCATTTTCTATATGGCTACCTGTTTTACTTGTATTACCCTTATTATCTTTCAAACTTGCGGTCTTTAACAAATATACTGTGACAAAGTCCACCAGCTCAAGTTACTGAAGGGTGAAAAGCATACAGGCAGGCACAGTGGTCACAGACTCCGTGCCCATAAGAACTGAGAGTGTAGTACTAGCACTGCCCTAAATGTTCAGCTTCGGGTAAGAAATGCTCCTAGTATCAACACATCCTTTTTAATTACTGTTGCTTCTGCAGAGCAATTCATTATGTAAAATTTCTCCCAAGGCAGAATTCAATCCCAGTTCAAAGATAATACATGCCTGAATACTGCTTTAACCCTTCTACACAAGTCTTTGGTTTTTTGGAAGAAATTCAACACTTGAAGACTATCCTGAGTTCACATCTGTTGTACATGACATTTTTAATGCTGCTAGCACACATTTTCAGAACTCTCCTTTAACAGAAGGATGCTCAAGGAATGCAAGCAGTCATCTGCTTTTTTGTAGGTAGAAGGGGAAGTACATACACAAAAATACTTATGCTTTAAAACTTCAAGAGGCCCTAACAGTTAGACAGTGGCAAGTTACCACGGAAGCCAGCAGCACATCTGATGGCTTTCTGCCTACCACAGAAGTGAAGGAAAAACGCCTTGCTCCTGTTCAGCTGCTCTCTTGCATGCGCAAGTCGAGACAGCTACAGGGGCATTCAGGTAACGGCTATATTTTCACGCATCAACGTCTATCTGCTTTACAAGGCAACCATGCATCCTACAGAATTCAAATCTTCCATATGTTAAGACATACATACACAAATGACAATGGAAGGAGATCACAACATAGGACGCTATGCTTCGTTTTGTAAAGCTTTCAATAGAGCAGGATTTCTCCTCCAATCTTAATATCAAGGCTATTTATATAGAAATGTTTGTTTCCACACCACAACCGCACAAGTTTATTTTCCAAAGCAACGCAGTTCGTATCTTCAAATTCAAACCTAATTTTAATACATTCTGGAAGCGGTTCAAGATGACACTGCTAAAACGGGGAATGCTGTTCTGGTTTTCCTACATTACAAAGGCACATGCAATTTTAAACCACAGAAAAGGGCAGAGAGAAGTATGATTTGGGGATAGTGCTATTTCCCTACATAACAATAATACTGGGATCCAAGTAGCAGCAGCAAATAGCAACAAGTAAAAGGCTCTTTGCTCAGTAATCTATTTAACTTAAAACAAAGCTGAAAGTGTAAGTAAATGTCAAGTGAAACTGGGGAAGAGAGACGTAACTGATTTAATGTTTCAAGTCTATCACCTGCTAAAGGGCAGCAGCTAACAAAACTGAAATACAAGTAGTGATTTTAACTGTATGTAAATGAAAGTGTACTGTAGATTATGATTTTTTTCCCCGCAGAAGCATATGGAATAACAAATCTTTAATTTAAAGTAGTAGAGTACTTTGGACATCAACTTCAGAGCTGCTCTCAATATTTTTTTATGGTATATTGTACTACTTCAGGTCTCTCACGATATTTTCTTAATGAAGTAGGATTGAATGACAGATATAGTGCATTTTTAAGCTGATATTCAGAAATCTGCTACTTTTCCCTAGTTGTTTAAATTCAAGTATCTTCCTTTATGAAGACACTTAAGAATTTAGCTCAGACTAGAAGCAGCTCTTTTCTTGAATTTTTTTTTTTTGTTATAAACTTTCTTCTACAGAAACAGGATCCTGTACTCTGATCTTGGGAGGTTAAATACTTTAACAATCAAATACTGTACATTTAAAGCATGAACTTCAACTTATAAATACTTTCACAAGGCAGTGCTTTTAAGAATGAACTGCCCAGAATAGTGAATTCAAGGCAATTTAGAAACAGTACCTTGGGAACAACTGTGTATGCTCCAGGTTGCGGTATACTACATATCTAATATGAACAAGAAACCCTTCAACTTGGTTAACACAAAGCTTATTATACACACTTAAGTCACCTAAGTATGCCTATTGCTCTCCTCTGCTTTGCATAGCCTAAGTTCTCAGGATCCCTACTCCTACACCTCCTAACTGTACTGAAGAGGTCCTAAAGGGTCACCAGCTTGCACTCGGCTAGGTCACACGCAGGCCAAAACAGACATCACGTGAATGAAGGCAATAACAGGTCTGCACATGAGGGACAGGTAAGTCCCGCTTGTTTTAACATACAACATTTAACTTCTAATAGGTTTCCTCACATCTACAACTCAACACAAACTTGCACTGCAAAGCACATGTTTTGACTCCTACTAGGAGAGTCTTGTGTACTGCAAATACTCGGAAGGCAGGTGCAGTCCTGAGATGTACCAGATGAATTCATGGTAAGGTCCTTCTCCAAGGCTTCCATTACAGCATCATGATCCATATGTCTATGTGGGTGCACTTTGAGCATCCCCTCTTAACTAGATTAACAAGAAAAAACAAATTTTTTTTAAAGTGTAATGGTAGAGGTAACCAAGAATGCTGAAAGAGTCCTTTAGTGGCCTATGATGACAAGAACAAAACTCAAAGCTTTGTTAAAGTTGGTAAAATGATGAAATCTTAAGAGTTAATCTTCCCTCACACTGTGACTTTGTTTCCAGTGCTTTTCATGGGTGGTTTGTTTTCAAACACTCCTTTCTTGTACATACGAAAAATTTTAAGTGGTTAGAAAATGAAATGGAAGCAGTCAGGTTATCTTGAACAGCACGACCAGTTGTTTTTAACAAAAATGTACCTTGGCCAGAACGAACTAAATGAGTCAGGGCTCTGCACAACTCAAACTCACTGCGTATGTTCCTGGAATAATACAATTCCATTTGTTCTGCAAAGAATTTTCTCCTTCACAGGAAAAGAACCATTAAACAAAGTGTTCTTTAAATCAAAGGTGAAACCCATGTGTTTTCTTCCTCTCCTGACGTAAGATGATCTAAAAGATTCACAAGAAAGTCTATTTCATGCCATTTAAAGGCAGAAGAGATCTGTCAATCACAGGCAAGAGATGCAATTCTAGCTTTGAGAAACATGCCAACCGAGACACTTCCCAAAGTTGAGAGTGATTGGAAGTGTCCTATCGGAAAGTGAAGCATTACAACCTCATAAAACAATTCTACTGTAAAGCAAGAAAGACAACAAAGAAAGCAAATGTCAGCTAAGTCTCTCATTTTTCTAACAAAGACCTTATTCAGGCTGTGTTGATCCACAGATTCCAATATCCCAAATATAGTACAGATAACATTCTTGTTCTTACTGGTAAAGACACACACATCCTTGATCTTCATCAATGTCCATTTAAAGAAAGAATAAAGGTGAATTATCCATAGAAAAGTCTAAATGTGAAAGAAGCTAAAACTTCTATGACAATGACTAGCAAATTAATACACAGTGAAACTGTAAACTGCAAACAGAGAAGAAAAACTGGATGGCCAACATGAAGGATTTAGAGAAAATATGAACAAGTGACACCTTTTGCCCAGGGCTTGTGATCTTTGTACTCCCAGTTATTCGAGCTTCCAGAAAGCTACCTCTAATTTCGCCAACTGATACCCATTTTTTCTTTTAAGCTCTCCACTTTGGCACAGAGCACTGCACATAATGGAAAACTCAGGCATCCAGACGCATTCTAAGGCGTTAGATGATATAGCATTAAAAAAAGCTATTATAAATTAATGTATTTCATGAACATGCAGGTTGAAGCTTTGTCACTACCCAGGGCATGTTACAACTTTTCTCTGGAGTGCACTACAGTGAGGTGAAAGAAAAACCTCTTCTAAAGGATCGGGAGTGAACTTCTGGCACTCAGGGATGAATTCTGCCTTCAGACTCTACCTTTATAAAAGATGCGGCGTTGAGATTTCGAGAGAAGCGCCTCCAACTTTTCAGTCATCAATTTACAAGCTACGGAACAAGTAGTCACTGAATCGATTGAAAATCACTTCAAAGACTTAATGAACAGTTCAGATGAAAGATCCCAGACAAATTCTGTGGCATAGGAGAAACTAGTCAAATAATGCTAAACAAGCAAGCTCCAATCTATTTGCCTCCTGCTCTGATGTTGCTTTATTAGGATGAAACTTGCCCTTTGAGAGCCTGACCTAATAGGTCAATCCCAGCTTGAGAAAATGGAGAACACAATACATTCCTGGAAACTAGTCTCACACTCTCTGAATGGCCTCTTTCACTTAAAGAGTTTCTCACAACAAAGGTAAGCAGGTCCAGGCTTTCTCAGTTTTTACTTACTACTGATTCCTTTAACAGCAGATCACTTCAGAACAACTAGTAAGTTCAGAAAAATCAAAGCTTCTTGATTTCAGTTAACACTGTTCTGGTTTATAGTAATGCTCAACACCTCACCAGAAGGCTTCGGGGAAGGAAGGTGGGAAGGGCTGCTGCAGTAACTGCCATAACCAGTCAACCATCTTTGCTTTTTGATCCTTTGCGGGAGAGGATCAACCCCAGGGCAAGGCAAAAAGACAGGAAAGCAGCAAACTGGCAAGGCTGCAAACTCGCTCCTCAGAGCGGGAGATACTCACAGATCTAACTGTTGTCTGATGAGCACGTCAGCCACAACATTCATCTTCTCCAGGATATGAAATGAGAAAGCTGACAGCATTTGTTCATTATTGGGAAGTAACCCATCCTGAAAGCTTATGGATCTTATAGATACACTAATGTAAAGAAGGAACACAAGAATGAAGAGATCCATTATGATACACACCTGCTGTTCTATCTATGGCATGACCTTTCTTCACAGGTTTTCTTAATGAGAAGTATTTAGAAACCATTACTTGAGTGGCACAGTAACCCTTCTTTGACACCTTTCCTAGTACAGCAGAGGTCTTCTCCTAAAAGCCAATGTACATGAGCTGCCCATGGCTCAAGGAAGCCTTCCAGTCCCAGGTATATACTACTTCTTGGGCTTTCTTGGGCATGTCCAGTGGATAATCACTTAATCCACTAGCTTTACCACTCTGCACAACGCAAACTTGCTATGATGGATACAGCTGGCACCAGTAACACCCAACACAAAGCCCCTTACATGCCAGTACACTGGTGTTACTCGGTGGGGGCGAGGGCTTACGTCCAGGGACACAGCAGACAACTGCACCAACTAAGGCCATGTCCAGACAAAGTTCCCAGGTTGAGGGAGGTGAGTCTCCCCCTCGGGTCTACTCTCATGAAACCCAACCCGCGTCCAGCTCTGGGGTCACCACCACAAGACAAACACGGACCTGCTAGAGCAGATCCAGAGAAGGGCCATGAAAATGATCCGAGGGCTGGAACACCTTTCCTATGAAGAAACGCTGAGAGAGTTAATGTTATTCAGCCTGGAGACGAAAATGCTCCAGGGAGACCTTATTGTGGCCTTTCCATACTTAAAGGGGGCTTATAAGAAATACGGAGAGATATTTTTATATCATGGCATGTAGTGACAAGACAAGGGGCAACAGTTTTAAGCTGAAAGAGGGCAGATTTAGATTGGACATAAGGAAGAAATCACCACCACCACCACCAGTGAGGGTGGTGAGACACTGGAACAGGTTGTCCAGAGAACTGTGGCTGCCCCATCCCTGGAAGTGTTCAAGGTCAGGCTGGATGGGGCTTTAAGCAACCTGATCTAATGAAAGATGTCCCTGCCCATGGCAGCAGGGTTGGACTAGACAGTCTTTAAAAGGTCCCTTCCAATCCAAACAATTATGATTCTATGATTCTAATATGAAGTTGTAGTTTGGGCACAACTGTACTGATTATATTTGCCATGTCCAGGTGTTCTCCTTCCAAGGAGTTTCTTCTATTGGCAATTCCAGATTTAAAGCCGTAGCAAGTACCCTAATATCAAAACAGCCAATGCAATGTCTTAAGTTTCTCAAGCTCTGATCCTGCTAAGAGGAGGTGTTTTTCCTCTCAAGAAGCTCATTCTTCCTCACAGCACCTGCTGAAACAATTTCAGTTCACATTTTTCAGAAGATCTGGAACACCCCGCTCCCCCTCCCCATTTGGGTACCACTGGACTTTATTTTAGCAGAGTACACCACTGGATAAAACAAGACAGTTCTGGAGCAGCCCATACTTTTTTGGGGGGGATAACTTAGCTACACAGACAAAGCCTTTTTCCCTTGTTTCTTCTCCATGACCCTCAGGCTCCTTTCTTGCCTTCAGCAACAGAGATACTTAAGTCAGTTTAATAGTTCTCATACCCATCTCGCCTTTGTGGTCCTGCCCTACTCCTGTGTTTGTGCCAAAACAGCAGTGTGTGTGTGGTCACAGAAAGAACAGATCAAGGAAAAAGTCTGGTTAAGAGAGAATTTTTGCAGGTTTTTTTTTTCCTAAGCAGATTAAATTCCCAACTTATTACATGACCCAGCTGTACACACAGCTATCACAGCCAGGCTATGAAGACGAAGCTGCTTAATATTAGCACTATAAATGAACTCCTGTAAGGGTAAGTGGGGATGTTTATAGTTATTTTCCTAGCAACGTTCTGCTGCCCAAACCAGTATTATTTTACAGACAAGTATCAGCAAAATCTATTATAAACTTTGTCCATATAGATCCTTTTTAAAGCTGAGAAATTCTCTACAGACGGCAATTATGCAAATACCATTACTCCCTTAAGACCATGCTCCAGTTCACTGCAGCCAGCAGACCTTTTATTGCAAAGGGAAGGGCTAGAGGAATCAGGATGTGCGCTGCGTCAGAGATACAAGCCACTGCAAGGGAGAAATGCAGCTTTAAGAGTGGACTGGAAGCCCCATTTTGGTAAAGCAGTTAGATAAACGCTGATGGGAGGCAGCTAAATAAAGATCTGTTCTCACAAATGTTGTCTTGTCATTTAATCCAACGCTATAAAAAGCAAGGATGGTTGAGTAGTGCTATATAGATGTCAAACTGGCCTAGCTCACCACAATTTTGGGGCTCACAAGAGCCGTAGCATTTGTTGGCTCTCAGTCAGGGCAGAGAACCACCAAACACCACAGCAAAGGGGATCACAGATTAAGGGAACACTGGTGAATGCTGCCCCAAGGTAGACTGCCTCATCAAACACAGAGGAGTACCGGGCTCTCGTGATACAGGATAAGTCTTTTGGAAACTATACCAAATAAAAGCAAAGGGACAGTCAGAACTGTCTGGCAGGGAGGGGCAACAGAAGAGGGCAAAATTCAGGAAAAGTTCCCAAAATACTGGAAAGAAGCATACTTTTTTTTTTTTAAATAGAGGACACACCTTTGCTTCTTGCTAGAAGTCACTACAAGAAAATACTTGCCTTTCTGTAAGAGGACCATTACTTTTGTTAAGGCTATGACTACTTCAGCAGACACAGTTCTAGCTACCACCATCACGCTAAATGGTATCTACCCGCATCTTCCAAAAGGGCAGCATACCTACTTTGCAGAAGTTCTCTCTGGACTCAACAGGGAGGAAAGTGCTACAGAATGAAAATGTGCCACCTCAAAGGCGCTCCTGAAGAAATAATGGAAGCGTCTTGTCACTACGGGAGTAACTCTGAATCTAGGAGTGGCCACAAGGACGTGCAAAAGAAAAGAGCAGGAGAAGAGCAGCAAATCCTCACTGTTCAGCCCTCCGTGAATCCCGTTAGCAGAAACACAAACAGCTGTCCCAGAGCACAGCTCAAGCTCTGCTGGCTGACTCAATGCTGAGACAGATTTATTCACAGGTTACCCTCCTGCTGCCCACAAAGCACTACTTCACTCTTGCTACCCACCGCGGCGGAGGGACCTTAGGGTTCAGGCACATCAGGCTGATGAGGAGGTAAGGATTTGTTAGGCAGGAAAGGAGGCTAATTTCACACTGCCCATGTTCATTACTCACAGCTGGTACCTGGCTCACAGTACAAGTTGGACCTTTTTAAGTTCAACATATTTTGTTAGAGCAGCAGGTAGGGCACCAGGCACCGACCTGTCTTCACTGCCAAAGCACACCACCCGGCTAGGCCTACATCAAGAACAACGTGCAGCTAAAGAATGCATCAGCATCCATCCCAAACTGCCACTTCAGACTGATTCAAGAAGCGGGGACCCCTTTTTCAGCTACCTTTATTGAATCAAGTTGACTTTAAGAAATTCTGCCCCTTGACGTGAGCATGAATCTTTTTCTAAGTGGCTCTCCACCTAAACTTTTTTTTTATTATCACAAGCACACTGATTGAGTGAGAGACACACCAAGAATAATAGAAGGTTACTTTCTCATTAAGCAATATATTTTCCTCAAAAGAGCACAGAATAAATGGGTACTGGGAAGATTCAACAACACAACTCAGCAGCTTCACCAATTCCCACCTTCCTCTTTAAAATTAGTATCTTTAAAAATTACTAGCCAGGCAAAATAATTCAAAACAAGTTGAAATTCTTATAGAAGCCTAATTTTTTTTTTTTTTTAAGAAAGACATAAAGAAGTTGTAAAATGAAAAACCAAAGGCAATAATACACCCGACTGAAATGACAAAAATAACTGGTGAAGCAACTACTGTACAGGGAATTCAGCAAAACTGCTGTGAGCTACTAGAGAACTCTTACAATGACGGGTGTAGAGGAAGGGATATATGTAGGATATATGTAAAATGGTTTTCATCTATACTTAGCTTGTTGTTTCTTAAGTCTATCTATCACAATTCAAATCGCTCCAACAACATATTGCTTGAACAAAGATGTCATATTTGTATAAATTAAGTTCTAAACGATAATTCTCATGCTTCAGTAGCAAAGCTTAAGGATGGCAGAAACTATGCCCTGTCTTTTGTACAGCCACGCATGTTTATAAAAGAATTTTAAGATGCATTGCAGGTGCCTTTTTCAGCAATTTGCAGGGGAAAAGGCTGTGGACGGAAAGAACAATAACATGCTAAGGGAAAAAACAAATATATTTTTTACTGAGAAGAATAATAAGCAAAAGTATTTAAGAGGCAGTAACTGAAGGCACTAGTGGAGAACACAAGCATTTTTCTTCCATATAAGATTTCTGTTCTCTCTGGCTGAAGGCAGCATCCAAATCGCTTTTGCTTTTTAAGCAGTAGCCATTTGCATATTTTGGGGAGGAGGGGTTTGTTTTTGAAGACAGATTTCATACACTCAGCATGCACCACAATCCGAACAACTGGACACAAAAAAACCCTCCTTTATATCAACATACCTTTAACAGTTTTGACAAAAACTTGTTTCTCTTTACTGGGGTCTTTTTCTTCTATTAGAATCCCATGGAAAATGCGCCCAAATGTGCCTATGAAGAGAACATACAATTAGTAAGTATTGTTGGTAAAAATACACTGATAACAGTTAACAGAATTTAATATCTATTAAGAAAAGAGTACCTTAAAATGACTTAGACACAGCAGAAAGTTAGGAACAACGGCCGTTAAGGCAGAAGTCCTGAATGCCCTATTAAGTCAACAATATATAACCAACCACCTCTCCAGTACGATATGCAGTAAACGCTGAAAGTTTAGGTAACCAAAACTTAGGGGGAAAAGCATGATAGTGAACTAGTGATAGCAACAGAATCCAGTTAAATTAAGTATTGATACTGAGGATGGGTTTATTTGTGGCAGTTCAGTCTTTATCAACTGTTTGCACTAAAAACTCCAGCTCCGTCCTTTTCTCATCCAGCAGGTCTGGAATTCTCCAGTCAAAACATTTCTCACAAAGATGAATTTTTTTTTGAAATGTTCACAGGGTTTCAGCCAACCAGTACACGTGGAATATTTTGAAAAAAACAGTATCACATTATTCAAATATTTCACCTCAGCTAGAAGGTGTTGGGTTTGTTTGGGGGGTTTTTTTCAGTCTCTCCAACATTTTCCCATTCACAAAATTTTAACAAAATTATTACAGGAAGAGGAGCTACATTAACAGCTGGAGTAAGAACAATTGCAGTGTGGTAACACACGCAGAATTAAATTTTTATACAAGTCAGGTTGGCAACACTTTTCTGTCACACTATTACCGTGGCACAAACGTATGCATTATCTTCATGCAGTCTATCCATACGTTGCATCCCTTTCCCATTGATTCGTCCTGTCTGATTAGGTTCAAAGATCTTTGACAGGGATTGCCTTAGCCTGGTTGTACATCTTCTGGCGTGAAGCGTGGGTCTCATTTGGTTTCTAAATACTTAACAGGGAGAGCGCAACACTTCTATCATCTACCCTGGGACTGCAAGACAGGGATCCTCAAATTGCGATCTCATTAAGAAGCGTTTTAACTAGAGACTACAGGCAACCATAAATACACAGCATGAATTATTTAACAGTAAACTAAAACCCTCCTATCTTGGTTCCTGAAGACATCGTAAGAGTGCCTTAAATACGTATTTCCAATATACAGATATATGTAAAAGTCAAAGGGAAGATAGCTTGATACCATAACATGTTTCAGTACAAGATGCTATCTATGTATTTTTAAATGCTGGAAATAAAGAGAATGGGGAAGCGTGTAAAAGCAGTTATGACTAGAGAATAATTTTCATGCAATCCAATATCTAAACATAGTAAGACTGTAACACAGCGTGCCTGTATGGTCCACGGTTTGGGGTTTTGTTGGTTTGGGGTTTTTTAATGGTACCCTGAAAGACATGTATCTTAGCAGGAATTGTGTGTCACCGGTGTGCCGTAACATTTAGAGACAGCACTGTGCACGCGCTACTTCTGCCTCACCCTCCTCTGGCTTTTTGCAGATTGTGCTGTTTATATTCCAGACCAGACTAAGTCACTTCTCTACTTCACCTGAAAATGGTAAATGTCCACTTACTGTTAACATCTGCTCCATTTGCTAAAGGGTAGCTATTCCATTTGAAACTTTTTTTTTAAGACACCTACATTTTTGTTTTACATCTAGTACAACATGAGCTTGATGCAGGTTCAGAATCAGGTGCTGCATGAGCCCAGCAATACAAAAGGCTCCTACAGATCCCTCTTCCTTTGTGCACTCTCAGACTTGGTGCTTTGCATTTTCCAACTGGTGACACCACAGCAGAACCATGTTCTTCTAAATTATTAAAATGTTAAAGTAGGTTAAGTTATGGAAGCTATTTGAATGAATCTCTGGCCAAGACCTGTAAAATATGTTCAAGTTCCATTGGCAGCACTTAGAAATGCTTGAAAATTTTATGCAAACATTTCTATTATTTACTTCTTCCCCTCTGAAGCTCATTTGTTCTTAGTTGACAGAGGGTCAGCTCTGCTACGATCCTGAGCTAAAACTGATGATTGTTTATCAGGATCCGTCTTCTCGTCCTCTGACTAACTTTTGAAGGTTTTGACAGACTCAAATACCAGCTGGAGGCCAAGAAACAAGATCCCAGTATTAACTGGGTCCACATCGCATTCAATAGCCATTTAAGCCGCATCTCACAGAACAGGGCAGCTCTGTCACTCTGTGCTAAACATCTGAAGCATAGCTGCGGTACTGAGTCACTTCTAGTCATCGAGTGACTCGGGACATCGCAGCTACAGGCAACAGACAGTGCAAAGGAGCACAAAGCACATCCCTCATGCGAAGAAGCTTTTTGCAGAACCGACACTGGAGTTGAGCACAAAGCCACCTCCTTAGAGGCTGAGAGGCACACATTAAATGGGGAGTGTTAGCATCCTCCCATTGTTTTTCAGACAGTAATGCAAAGCATTTAGCAGTGCTACCTCCAAAGGATGAGCATCTCAGATCCCCAGCTTTGGAAAGTTTCTCATGAGGCTCAGGGAACACTGACTTGAAGTTGCAGCAGTAAAGATTAATGACAAACCCCCTAAATACTTAAGCCTATTTCCCAAATTCAACATCAACAAGAACCAACCAATGTTGTGCATAAACATTTCCAAAGTAAACATTAAACAAGACAAAAGAATCAGGTCATCTCTGAATTCTTCATATCAGCGCTGTAAATGTTGCATCTGCTGATTCAATTTCCAAATCAGAAGCTATTAAATTGAGACGATGAGTTTAAACGACTGAGTTTTTTGTGGGCTTTGGGTTTTTTGGTTTTGATTTTGTGTGTGTGTGTGTGTGTGTTAAGAGAAGCTCTCCTGCAGTAACTTAGAGCCCCAAGTGATTGCCTCATTCCTTAGCCATCTAACCCTTTCCTTTATTTAAAAGACCAGATCATTAAGACAGACAAGCTAAATGATTTACTAGGCATGATTAGTTACTCCCCTGATCTAATGAATTCTGGAAACTGCTTTCCCCACACCCCAAATGCAAACATCATTCATCATTCTTCTCCTCCACCAAAGTTACGAAGATCAGAAACGTCATCCATGATTAATTTCAGAAAAATCTAGCTATTAAAAAAAAAAAAATATATACACCATGTTGTAGCCAACAAATGTCTGAGTCCTGTAAATACCTTCTTGGAGCACATCTTTTAGAGTTATCCTCTCCCTGGAGATGGCTATGTCCTTCACTTTAGCTTTTGCTTCCATTAGAGTGACACTTTTAAGATCATTCTTCTCTATCCGTAATGTAGGATAACCTGAGGAGCCAGCAGAGCCAAACAAACCAATATAAATACCCTTATAATGAGAACACAAGCACATTGCTTCACCTCAGCACCACCTACAGGTATAAAGACATGCAAGCAGCATGCACTTAAAAAGATTATGTATTAATCTTCAAAAGATTATAGTATTAAACAACAAACACAAGAGAAGTCATGTGAATATAATAATCCATGGGCAAAAAAAAAAAAAGAGTCACAAGGAATTCTATATAGTATCAAGCAATCAAGTCTCATTATTAACACCACGTAAATAAAACTCCTCCTTAAGTACTGAAGCTGATTAACACGACACTGCACTTCCCTGACAACAAGGAAATAAAGATCACGGTCGGAGACTGTCAGAAGACTTGTTAGAGTGAGGAAGATGCCTTACTCCAGCAGGATGTAACCAAAACTACCAGTGCCCTCTTCTGGCACTTCTAGGCATCTAAATACACTAATATAGTCAGAAAGGTCTGAATATTTTTGTACAAGTTTATAAATCACTAGAGAAAAATCTTGAGACTTACTTTGATAATTATTTTTTTAAATTTAAACACTACTGAAAACCAGGTTAATCTGACTGTGGAAGTACTAAGCATGTTCTTCCTGTTTATTTTGTGCATCTAACCTTTTTTCTTCTTACATTCTTTTTCCCTGTGCCACCAGGGGTGTCCCAAAACAGGCAAGAGACATTCTGAAACAACACAGACTGAACACAGCAAACAGGTCCCACTTAGGCGTAGCAGCTACCACACTCATCAAGGTGAGGAGGGTTTAATCATCACTACGGGCTTGGTTTGTCAGCCACCTTCATGACAAGTCCTCCTCTCCCCTTTTGCCAGAGGCTCAGTAATGAGTTTCCACAGGCCATATTCAAATTAACCGAACAGTGTCACTCAGAGGGCCAACCTAAAAACCTGAGGTTGACAGGACATCGACAGCAGAATGCGATCTGGGATAAGAGGTGGAAAATAAAAAGACTGGGAGGGACTTCAGGTGGCAAGAGGGAAAACAGCTCAAGAATTAGTTGCATGCTAAGGTCTCTTCCACACTCTGTAAAAAAGAATTTTTAAAATATTTAATATATTTACTTATTTTTATTTTTATTTTAAAATTAATTCTTCTACTAAGTAAATTTTAAAGGCAGTTTCTTGCAAGGGAAAGATGAACTCAGATGACAAAAAAAATCCCCTTTTTTTTAGGGAGCTATAGTACAATTTAGAAGAAAGCCAAAGCTTCCAACACTTTCCCAAAGTTGCAGGAGTTCAATCTTAGGTAAACACCTGCTTCCACACATGGGGAGGAAACACGAAAACACAGTAGGGCTGAACAGTAATCATGACATTTGTGCAGTGCTCCCTCATGAATTGGGGTGGTCTGTATCACAACTAAGCGCAATCAGAAGTAAATGGGAGAGACTTTTGGGTCTTATTGGTTGCTTTAAAAAAAAAAAAATCAAGTCATTAATCATTATTTTTACCTAGCTCTAAACGGATTTACATTGACATTTCTACTCATTAGATTGCTGAACAAAGTCTCTTCAGGCAGTTAATACAAAACTACTGAGCATTATGGAAGAGAAAAATCACTGGTGGCAGTAGATGGAAACAGGAGCTATTTAATTTACACTTTCTGAAAAGGTCAGGAGTGCCAGGGTGCTATTTCTGCTTGGCAGTTCCCACTTTCTATTGAGAAAAACAGCAATTTGAGTTTAAAAGAGTGAGAGGTTGTTCTTCTTGACGGGCTCCCCCGTTTTTCTCACTTTGTAACATAAACCCTTTCCTCACTTTAGATCTTTTAAAGCAGGCTCTCCAGCAGTAACTTAAGCCAACTGAGTTTGGGCTAAGTCCTGCCTTCTTCCAATGCTCAGTTGTGTAGACCCATACGAGACCAATCTTGGTGCTCGTACAGCCAGGCTACAAGCCAGTTCAGAGACCGAGTCAACCAACAGCCCAACGCTTTACGGAAGAAGTCAGTTTTTGGCTGGCTCAGCTCCCTGAAGCGTCTCGCAGCCCAGCAGCGTAAGTGCCAGCACAGGGGAAAGGCTCACGGTCAGTCCCACGAGACGGAACTGCCAAGGAACTGCACGAGAAGCGTGTCTCTGCACCGTCCCGCTTCCTACAGTCTGAACAGCCCCCTCCCTGGAGTGATGCTCGAGGGATACCCCTCCGCTAGAGAAGACAGACAATAATTGGAGGAGTAGGTAATAAATACCTTCAGTAATTACAGAATTAATTCATAGCTAGTGAACGTATAAGAACATAGCCAGTATCAGTCTAACACAGACTATACAAAACACTGCCACCCTTCCTTTTAATTCACTACTCTTTTTAACAATTTAATGTTCTTTCAAGCAAAGCTGTGAACAAAAAGAAATCACAAATATATCACCCTCGTAAAGCTTCTTCCCCATTCATTTCCTTTGCAGGTTGCAGCAACAAGATGAAAAGAGTAATGGGTGAGACCCCTACCACCAAATACTCTGTCTGTGTCCAAGAGGGTCTGTTGCAAAGGTCTGTAATCAGATTAACACTTACTGGTTACTGGCGTTGCATTGTTCGGCGTGTCAGCTCGCAAGTACTGTGTCGTCTGTGTGGAAGGTTGGGATAAACCTTGTGAGCTACTGCTGTCGCTAATGCTGTTTTAAAACAAAAATGGACATGAACATGACTGCTTGCCACTGTCATAAACTCAAAATTAACATATCAAAGTTAAAACCAGAAGATTTTCCAGGCTAGACTTTGAAAGAATGGCATTTCTAAAGTCTCTCACACATTAAAATGGATGTCAGGTAATTAAAAAAATCTTAGCACTCCTGTCCTTTGAGTGTGAACAACTTCCTCCTATTTGTTTTGCAGAATTTGCTCTATTTTCCAGCACTTCCCCCCCCACTTCTGAAAAATCAAGGTGACAAAACATTTATTGCGAGAACCACCCTGTCATACCAGAAACAACAAAACTATTATATTCCAGAAAAGACTTGTAAGCATTTGTTTCGTGGTACCAACATCCCACTGAGAATCAACAACTATAAAAGTTCGAAAGCAGTAGCCTGAGCCAAATAACACCCTGCGAAGCTTATCTAGCTTTTTCAGCCAGAGTGATCTCGTCTTGCTTGCTCTGGGCATGCCAGCTGCTAGCTCCATCTGCTGCCCTTTAGTTCTTGGGCGGGAGCAAATATCGAAAAGATATTCCCTAGTTCACTGCTGCAAACGGTTGTTTGCCCTATACCACTGTCCCTGTCTCAGCTCTTTTACAAACCAAACTGCCCTGGTCTGCTTTGTCATTCCTCTCTCTAAGGATACTTGTTGTCCCTTCCAGGGCCACCTACAATGTGCTTTTGAGATATTTTCTTTGGGTAGAAGGACCATAGCTGCATGCAGCATTCCAGAGACAGGCAAACCATAGCTTCAACCGCAGCAGGATGTTTTCTGTCTTATCCTCCTAGAGAAAATCCTACAAAAAGAGTTGTGGTAGCAGTAATGGCCTAAGAACAGGTGAGAAAGTTTGCAGGCGAAGGCAGTACCTGTTACTAGGCTCAGATGACAGGGCCAGAAGAAGCTTTTTTGATCTCCCTTCCAAACACACACAAACATCCTCCCCCTTTTTTGAAACTCAAAAGCTTCTCCACTCCTGCTGACTGTATCAGGAAAACAAAGAAGAGATTGGTTTTGGGTATAACCCTCTGCCTTGCCAAATAATCAACATTCCATTTGCTTCTTGGGCTGTTACTGAGCACTGACCAAGCAGTGCCAGCCATCCTTGCAGGATTTTTAGACATGTTTGGTGATGCCCTCAAGAACCGCTGTTAGTTTTGAAGCAAAACTTCCTTTTAAAAAAAAAAGAAAGCCACACCAACACTTCCCCATTATACTATAATCATAGATGCACCTACTGAATTTTTTCTTTAGAACAGAATCTACTAGTTCTCACAACACAAACATCAGGCTTACTGATTTATAGCTGGCCTCGATCTCTGGAAACCTTTTTAAAAGTTATTCCCACATTCACTGTCTTCCAGGTGTAGGGTTCCAGCACAGTTTTTAGCATGAGGTTAAAAGCCACCATTGGTGGCTCTACCTACTCCACTTGACCTTCCTCTAGAGTTTTTGAATGAATATTCTCTGGTACTGGCAACTTATTACTGCTTATTTTAACTGTTCGCACTATTGCATCTACAAGCTGCTCCAATACGATCCATCCTCCAGCAAGTTCCCCGGAAAGAAGTGTCCTGGCATGGTCACTGCATTAAACACTGATCCGGAACTTGCATTTCGTTTTCCTGCTATGGCTGGAAACTCCTTTGTAACTTGATCACCTACTAGCTCTACAGATTTCTTTGGCTGGCTTCCTGCTGCAAGCAAGTTTGAAAAAGGAATTATTCTTTTTATGCCTATTGCAAGTTTGAAAAACTACCTTTTTGGTTGACTTCATTCTGGTTTTTAGGTTTAACTTGCTCATGTTTATGAGCTTTCTTAGTTTTCTCACTTGCATACTACGTCAGCTTTTTGACCGATGCCTTCTTGCTTTTAATAACCCCCATTATCCCGCTGTTAAGCCATGCCAACTTTCCTTGGCGCTTTTTCAAGTGTCTTTGATAGGAGGTATGCAAGCATTTGCTCTGAACTTTCAATACAATGTTCTTAAATAGTCCATGTGCAGCCTGTAAACTCAGCTGCCTGGTGTTAGCTTCTATTTAACAACCTTCCTCATTTTTATTTAGTTCTGGTTTTTGAAATTAAGAGCAACAGCAGCGGGTTTTTCATCCTCTGTTGCTCTTGGGAGGCCGTTAACCATAATGACATTATCATCTTTGATTCGGAACCCCTTTACAGCAACGTTTTGAGCTTGTTATTCAAAACCAAAGCAAAACTCGTTTCTTCTCTCACGAGTTCCTTGACTAGTTGCTACATCAAGCAGTCACTGATCATATGGAATGCTAGTGCATAACATTGGGGCTCAATTATAACACTGAACCAGTTTCTCAGCCAAGCACTGAAACATCACCTCCCAGTCTCTTTGCTGGCTCCTGTGCACGCTGCCCCTTCCGTAAACAACACTCCACAGGTCCTGATTTTCAGGCACATTTTGCCTCTCTGTTACACCTTTGCTACCACACTAGTTGACCAGAGCTCTTGCCCAGGAGCCCATCCAGGGTTCTGTCAGGTCAGGCACCCTCCGGCTCGTAAAATAAGTCATCACATGGCTCTCTGAAGAACCAAATCCCACTATCTGTACAAACTTCACAGAAATTATCAGAAGGCCATATACTGATTTAGAGCAAATTCTTTAATACCTGCAAGCCACAGAGTATTAACAGATTAATTTTTAGCTTGTATCTCCAGAGAAATCAAGTACGATGGAGTGGATGAAAGGAAATTTGATCACACTGCTAGGCTGAGACAGTCTCTCATAGATGAGACTATTTACACACTTTATATGTAATGCTTTTCCTTTCTGAATTAAAGCAAGCTGCACATCCTTTTAACACCTTCTATTGATTAAAAACCCTCAGTAGACAATTAGGCACAAATGAATTAAGGAAAGATGACAAGTCATTTGGTTAGATAATCGGGCCTTGAGAAACCATTACTACTTACTACACTCACACCCCCTAAAACCCAAGTGGTCTGGGACACCAGAGGAGTAAATGGCAGCAAGAAAAACAGAAAGAAACAGATGAATGGACAGAGAGGAAGATGAAAAGGCAGAGCTACTCTGAGAGGCTGCAGGCAGGAACAGAAACAGTTCAAGATATCCTTTCAACTGGGGTGACCACCCACGGGCCCGACTGTTTTCCAAAGTATTGCGTTTCAAAACTGCCCGCTTCTGAACAGTTGCATCTGATGCAGCTTGTTCACACAGCCTCAGCAGAGCCTCAGCCCACCTGCTCCGTCCGCCTGGGTGTTTAATCCCCACTCAGCTGACCGTATTGCCCTTGGGTTCACGTTACAAGTCCTTTTCACGTGCACGTGCCAATTTGGTTTTTCTGGATTGAAAATGCACTTGAGAACGAGCCCATTTTCAGCTTTATAACCAAAGTTGTAATCCCCAGACTTTACCCTAAGGCCAAAGCGAATACTGGTAAATCAATCAAAATAGAGAAAACTGAAATTCAATCTCCTGCAGAAGTCAGTAAAAAACAAGTATTTTTAGCGTGCCCAGGTATCTATCAAGTTTTCCTTCAATCCTGACAATCCCTGTAGATCCGATTCTGTCCAAATTTCCCCACTGTGTGTCCTCCACACAACTATTCTGGCAAAAACCCAACAGCCACAATCCTCCCACCCCATAAACAGCAGAGCACCTGCAACTGCAGCCTTTCTGCAGTACAGCACTTACCACAACTCTGCACAGGTAGTAATTGTTACAGCTTGACATCACAAGCAGAAATTGCAAGTTACTACAGAGTGCTCACTTTGAGACCAGAAGTCCCAAAAATCTCAGTAAATGTGTCCCAGAACTGCACTTGAAAAGCTTGAATACATACCTGTCATCCAACTCTATCCTCTTCATGCTGTGGAGATGTAAGACAGCTAATATTATTGCCACCAGGAATATAACAGCACAGCACACACCTACACTGATATAAAACACACGGGTAGAAGTGGTGGGAGCCGCGTTTACAGGATCGACTGAAATAGAAAGGTGAAAAGTTACTGAACCTTTCTCAAAAAACCAACCAAACAAAAAAACCCCGCAAACAAACCCCACAACAAACTACATTTTGTTAGTCCCCAGCAGGCTGACGTGTCAGGAGGGCAGTGCTGCTGTCCCCAGACTCGCCCCCGGTCCCCTGCCACCCAGGTCTGGCAGGAGCAGGGAGCAGGAGCCAGCCCGCAGAGGCTGGTAACCCCCAGAAGAGTGGGTACAACAGTTCCTGCTGCAGCAAAGCGGGGCAGGGCTCAGCAAGCCACTCGATGCCTCCATTTATTTACTGGGACAAAAGGAGGGTTCCTACCGAAGGATAAAACCTAGCCAGGAACCTCCTAAATGTTGGTCCTCCTGGTTCTACCTCGCACAACCCCTCGATCCTCCTCCATGGCTCCCATGCTGCAAACGCAGCAGGAGCACGGACAAACTGGGCCTCCAGCTCAGCTGGGCCCCCTACATTTCGAATTGACGTGCTAGTTGGGGCTGGAAGAGCAGGAGTCACCCGCACACCAGGTCACACACCAGTGCAGTAAATAAAATGAGACCAGTCCCTAGGTGCAGTGTGATAGTGGTGCTTCCTCACTGACCGAATGTGCCGGAGCACACACCTTCAGCTTCTCCTCCTGATTTCAGGGTGTGATGGGTGGATTACGGCCCCCTGACCCGAATCTTAACGCAGCAGTGTTAACAGGGCAGTTAATCCTCTTTCTCAAAAGAATCTCAACTGCAGTTTTACAGCAAAATTCTGCAGTTGCACCTTGGCAGCAGAGGGCTGTCTGCCGCGCTGGCTTCAGCTGGTGCTAAGCAGCAACACGGGCAGAGGAACCGGAGGCAGGAAGGGCAGTAGCCCGAGCTATCCCCAATTTTAAATCCCACATTGTGGAGAACAATTGCCCTGGAAGAGACAGCGGGTGGTAAAGAGAAAACTGAGCAATGCACTCCCACTGCTTTCCAAAAGCATTTTGGCAAATACGTTTACATTTTGAGTACTACAGAGGCTGAGCACAGTCAGTCGATGATATTTCCAGCTAGAAGAGGAGTAAAAGAAACTACCTCATCCTATTCATTCAATATCGACAAGTTAAAACAGCAAACCAGAGAGGTCCTAAAAATCAAGAAAATAGATCAGAGTCATGTACAGAAACCAGAACCCCTGAGACATGACAAAAAAAGTTGTTAAGAGACTTGGAATAGGTTTTTTTCCTCTTCACTAGTATATATTCCCAGTTAAAATAATTAATTACAAAAAAAATCCCGCTAAAATACTGGGTATAGTACAGACTACCTGGGGAGTGTTTTCATAGGAAAAGCTGTGGAAACAGAAAGGACATCACAAGTTTTTCAATTTTTGTTTTACAACCGGAGTAAGATGTACACTCAGAATTACTTACAGATAGCCTTGCTGCTGTTTTTATCAGATGTTGGAGATTTTACTTCTGGTTCAAGCTCTAAACATGAGAGATGAGAGAAGACCATTACGTTTGGTATACATTTATTATTGTAGCCCCTCACGGGAAGTCAATTGCCTCATTTATGGAAAAACAAATCTGCTTTTCCAAATAAGTGAGCTGACTTAAAAACTATAGTTATCTCTAGATTTCCATTTTAAATACCTAACCACTGTATAATAAATATCACACTTAAGACACACGGGTCAGATACATTTCCATTGAGGCCATGCTTGAACCCACTGAATCTACCTACCTCAAAAAACCCTCTGGCTTGTCCACCAAAGTCCAAAGCAGCAGACAGTAGAAAGAGGAGGTGCAGAGTATGTGAGCGTATGCTAGGACACTAAATAACAAAGACCTCACAGAATCTGTTACTACAGGATAGAAAATAATATCTTGAATGTTCAATCCATACTATCCTGACCTTTTGGAAGAAATTCTGGCTCCAGTCTAATGCTACCCTTCCTAGGAGATGCAGCCATGGGCAATGTGCCTTCTCAGCTGACGCTACACTCATGAGCGTTTTAAAACTGAAGGATGAAAAAGGTAATGCCTATTTAAAGACTCATAAATACGGAACAAAAGGCACAAGGACAATACTCAGGTTCCTGTGTGAGAGTAGTCCTTTCCATAAATCTTCATTAAGCTTCCTATGAGTCTGGTCACTAAGAGGAGGAGTGCAAATCAAGGGAATGCAGGCTGCGGAGATGACTTCAGATGGACCTCACTGAGGACTCGCAGGCAGTTAAAGCAATATAATGGGTTTCTGTGGCTGCAAAGGCGCAGCCCCGCTTGCACATCCCCCTTCTTGCTCCCAGCTGTGAGAGCTGCCCTGCCTCCTCCCCGGCACAGCCCCTTCCGACTCCTTGGGAAGCCAGTTCAGCCTGATAAACTTGTGAACAAGTAATCCAGGGGAGGGGCAGGGGAAATCTGAGAGTTTTTCTTCCCTTTTGTTTTTTTCTTTCCCTTTTTTAAACTTTAGGAGGAACTATTACGAATGCCTTGAGCAAAACGGCTAGCAAGTTCCTGCGTATTTTTAACTCTTGTACTAAATTAAATCAGAAATCCCCAGATGCTCTATACCAATCAACACACATCAAAAAAAAGTCACTGACATTTTTATGAACCCACAGAAACATGATCTTTGTAAGAATCACTTCTGCATAATTTAGGAAGTGGCCCTATCTCACACACCCTGATAACCGTGTAGCACCTATAGAAACCTCCTCTGCCCATTCAGCAGCTCAATAAGCTATGAATGCACAAGCAGTGCTGAGTTCCCCACTTAGAACATTTGAAAAAGTACCTAGGGAAATATGAAATAAAGGTAAAAATGTCAACATTATCAGCCAGACCTCCATTTTCACTAGAAAGAGATACATTTCGAATTAAGAATGATCTTCCCATATCATCAATGCAAGGAACATGAGTACCACGACATGATGTGCTAAAAAGCCACGCTAGCTCTTTCACCCACACCTTCCCGAAGTTCATCCTTAGACATTCATCCTCAACAGAAGTGACAAACTCCCCTCTGAAAAGCCAACTACTGTCCTCAAAGGCTCCAGTTAAACTGAACAGTGCCAGGAGGAGCATGTAAATAGAGAGGTGGCCATCCTCAAACGCTGCCTGAGAACAGGACTGCATTTTTAAGGAGGATACAGTTCTTGGGATTCTCCAAAATAATTTTCTTCTAATGCCTATGAAAATACTTCTAGGAAGCAGCAACAGGAGATAGTAACAATCCAAGAATAAACTGTGCTTCCAGATTCCCCAGCCAAGACACAGAAGAGTCAATCTGGGATTTCTGAAGTCTGCATTATCTACCAAGATCGTTTTGTACTCCAAGTCTGAAAGACTAACACCTGCTTACATTCACTAAATAGCCAATTTTAAGTTTATCACAATTTATAAACTAAGTAGATTTTGGTGGTAATTCTTAGAAAAATTTGAATATTCAGAGTGCTGCAGTTTTGAGGCAAATAGTTTCTTCCTTCCAAGCACAACAGAGAAAATTCTTTTCGCTATGTAGGTAAAAAGGTCAGTCAATGCAGCAAAACACTTGGGGAATTTGTTCATCCATCAGCTTCTGCTTTTACCAAAAGTCCCCACTCATCTCTGAAAGGCAAAATTTTACCTGACTTCTTCCTTTCCTCTCCAACATTCACTCTCGGGAACTGTTACTCATGTCCTGGATCATATCCCTTCCCACTCCTTTTTCCTATCATACTTTAACACTAAAAGCTTTTTCATATTTGAAACTTAATGTCTTACTTCTGTAGCACATTTTCCTTCGTTTGAAATTTAAAACTGTGATGTTTTTAGATGAATTTATTGTCAAGTTGAGCTGCATTAGTATTGTGACCTCAGAGTCGAGTCTGCCAGTGCAGGAGAGTTCAACACGAAACACTGCAAACAGACAACAAACAGGCATTACAGTTAAGCTTGAGCACTTCTCAGACACTGTGGTGAAACACTATTTAAATGATAAGGGTCTTTTAAAATTATGTTTATAATGTACATTTTTAAAGAACTTGCTATTAAGAAATGCTATTTTAGCCTTCGTGCCTTGTAATTTCAGAAAACTATTAAAGCATTAAAGGGTGTAGATTTTAAATGCATTTATTGAGTTATATGAAAAGTTTACAGATTACTAAAATTGTATCTGTGGATAAATGACCATTAGCCATCCGTTAGCTCTGTAGTTAAAGTGCTGTCACAAGACAAACCTCCATTATCACAGAAAACCAGAAAATCTAGTTTTCCTCATCGCTTTTTCAAATGCTATGAAGGTTAGCTTTTTTCACAACCGTTAAGTTTAAGTATTTTGGTCTCTGCAAATCTGACTGGCATCAAAGCATTTACTTTCTAGCTTACATACCAGTATTATTTATGCCAACAAAACAGACAACAAGGCTAATTCTCTAGCATCTGCTTTCACAAAAAAAGTGGTACAAACCCAAAACATCAATATATATTTTATTGCCCTTTGAATATCTAACAGAGCACAAAGAACCATAGCTGAATGTGCATGGAATGATGATCACTTGCACATTTCCTGAAACAAATAAAATTGTTTCTAGTATAAATTCTATGGAGCGGCTAGTATGTATTCAAAAGAGTTTTTTCGGTTTTAAAACCTACCATAAATACTTTAATGTATTAACAACTCCCATAGATCTTGAAATGTCATCTCTATATTTAGAGAAATTAAAAGGCATGGGTTTTAAAATCCATGCAATTGCTAATGATTAGTGTTGAAAGGGAACAGGAACCTTGTGCGTGTACATACGCATAAAAAACATCACGTTTCCTTTCCAGGAAAAACTCTATCCTCCACTAAACAAGGGGAAAAAAATATTACTTTCAGACCAATAGTCTCAATCTGTAATACCCTTTTAGCAATGTCGTAACTGTTGCAGAAGGTCTATAAACACATTATGTTTAATAGAGAAAAATCACCTTCTTAGGCAACACTACACACATTTTGGAAAAACAAAGTACCACCAGAAAGCATAATTAGTATGAGCACTAGCTCTGCACTTTCAGGGGGTGGGGAGCTTACCTGAAAGGGTGCGAGGAACTTCTCCTTGTAGAGAAATGTTGGCCTGGGGCATAGCCATAGCCATGGGATTATCCACCTGAAATCCCAGTTTATACTCAACCTGCAACAATAGTTGGGAGATAGAAAACATGTAAGAAATCTCTACAGTAGTAAAAAGAAATGCTACGTACCTTTTCATAATTCTTCTTGAAACTAAAAAACTGTATCTTATTTTCAAAGAATGCTGGTGATTTTAGGTGCCCAAATTCAAGGTTTCTTTTATGAAGTCTAAATATCAGACTTCTGTGACAGTTTGAATTAAGAAAGGCAAAACAGAAGCCACTCTTGAAATCATTCTTGACAATTTGGGGCAGAATTTAAAGTGCTGTATTAAAAAACAAACAAACAAACAAAAAAAAACCCCACACCACACCACAAACCTTACTTGCTGATACTTTTAAACTTACTTGTTCAAAAGCCATTTTGTTAAAACCGAACAAAATAAAAAAATTCCTCCTCCTCTAGTCAGTTTACAAACTACACAGCCAAAATTGCTTATAAAGTTTATTCAACTATAGTCAAGGTTTTGTTTCCACTTAAGAAGCTGTTTCTGCGAATATTCATTCAAAAAAGTACAGGACCTATTGTAACTAAGTCATAAGCTCCTGTTGGAAATTCATCGTATCCCTCCACGCTCAGTTGAATGAATTTGGTTTGACTTTGTTTGCCCCATTAGTTTCTTACTTTTTCCCTTTTTAAAACGTAATAGGATGCATTTACGTTATCAATTTATTTTTCAATCAAGATGCCAAGGGTAGAAACATAACCCAGTTTCTGAGTTCCTATAAACTGCACTACACCCACCCTGCAAAGTTAGCACAGAAGACGCTGAGCAGTGCAATCACAGTAATGGAAACAGGGCTACACAAGCTCAAAAATTCCTGTTCAAAATTCGCAGGCCCAAGAAAACTCAGGGCAGGGACAGTGACGCAGGTAGCTCACAGCTGAAGTTGTAACAAGGAAGCTCTTTCGAAGGTCCTATTCAAATGCAAGTGGCAGAACTGCCTGTGAAAGTGGAATGTGTATCAAGCAGAAGGGCTGGCTTGCACTGTACCCAATTTATGACAGCAGCTGCTGCATGCTCCAGCCATGGTGACTAAGTGAAATAAAAATCCCTTTCCACTTAATTGGTGCTCAGTAATAACATACTAGATGCTACTTTTATAGGGTCTTCTTGTCTCAAAATGTATGTTTCCAGAAATCTCTAAAACATAATTGCTCTTCGTTTGATTTCCAGAGGCTTCAGTTCATGGCTGCCCCTTCAATGCACCACCAGAAGAGATTCCACATCCAGTGGTTTGTGTATGTAGCTTGCTAGAAGCAAGAAGTACAAAATACTTCAAAAGAAGTGCTTAACCTTTCTAAACCAAGAAAGGAACAGTTTGCATACATATCATCTTAACTTATTGCCTGCAATCATTTAAATCATTCTTTTGCACCTAGCATATGCTAATTTTTGGAAAGAAAAAAAGCCATTGAATTATAACAGTGGTACTCGCTAAGCAATACAGATCATGTATCAAGTATTCAAACACAGAAGTTATGCCTGCTTACCTTGGATTTAGCATGCCAGCTGAAGTGAAGATTATTGGTCTCGCTGGGTATTAAGAGATTGAAGGACAATGCATAGTGATTAACCACATCATTCCTCACGTAAGACAACTCTGCATCAAGACCTGTAATGAGAAAGAAAAGAGTAAGACGGAGAAGAACAGAACCAGCAGTAACACACCAGCGCCAACAACTCTCAGTACCACCAGCTCCACTGGTATTTGAATATTTAAGCAAATACGTCCTCAAGTCCATAAATTCAGTTGCAGGTTTGGAGATCAATGCTCATGCATGTCAGCATTAACAAGAGTGCTTCAAATTCCTACAAAGCAACAATTTCAGAGAGATGCCGCAGCCTAATAAGCAGGTAAAAGTTGGAATGTAATGGAAGAAAAAATGACTTTTCATACAATCCTCCAAAAGAGTCATTACAGATTCTCCTGAATGTATCCCTGTCTGCTTCTGAGAATCACGGGTCCAGCTTTGCTCTTATTTACAACTGTGTACACTCAAAACAAACTGCTTTGGATTATCAGTTTATTAACTGCAGGTAATTCTTCCTGGAATAGCTCATTTCTTGAGCTGAGACACATAAGCACCAAGAAATTAACTTCAAGGTAATTGGATCATAACACAAAGCACATAATGACAGGAGGAATGACGTTTGTACACCAAGTAATATTAGTATTTTATGTCTACCCTTTGCTTTCTGGACTTTTAAATAAGCCTAGATAATTGAAAGACCCACAAAACTATTCACTACAGAGCACTAAGGTGCATTTTCCTAAATAAGACGCATACTCTCATATTAAAAATACTGAAGCTGCCATTATCTTTTGCAGCACACATTCCAAGGTCACACTGACTACGGGGTAGGACCCTACAGCTTGCCCCGGGTGTCATTAGAAGTTAAGTAAGCACTACAAGTTATCCCCCGTCCCTACAGCTGTAAAATTAATCCCAGCTCCATATCCTCAGGATATTTGTAATCAGTACCATTTTGTCTTGTCTCATACAGCTTCCCCTCCACTGCTCCCAGTTAACCACTATGCGGACTCAGCAATATCATAGAATGATAGAATAGTTTGGGTTGGAAGGGACCTTTAAAGGGCACCTAGTCCAACCCCCCTGCCATGGGCAGGGACATCTTCAACCAGATCAGGCTGCTCAGAGCCCCGTCCAACCTGACCTTGAATGTTCCCAGGGATGGGGCATCCACCACCTCTCTGGGCAACCTGTGCCGGTGCTTCACCACCCTCATCATAAAAAATTTCATCCTTGTATCTAGTCTAAATAGTCTAATCTATTGACATGCTAAGAGAACAACTGGGCAAATCAGACACAGGTGCACACTCCAAGCATGACCTATGCAGAGGGAACTGAGTTCAATTAAAGTATTCACAGTTCAATTAGGAACGTAAATAATGGAGTTATGTTTATTATGGCTGAAAGTCAAGAAAACTGGAGAGGTTGTGACTCCAAGACGACAGCATTTAAGGCATCCTGAAGTTATTCCAAGAATCTAGGGAATCATGTAAGTTGGGTTTTTTTAATTTGTGTGGGTTTGTTTTTTTTTTAAGAAAGGAAAAAAAAAAATCAAAGATAACTGTTGAACTGTGTAGACAAGCTGCATTTGAAGAAAGGGAGAATTAGCTTGAGAGCAATAATTCCTCCTATTTAGTGTAAAAAATGGTCACAGATCAGTGCAAAGCGATAAGCATTCTCCTATTCCAGAACATGGTTTAATCCACCTTGTTTTCACAAGATATAGAAATGCAGCCAAGACATTCCTCTTCATTCTTGTTGCTGATAACCACTTTTACTCCCTGCTGGCTCATTAGCGTCCTGAAACTTAATCAAAACCCAAGAGTGTATCGTCACAGATACTGGGGGTGGCGAGGGGGAGAACTCTACAGACTGGATGCATGAAAGGAATCAACAGAACAAAGTAATCCCAGGGAGAAAAGCTGTCAAACAAGACCTTGAACAGAAGAAGATGCAGGCGATGCCTTAAGTGCTAACGTAATCAGCCTGAGACGGTATATTAAAAAAAAGTTAAACCTTTCTTCTCCAATTTGTCCATATTTCCACTCAATAATAAATGGCAAATGCAAAAGCATATCTACCAGTAAAATAAGGAGGAGGGGGAAGCACACACAAACCCCTTGAAACAAGATAAAACTTTGAAAACACATAAAAGAAACAGCAAACTTCCAAAATAGCTTGCCCAGATAATTTTTACTGCGTACATGAAATGTACCTCGGATTTAGACAACACAGAAGGAGCGTGGAGAAGGGCTCACAACTTGCCATTAGATCCGATCAAGAAGATGGGAAAGCTTTTTGGGCATAAATGTACTGAACAAAGTACTCAAATCAAACCCAGTAAGTATTAAGTTATTAAAAAAAAAAATTTAGGAGGACAAAAGGATTAGCAGTTGAAACAATGAAATTAGAGCAACGAAACTGCTTTTGGAATAAAGAAAACCTTCTCTTGCTGATAAATGGTCACACCAGCAATTAGAGTTTGTTGTAAACAACATTTCAGAACTTGTAACACCATGAGATTTTCAAGGTGATAATCCTTGATTTAATATAAACTTCGTAAAGAAACTGGTCATAGAAATCAAATGGGTACACAGCAATAAAACTGTCTGTTATAAAAACCAGCCTTTATAACAGCAACGTAAAAGGCAATCCTAATTGCAGCTGTCAAACATATATATCTTGACCTGCAACAATATCTAAAGGTGTACAAAACCAAATTACTCTACAGAAGATCAATCAAATCTTTAAGTTTTAATAGTGGTACAACACTGAGTAATTTGATTATACAGACCACTAGTGTTTTAATGCCTGTACTGCCACAAAAAGCTAAACACTAACAGATGATGCTAATTATATGAATTTAAACAGCATCATGTAAGAGCAGCATTAGAATCAATGTCAAGTTTTATTGCTTAAAAAAAATTATGCTCTCGTTAAAAGACTGGCATATCAAAATAATTTAAAAGGTTTTTGTAGCATAGCTCTTAACTCAAAAAAGGCAGACGATTGCTTGGGTTAGTATCCCATTTCTAACAGGGGTCTACAGAAAATGCATAGGGAAGAATATAAAACCAAAGTAAATACACAGTGACACTTAGACCAGTAGTTCCTCCATGCTTCTAGTGTTTGTGGACCACAAACTTCCTAAACTAATAGGCAGTATCTTCCAACAGCTTCTCACTAGATTTTTTTTTTCCCCGATGAATTTGGATAAATGCTTTCCCAAACCCTGGAAACTGATAGATACATACTTGGGAAGCGTCAGTGTTTCAATACTGTATGGTATTTTTTCCTTTTAAGTTTAACAATTAAAACATTTCCTCTATAGCACATCTTTTCCCAACAACAAACTACAGACAACATTCAACTTGCCATCACAGCTAAGAACTCATGTCCACGCCAGACAAGCAAGCTCCCATCTCCCTACTTCCAATCTGCCACAGTATAGTTTTGCTTCTGGACCATCCTTCCCTCCCTAATTTTTCATCCCCTCGCTGCCACCCCCACCTCAATCCCGAATTCCTGAAGCACCTTGTCTATATAATTTATCTCAATCAGGTCAGCAAAACACACAAAAAATTGCCGTTGAACCTGCCAGTCAAAAAAAGCCCCTCGCCTGTGCTCCGGGCAGGCAGCCAGGCAGGAAGGCGTGTTCTGCCCGACAAAGGAGCCCAGGAGCCGATCACCAGCGACGCCGGGAGCTGCACCACGTCCCAGCCGTGAGGGAGGGCACTGGGAAGGTATGTACGGGCAAGGAATCGTGCAGGGCAAACAGCGCCGAAAGCCAGAGCCGCAGCTCACTCATCGGTTGCGTGATCCGAGCATTCTTGACGCAGGCTTGCCATGGCTTCGCTCGCTGCGTTCCTGGGCTTCCTCCGTTGTGCGAGTTTTCCACCTAGAGGAAGGGAAAATTGCCCCACACCCACAGAAATTGCCCGGGCAATGCTGCAGCACCGTGCGTGCTCAAGAGCTCCACGGTGGGTGGACTCCAGACTTCCACAGTTCGTGGATTTTAGCCAAGATGAGGTATGCTTTTCTCAACGCCACATGGGTTGCACAGGTTAAATTCTCACCAAGAAAAACCACGGCACAGCCTGCCAGGCTCCAACAGCCCTGCGCTGCTGAAGAGAGAGGAGGAGGAGACCACTGCAAAGACGCTGGGCAGCTCACATCCAACACCTCTTGAGCCAAACTTGTGGGAAGAGAGGACAATGATCAGCCTCGGTGAAATGTCAAACAGGTTCAGGTCTCTTCGCTGTCAAACAGGTTCAGTTATGTTCACTGAGTATTGGCTGTGAGCTACCTCTGCTCAATCAGGTACTTTGTTCCTTCTTATCTACACACCTCTTTACACGGGATGAAATGGTGCCTC
Organism: Pelecanoides urinatrix; assembly: GCA_013400755.1. Classification (NCBI taxonomy): domain Eukaryota; kingdom Metazoa; phylum Chordata; class Aves; order Procellariiformes; family Procellariidae; genus Pelecanoides; species Pelecanoides urinatrix. The sequence continues at coordinate 308,589 of VZTQ01009369.1, forward strand.
CTCACTGCTTAGATCTCCAGACTGATTAAGTGCTATTATTAACTCTCTCTGGAGTAGACATTAAAAACGGTTAAGGAGCTTGCAGAAAACACTTTAGGCTCCATTAAGTCTAACTCAGAATTGCTTTAATTCTGCATTTCACCTTTTTTCTTCAGACATGCATACTTATACCTGCCTTGCAACGTTCCTTATTTAAACCTTCAGCAAGCCAAGTTCAAGGAGTCAAGCTGGCACTGTGCGGGGAGAAAAAAAAAAGTGGGGGAACACTCCTCAGTCAGTTTAACTCCCCGAATTAGCGAGGATGCTCAGGAGCACTCCATGTGGAGGGCAAGACTGCAGCAGCACTAACTTAGACAAAGCTTATATTAAAATAGTACTGTTACCTTATCCAGATAGTCTAAGCTTTTTTTCAAAGCATGCTTTGGGTGTAGGTAGCTTCAAAAAATCGTATCAAATTAAGCAAGTCACTGTCAATACACAGCCTTAACCAGCGACCTCAATTTTTTACTTTCTTAAAATGTGTGAATCTCTTTCAAACACCGTAGCAGCGGAAGATGTAATCAGCCTACATAGCAGGTCGCTGAGGAAAAGAAGATAGAAACAAGTTTTGTTTTCCCAATTGTTTCAGATTTTAAGAACGCTTAGTAAACTACTCAACTACTACTCTAACACCTACTGACTGGTGGGGGGGAGGGAAAATGTAATTCTGCAAGATGTCGGGTTCCTCCTAAGGTGTTGAACACTTTCGCCACCTTGCACTTTAAGAAGGGCAAATACACCAGCATCCTGTAACAAACCCAAATCGGTATGTAATGTTTTATGTCATGTATGGAATGATAAAAGGAGAAAACAAGTGGCTCTAGAAGAAAAACACAGATGCATTACAAACAGCTAGAGAAAACAGACGGTTCTTCAATAATCATTTTCTAGGCAAAGCAGTAAAACGTAAAGAAAAGGGCGGATAACCTTACAAAGAAATACCAAAAAATTGTTGGGTTACGTAAACTGCAGAGAAGGAAAAGCAGCTTTTCAGAAATGCTCCTATTGGTTTAAGCAGTATATTGGCGATCAAGAATGAACAGTTTTAAAACATAGGCTGCAGTTTTGCTTTGGCAAGCCTCCTTAAACAAGTCCATATGCAGACAATGCGCAACACTAAAGGATCTAGTTTCTCATTACTTGACTTGACTAACCTACACCAACCCACATGAAAACAGTAAGACCAATGCTTTGCTTTGATTTCAAGGCAAAACCGCCACCCTTTTACTCAGGCAACCCCTAAATCTCACTATTAATTTCCACATCTTTGTACCTCCCACCCTTGGGCACAAACTTGAAAGAATAAATTAAAGTTGAACACAAACAAAAAGGTAAATTTAAGCAGCACCACAGAGAAAGTCTGTCATTCTTTGCACTGTTTAACATAACAAAACATCTGAAGAAGCTCAGAAAGGAAGGGGAGAGGCCAATTTTCATTCCCAAACGCCAAAGATGCTGAGCAGTCCTTGTGTTCATGACAAAATTGGATCATGTCAGTCTAGTAGCCTAACAAAACACTTACTTTCAAATGCCCTTGTGTAAATGCAGTCTAGCTTCAACTCTTCTTTTTTTTTCTTTTTAAGCACAATATAAAAAAGAAACTTGCCACTATCAGCACGTGAAAAATTGGATTTTATCTTATGAAGCAGATCTATCCTACAACACGCACTAGTAGTAACACATTCTTCTTAAAGACAATGACAGTATTTAGGAGTCTGTTGCCCTAACAGGTAACAGACTTCAAATCATCAAAACATAATTCTGGAAGATTATGTCTAAAACATCAAGAATGAATGTGCAATGTAATAGTTAGATGAGATTGCTCTTACTGAAATACTGCTTGCTGCAATATGAATATTAGCCCTAGTCTAATAGCAATCTGCTAACGATAGCTGATATAATTGGCTCCCCCAGCTGCCTACCCAACCCTCTGGTAGATTCCTGTCTGTGTACAGAAATGACTGGAATTAGTGCCTGTTTTCTTAATACACTAGTCTGTAATTTGTAAGTGTTTCTTCATAAGTAGTGAGAAATCTCTGCAGTGCGACGTCAAACCACCACAGCCCTCACAAAGCAAGCCACTCCTGCCCCTGACTCACAGCCATTGAAATAAATTAACTGAGAAGAGTTACACAGTTAAACAAGTTATTATATTTATATAAATATTCCATTTGTTTGGAGGTTTATGTGTTCCAGAGAACGATGCCTCCACTGCTGAGCAGCTCATCTGGGTTAGCCCTCTGGCCAGACCAGAAGCTTCCACTCCAGGGTGAACATCCACATGAGAGAGCGTGAACCTCAAGCTTCAACATCCCTTCGCCACCATCCGCTCCCCAAGTCTGCGCAACCTACTCCGTAAACACACAGAATTCTCCCAGCACTGGACAGTTTACCTTGTTGAAGAAAGACACCATTTTTTTCCCCTTCCATCTTCCTTTCATTAAAAATGCACAAGTCAAAGACTGACTTTAAATCCTAAGCTTTCCTTTTTCTGCAACACGTTCTGCAAATGCGCGCTGGAAGAATTCTGCTATTTCTGTACCATCAGCCTAAGCACAAGGAGATGCGGCTGAAGAATTAAAAATTAGCTCTTGACTACTGAAACTTTTTTTTCCCCCCAAGAGCAGAAAGAACACTTTCCCAGAGCAAGCCTTCTTACTTTGAATGTATTTAATTAATTCACTTCAACAAACAGCTTACGCAGGACTGAAACTACAACTGGGAGTTAAAAAATGTGGAAGTCAAATACAAACTGATCCACATGGATCAATTTCATTTAGAAAATAGCAAACTATTGGAAATGTAATACTAAGCATCTGAATATGTATACACACACATAAAAAACTCCTTATATCCTATTTGTACATATTCAGCATATACAACAATGAAAGTGAATTTTCCTTTAATAAAACAAGTAACAGATTTTAGCCTTCTACTTGCATTTTTACTTATGTTTTCCATAACACTACAGTCTGCCAGTTATACCTGTCGGTCAGGAATTTAGGCTGAAATACTTGCTTTTAAACATCCTACAGGCCATGAGTCTCTGGAAAAGATGACTGATGAAAGATATCACAGGAAAAAAGTTAAATCTTAAGTAACGTGGAGATGATGAAGAAACAGCGTTTCACTCTCATAACACAGGTGCCAGACAACATCAAAGGATGTTGCTCAGTGTCAAGCTTGAAAGAGAAATCAGTAGGCACAAATCCATCAATACTCACTAACACACTTTCTACCTTTTGCTGAGAAACTTTTCTTCCCTGACTGTTGAGTAGTCCTTCTGCTCATCACCCATCTGACACTTACTAAAAAAACCACAAAGACAAAAGAATCCCCCATTTTGGGACAACTTCCTACCTCTACGTGAAGTTCTTCACTGCCTATGTGCATCTATCTCACAAAAGAGCTCTTCAACCCTTTCTTTCCAAACTGCAGTCTAAGCTTTGCTAGAAAGGAACGTCTTGTAACCTGGTATCATAGGCCTTGGAAAAAAACAGTATCAAGTGCATGGAAAACAGACTAGAAATAAAATCACAGCTTGACACATCACCAAAGCATATCGAAATGTGCAAACTCTTTGTGGAATTGCTCTAACATTAGGTTAACATAACACTGACTGGTGAGGCTCCAGAATTAAATCCATTCTCACCTCCATGGAAGACTTCTCCCACCAGAGACCGATGCCTCGTTGTGAACAGCACGGTTGCTTTGCAAGCTCACCGAACTCTGCCCGGCGGCAGCGGAGAGCATGCAGACTGTGGTTATTCACACAAAGGGCTTTGTTACCTGCGCAGAGTTAACTTTGCATGAGCTGGAGATGGAAAACAGCATGCAAGGCATTCAATGTGAGGAAATACTCAACATCACTTCAAGGCAATGATTGCATCCTTGAAAACCAACCAAGACTCCCTAGTAGGAAATCTTAGTACGAAACTTCCCAACACCTAGCACACAGGAGGAAAAACTCTTAGCTGAGAGCTCTCATTAAATCCTCGTGAATCTTCACTGACAGATCACCCACAATTCACCTTATTGATGCTGTTAAATAGAATTTGCAAGTTCAACACCACGGGCAAACAGGATTTTTCTCACTGTAGGGTCTTTGAAAGTCACAGAGTGAACCTCTTCCCTTTTAGGGGAAGAAGCTTCCCCCAGGAGATTGCACTTGCTGAAGTGAAAGCGTAAGGCAGTATTTAACTCAATCCATACCAAAAGGAAGACATTAATTGTTCCTAGGACCCAACTGCTTACCCTTTTGTTTGTCTTTGAACAACAATTACATTTTTACAGCCTGCCTGCTTATTCTTCTCTCCTTCACCCACAGGAAAATCTTCATTTTTCTGATAGGTAGGATACAAAACCGTATCACGTACAGAGCCGTGAAAATGTTTAGAAGACAACACTCTCCTTAATGGGGAGGAAAGAAAAAAAAAAACCCAACACAAACCAACAACACATCTTACAGAGCAGAACACAAGTAAACTCTGCTCCCGAGAACACTTTCTGAATGAAATTTACCCATTTGAAACTTAAAAAAAATAAAAAACCTCACACAAAAACAACCTAGTAAACTCCCAACAAAACCAGCAGCCACTTTGCTATTCATAGCCAGAGCAGCGCATGCGAGTTACCTGAAGGGCCGATTCCAAAGGAAAGATGCAGCAGAGATGCACAAGACAGGTACTTGAAGGCAGAGGAAAATTAGTGCCAGTGACCTACACAGCAGGCAAGGGGAAATGGGACAGGTGGGAATAGGATGGTGCAGGTACAGGGTTGGAGGTGACTGAAAGGGAACTCTATAATATGAAAATATAAAGCTAACTTTAATGAGCAAATTAAACAACTTTATTCCTAGCACACGGAATAGTTGGGTATATTTATGAAATCAAAATTTAACTTATTAGTAATGGCAAATGTCTCATAACTATTGTAACATGAAGTTTGATGCTCCTTTTGAATTAGAAAGAAAGTAAACACCAAGAATAGAAAATAAAAAGAAAGGTTCCATCCACGTGAACCGCAGCTGCCCAAGAGCTCACACCTCGAAATAAAATAACTTCAGACCCAATGCTTACCAGTATCACAAAGTTTTGAACTGAACTGCTGCAATCTTCCCAGCCAGAACTCACCTAACAAAGGTATATCAGACGTCATTTGGACTCGTGAATAATGTGCATTTGCAGAATTTTAGTGTCACTTACCCACAGAAGTTGTGTCACTTTTTTTTTTAGTTATAGTAATGCACCCACATGTTGATCCAGTTATCGCTGTAGGCAAGACCGTAAGGTACAGTAGCATAAGGCACCTTTAGAATGGTGTCCTTGCCAGTGGCCATGACTATTTCAGTAACAAGTACCCAACTGAGTGAAAATCTAAAAAAAAAATTTTAAAAACCACACACATCCCTCCCTCGATGCATCAGACCTCTTGGCCTCGAAACTCTTGCTTCTAATTCTGTGACGGACGGGACTGCTGAAGGGACAACGCACCCTTCACATCTGCTGAGACGCTTTGGAAGACTTCCATCCCAGTGACGCTAATTGTTCAATGCAAAACCAAGCTCCACACGAACTAACACAGGTCTATTCGCTTCTGCGGCAATCCCTGCACTCAGGAAAGCCACGGAGCTTAGTATTTTTTTCTTTTATTAGGAATTACTCTACAAGGCCATCCACTAACTTCATAAAGGCTGAACCATCTTTAGTTTATCAACCTCCTCAGCTTCACCTTGGTACCACTCGCATTACGTATTCTGAGCGGCTGCAGCTTTTCAAGCCTACCAAGCAGCAGCTCTGATGTTTACGTTGCTGCCCTTATCTTTCCCAAGCAGCATGGTGAAATCAATATACTGGTTAATTTAATTACGGCTATTCAACATCTAGTAAGTGGCAGCGAAATTCTAAAGCATCACATTAGTTTCATGCTGTTGCTTCTGCTCCCAGATCTCCAAAGCAGTCAGTGTAAATATGCGAGTTATCCGCTTGAAAGAAGGACAAAGGCAGAGATGGAAGAGAAATAATGTGTTTGAAGCCTCTACCATCCCGCCCTTTGTACCGCCACAAGGCATTTTCAGAGAGTGTTAGCATTTATTCTTACATGGGATCTGCTGGTGCTGCTGCCATTCAGGGGGGAAAAAAGGAAAAAAAAAAATCAATTCATCAGGCACAACTCATTAAATGCACTTCACCCTTTACACACTCCCTGCTTTCACAGTTGAGATCTCAAGCACGATATTAATACTGCACACTAAGTTACGAGAGGAATAGCCTCTAACTGAAGACCCTTCCACTGCAAGAAAAGTAGGAGCCTCAGTGATATTTCAGCCTGGATAGTTTCAGGTAGGAATTGGTCATCAAGCAATGCCATTTCGCTAGAGCTCAGAACAACTCTAGACCAAGATACATTTGGAGTTTGTCTCATTAATTCAGCTTTTCCAGTATCCAAACACAATTCTGAATAGCAGAAGGGGAGGAGAAAAACGCAAGACTTCCCCAAATACTTCATCTTTTAAAGTACCCACACACCAGAGTACAGTATAGCTGCCTCCACAGCTCCCACTCTCAGGAAAATGGCACCCTGGGATTTTTCACGCCTGTGAGCATGAGCTTTATCTCTTGTATTTCCTTCTGCCCAGGTAGTGTTAGGAGTAGTTTCAGTCCCTGCCTTCCTCCCAGTACCGTGAGCCCTTCTTGCTGGCTTTTCTCACGCATGCAGGGAGCTCTTTGCCTCCATTTCCTCTCTCTTGTTCCCATTCTGTCCATGCACTGGAGGGAGAAAGAGAGCATGTATTCAGAGAGGCCAAACAATCAACAGTGATAAATAAGATGCTGCCAAACAGAACACAGGTATAAAATCACAGCAGTGAGGAATGCAGCTTTGGCATTTTTTTTTTTCCCCTTCTCATCAGGCTAGCCTTCAGCCTCAAGAGGTCAGATTTCTTCCAAGTCCCTGACACACAAATGTTACAAGAGCCACAAACATTTATCACTAGACAGACCTTGGCCTCTCAGAGCTGAAATGGCTGCTTCCTCCCAGGGCTGGATGCAGACAGAGAGCCGCACGAGGAAGCTAAGCCGCCCGCTGCCCATGCGGTCCCTCCTGAACGGCCAATCTGCAGAAGCAAATGGCTTTCTGCAGGTAGGATTCAGACTGAGCCACCAGCATTTTTAAATCCCAACAAATAAGGTGGTGTGATAAAGCAGGCTGCAGAAATCAACCGCCCGCCTCGGCAATGCTGAGTAGATCAATACACACAAGGACTTAAGTATTTCCCAGACTTCCCTCTTAATGGCAGTCACACAGAATAAATTATTTCAAAGCAGTCCTAACCCAGGCTAGAAGCTGCCTCCACTGGCATCGCTCCCGATGGCCTTCCACAGGCTATTTCAAACTTCTAGAAGCATATTCTTCTGACAGTTCGCAAGCATGACAAATATTGCAGTGGGTTTATGTGACTACACACATCTCTGAAGAAATGGCTATCCACACGCTATTTGAACTTTGCAAATTAAAAGTGAGGTAATAGAATGAAAAAGGGCAGAGGAACCCCAAATGCAGCTTGTTCTCATAAACCTCAAACCAGTATCAACGTGAACCGTGGTACTTGGTAAATCAGACGGACAAGTATCCAAGCCCACTGAAAGGCTCCAAAACGAAAACAGATTGCTCAACTCCGCGATGCAAGTAACTTGTCACAACCTGCCGCAGCTTGCAAGCAGCCAGATGTTGCTGCACGCACCCTCCAAACGCCCTGCCAGCCTTAATCCCCCCGTTTCTCCAGAGCAGACTTGAGCGACATTCGCCTGCAACACTTAAAAGCCTGTCTAATAAGCACCAACCACGGCCTATCATTAGGCTAAAGGGCTTTACAGGGCAAGGTAATAAAATAATTATCCTAAAAACAGAACTTCAAATTAAGTGGAATATTTCAGAATATCTTCGGGCCATCATCAGCAACTCAGTTTTGCTACAGTGCATGGCGTCTGTCAAGAGGAGAAGCTTGCTTTCCATCCAGCAGCGTGCACCTACAGTAATCTTATTTTAAGTCCCTTTCAAAAGGTAAAATGAAGCATTAACATGCAGGGATTTGCACTTCTGCAAAGACAGGCATGTGGACCATGGCAACACAATACTTATTTTTGCATACAACATGCAAAAAGCAACTGTTCTTCAGAGCCAAGCACTTAAAAGCTAGAAAACGAATATTTAAGAACATGTATACAGCAGAACCAGATTCTGAACTATACGTCACATAAACACTTGCTTCAAGACCTTGGGGTACTCAAACATCTGCTCTTCAGTGGACATCTCATTCATCCTCCTGCAGCTACACAGAGGCTCTTTGCTGTATTTTTTCTGTCCTAAAGAAAACAAGCACCTGTAAGTTACCCATCTCACATGGAAATTTATCTTGGGTGCTACTAACAAAACTCAGTCAGAGCACAGCACTAGCTCACTGGTGGTGCTCTGGGTTGCGATACTGTCAAAGACAGGCATCAGTAGGCTTTTAACAAGGCCCTGAAGCATTTCAGGAATCACAAGAAAGAAATACTTCAACCTGTCAATAACTTGAACATCCAGCTCATCCCAGCACACTGATTTTCAGCTCCCTTTCATAACAGGGACAACTAACCAGGCAACGAAGGAGCAAGAGGATTTCCAGTCACTATAAACTCCGTGCAAGTACCATGAAGCACTTTTGACGTGAACTCCTGTTGCTAACTCCCCAAAATAGTGACATTAAGAAAGCTGTTTCACAGTATAAAATTAAGCCATCTTAATTAAGATCAACTGCTGCAATAAGTAGATCTTTAGTTATACAAAACTGCATTTGGCCTATAATTTACCAGGGCTCTGCTGGAGTACACATGTGGAGTACTGGGTCCAGTGCTGGGTTCCCCAATACAAGAGACGTGGAGCTACCGGACAGAATCCGGCAAAGGACCACGAAGACGATGAAAGGGACTGGAGCATCCCTCCTATGAGAAGGGGCTGAGAAAGCTGGGGCTGTTCAGCCTGGAGAAGAGAAGGCTCAGGGGGATCTCATCAATGTCTATAAATATCTGAAGGTGTGTGCAGAGGACTGAGCCAGGCTCTTCTCAGTGGTGCCCAGCGACAGGACCAGAGGCAATGGGCACAAACTGAAACGCAGGAGGGTCTGTCGAACGTCAGGAAAAACTCATATACTGTGAGGGAGACCGAGCACTGGCACGGGTTGCCCACAAAGGTGGTGCGGTCTCCATCCTTGGAGATGTCGAAAAGCTTCTGGACGCAGTGCTGGACAACCGGCTCTGGGTGGCCCAGCTTGAGCAGGGGGTTGGACCGATGACCTCCAGAGGTCCCTGCCAACCCCAACCACTCTGAGTCAGCAGTACGATTAAAAAACAACCAACCAACCCTCTGCTATAACACATTTTGCATTTCACAACCAGACAACTCATTCCAGTAAGCTGCACACTGGCTTCAAATGAAATTCTAGAACACGCAAGAAAAAGCCACATAAGTGTTAATTAATTTAACTCTGTAATTAAGCAAGTGCAAATATAAAGCCAACAGAAGACAACATTCAATACGATTACTCAGAAGAAACTAGGCCAGAAAATACTAAGTTTGCAAACTCAACGCAAACATTGTAGGACTTCAGACTTTAGGATTCTCCTGCAATTCTAATTTAGCCTCCCCCCCCATGTATGCATTATGATAGCCCTTAGTTACGTTACAACATGCTATTTTTCTCCCCACAGGACTTGTCTCATTTAGTGTTCAGGCTAGACCTGTCTCTAAAAAGAACCAGAGCCATGTGATGAGGAAGGCTATCCACAAGACCAATTTCACAGCTGAAAGGTATGTAGTATACAAAAAAAAAAAAAACCAAACCCTGCAAGAACAGAAAGGATTGTCTTCACGGCTTAAGCATCTTGTTGCTGCCATGAACAATTAGGTGCTATCTCATGAATGCTGCTAAAGAACAGCCTGCAATGCAAGAAAAACTGCTTAAGCCAAGTTTTCACAGACAGCTATTGATTCTGGTCCTTGTACTCGGAGGGTATAACCCGAGGTCTCCTGTGAGGCTGAGCTGCAGAACTGCCGGGAACTCACAGCTGAAGGTCTAAGAGATATACCATGAATGCATTAAGTGCTAAATAATGCTACGTACTTTAAATAGATCAGATCAAATCCTTAATTATTAGAGCTAGTTCCCTAATATTAATGGATATTTTTTACGTTATTCTCTAAACCTTAGTTTGTTACCTGCCAAGCAGGGATACATGTGCCTTTATATCACAGGATCCTGTGAAAAGCCGACCAATGGAACATTTCGACATTAGGCAAACACCACATTCTGATTTCACAGGCAAATATGAATGAAAGTCACTAAACCAAGTACAGACCCTCTGCGGAATAACTCATCACTAATTTAACACCATCTGCCCTGCATATTTAGCATCACAGGGCGGTCACTGGAAAAAAGTGATACGATTAGGTGGTGTTGCCGTGCGTATACAGTTAGCCACTCCATAAAACTAACACTACTTGCTTCAGGTTTATGCACAGGCCTGAAAAAGATTGTCCATACAAACCTAATCCAAAAAGCTACAAACCAACTCCAAAAAGCTACAGATCACAGTGCTGAGAGAGTTCACAGACACCCCTAAAAAGGGTGCTCTGGACGGCTCTGCCCAGCAAGCAGTGCTTCTCTTCCTTCTCCCCGACTCCCCATCACCCTGTACCTCACGCGAGAGACTCCGGCTCCTGCTGCCATCGCTGAAGTTGTCTCAACCAAGTCCCCTTGACTAACTCCTCTCTCCCTCTCTTTCTACCTTTACCTCATCTATTGCTGAATCCTGCCTGGTGTGAGTGGAATCTGACACATCCAAGTATGTGAAAACCACATTATTACTTTTTTCCAAAGACTTACAAGCTTGGATGACTGTGAACATTTTCCATGGGAATGGCAAGAGGTATTTCTGACAGAGACACCATCTGCCTGCCATATAGCAAGCCCTGCTTTCAGATCATGAGAACGCTGCAGCTTTTCAAAATAAAAATCCATCTCGCGCAACAAGACAAGCCAGTTTTCTCTAGTTTTCGTCTCTGTAAAGTTCTGAAGATTTCAAAACAATTCCTCCTAAGGCAGACACATGGTCAGAATAACAGCCCAACGGTGGAAATCTGGCATAAGCAAACAGGAAAGTAGCAGGCAGTTTTCACTATAAACCATAGTATCCGTCCTGCCTCCATGCCACAGAAAGAACATCAGCCACAAATAATCTTAAGCAAGTCACTATTTCATTTACAAGAGCCACAACCTAATTAAAAACACAGGCCATGGTTCCGTAAGACACCGAACTCCAGCTTTGAGGAGAGCAGCAGCCCTGCAATGCCCCACTGAACCGGTACAGCCTCACGGGTGGAGAGACCACGCACCGGTACGGCCCCGCAGACCTTACACCAGACCCTGCGGGTGCTGCAGCTCTGCACGGAGGACGGACCGTATCACCGCCCATGGCTGATTCAGCAGTTCGCAATCGCACGCTTACATTTGTTCCAAATCAAATTTGTGATCTGAAGATGCATGGGGACGATATTAAGAAGCATGAAAACACACCACAGGCTATAGTAACTCCGTGTAACATTTGGGTTTATGAGCACTTCAGAAAGACCGAGTCTTCTGTTCAACCACAGCAAGACAGTAGCAGAGACAGAGTTTGTGTAGAAACGAAAGGTGAAAGAAACGAGCTTCTATGTTTATATTAGCAGCTTCACTGAACCTAACAGTTCGCTTCACAAGCGACATCATTTTCCGATCCGCTGTGAACGACTGTTCTAGCACCCGCTGAACCATGGCTTTCCTGAAAGAAGTTACAGAAACTGAAACACCTCTCTGCTCTTTGAAAGTTCACGCACCTCTACCAGCGCTTAAACCGTGAACTTGATTGTATGTAAATACAACTCAGATACTACAAAACTGAACATTTTTAAATAGCTTGTTTTGTTTTCAGAAGCGTGAAGAACTGGAACAAACCTGTCTGTCCCTTTGGACTTTCTTCTGCCAGAGGAATACATAAAGTTACCGGAGATTTGATTGCCTGTGTCTAGATGCCTTGTTAAACTACACCTTACCTACAACAGCCAGTACGTGTAAAGGATACCCCTAAAATGAAATCTGCTCATGCCAACCACACAAGGTAGATCCTGAATGTTTAATTTACAACAGATTTCTAGTGATCTAAATCCCACTAACGGAAAAAAGTGCCAGTTTATCTCCACATTAGACTCCAGTTTACCCAAGCCTTTGGGGTCGCAGAAGCAGAACTTTAAGCGTCAGATACTTGAAGTGATATAAAACAGCTACACACAGCTTGAGTAATAAGTGACTTTAGCTATGTTAGCAATAGACACCCATAAGGGAGGTTACGGGATGCAATTTAACTTAAAAAATAATAACAACAGCAGATCTTCCCTCCTCAGTTGCTACTTAATGATGAATAATTATGCTAGTGGACCATGGAAGTCTGAGCAAATCCAGCTAATACAGATTTCAGGCCCTAGACTTGGGATAGCTCAAACCTTACCATTCAGTATTTCCAAGATTAACTACTTGTTTAGAATCTCAGCTAAGCAGCAAGCCTGACATTTTTATCCTCTATCTGTAACAGAGCATCTGGCAGCAAGCACATGCAATGTAAAAATGATGGCAACAGAACGCTAATCACCAGAGCGAGCCGCGAGGGAAAAAATGTTTACAGTGTTATTCACTCCCCAGGTCCCCTGACTTCAGTCAGCTACATGCTTACAGAGTTCAAATTAACTGGAGATATTTTTATTTTGTCCATTTGATGCAAATAAAGCCTTGCACTGCTTGTTTTTCAGCGTACAGAGATACAGAGCGCTTGCTGAAAAACAAATCACCGGGGATACCAACATGCTTGTTTTGAGACTCCAGCCACCAACTCTAAACAAGAGCCTAGGCAAGCCAAAGCCCACAGAAAACAAATCCTTGCTTAAATCAGAGACTCTCCAAGCACAAAACTACTGCGAAAGCCTTCCGCAGTGGGCCAGATGGGGGACTTCATGAACTGTCTCCAAGTACTTGCGCAGCAATTGTCAGCCTGCCTAGAAATTAAGATTCCTTTCACACACGCACCCAATTATTGCCAGGTCTCCTCTCTGCCCTCTGAATGTCACTCGCCTCGCTAATTAAATCACGGGCCTGAACTCACCTCCTCCAGGGCTCACCCTGCTCCCAGAGGGCACCAGCCCCAGTCACTTGAACCTAGGGAACCCCTCACCATCAGGGTAAAGCCCAGGACCCTTTTCTTCCCTTCAAACCTCAACCACACACAGAGAGACTCTTTCCTGAGACCTCAGACTCATCCGTTCTCCCCATGACCCGCCACTCCCCCAGTCCTATAGAACCCCACACGGATCCCCCGATTCACCCAACCCCACCCCAGTCCCACAGCCCCCCATCCTCACCTGAGCCCCAGGTCCTTCAACCCCACTCACAGCCCTCTCCATCCTCCCAAGATCTGTCACCCTCGCAACAGTCCCACAGTCATTCCCGTTGCCTCCTGAACCCCCCCAGCCACCACCCCG